>VZTE01002640.1:0-13384 GCA_013397775.1 Eulacestoma nigropectus | reverse complement strand
TTACATTATATTATATTAATTATATTACATTATATTATATTATATTATATTATATTATATTATATTATATTATATTATATTATATTATATTATACTGTACTATACTATACTATACTATATTATTTTCCCAGACAAGGGCAAGAAAATGGAATTATTTGCCTTTTTGGACATCACTAGAACAGTTATCCAATGAGTTCTCGTCAGCTGTACTACTGCAAATTCAGCAGCATAATTTCTCTTGCAGAACTTTTCCTGCATCAGTAAAAATGGATTAAAAAAAAGAACAAAAACCATGCCGCACTTACAATCTAGCCTGAGTTTTCAGACATGGGATTTATCAAGCAACACTTCCAACAGTAAATATACTTGACATTTAGTTGCTGAAGTAAAGTAAATATAGGACCCAATAGTGTCATTTTTATGGAGTAGAACTACACTTCAGAGTATATGTCAAAAGTGAAATTCATTTAACTAAACTGAAAAGAACCATCTAAAACAGACAGGGGATATGAAAATAGGTTGATACAAACATTTCAAAGATTCTTTTACAAGGTATCCCTGAGGAGGAGAAACTCTTAGACCATCAAAGAGCATTATCCTGCTACCTACAGAGACTCTTTGTGTAGGATATTACATTTATGCTGCAAAGACTTCACTGTCCATTAGAATCATTTTAACACCCGTGTGTTGTTTCTCCTATGATATTATACACTCCGTGCTTGCTCATTAACTCCCAGTATTTGTTTATCAAGAGCGTGTCAACCCAACAACAAATCTGGAGTTCAAATTTAGACAATGCATATGATTAAGGGAAGAAAACAACATTGAATTCTCTGTCTCCTGGTGTGAACTCATTACCGTGTATTTACATAATCTTGTTTTGGAAGCTGCTGAAATGACACTCTACTTCTGAAACTGGTGTTTTTAGGAGAGGCTGGGAAGGAGGGGCGGAGGGGTTGCATTTGGTGTTAAGGAATGGATAGATTGGGAAGAGCAGCCACAAACAGGCTGAGAGCCTGTGGGCGAAAATGAAGGATCAGGCACAGCACACCTTGTGGCTGGGGTCCACTACAGGCTGCCTGATCTGGGGAAGCTGTCAATGAGGCCTTGCTTCAGCTACAAGAAGCATCACATTCCCAAGCTCTCATCCTGAAGTGGGATTTCGACCACCCAGATGTCTCCTGGGAAAGAAATACAGCTGTCCAGGAGAACAAGAAGAAAAACTTTCAGGTCCGCATGAGACAAACCAGAGTAGGATCATTACTGGACCTGGTGCCCATGGTATGGATAAGCTCATCAGAGAAATGAAGACTGCAGACAGCCTGGGCTGTTGTGACCATGCCCTGGATAAGTTCCTCATCTCAAGGAACACAGGTCTGACAAAGAACAAAGTCAGGACTCTGAATTTCAGAAGAGTGAACTTCTAGTTTTTTTAAGAATGAATGGATGAGATCTCCTGGGAAACTCTCCTTGGAGATAGCAGAGCTGACCAGAGCTGGCCACATTTTAGGACCACTTTTCTTAGGAGCAAAAGGACTCTCCATCCTGGTACAATAAGAAATTAAGCAAGACACGCCAGAAACTCCTATTTTACCAAGGGGAGAAAGAAATACCTGGGGAAATATAGACCTCACCTTTGTGAGAGTAGATCTTATGGAGAAGATCCTTATGGAAGTAATATCAAGGCATATGCAAGACAAGGAGGTGTTTAATCAAAAGGGAGCTGTGGTTATAAAGAAAAGCCTTCTTGATGAGACTTGCAGCAGTAGTTTAAAGGGCTTGTTCTGTCCTTCAAAACCACCCCTGCAAATTTCTGCTCTCTGGGGATGATGTAGCAGAGCAAGTCCATGTCTTCAGGCCATTTCATTTGAGTATTCCATGGTAGCAGGGCTAGTTATTTATATTCCTGGCCATTGTCCATGGATAAATGGGCAGGAACCCTTTTTTCACTAGATAAAAAGAGAAACACCATTATTCTGATGCTTTGGTATTTGTTTGTTTTCCTTACCTTGGGGCAGTAAAGGCTGAGAACAGCCAAGAGAGAAAGGAAAAGTGAAGGCTGGACTAGATGATGTTTGGACTTTACAAGAGTAGCTTGATTTTCCTACTGAAAGGATTAGTGACAGCGTAACTCACACGATACATGGATAGAAGTAGGAAGTTGGCATAGAGCAAAATAGAAATTAATACTCTTAAAAATTATTGCTTCACACCCCATGCAATCTGTATGCACTTGTCCAGCTGAATTCCAACACTCAACCACTGAGTACGTTTTGCCCACAATAACTGCTGATTATGCTCTTAGGCTGCAGAGCATCTTGGTCCCAGTTCATGCAAACAAGCCGATTTCCATCTCTACAAACCCACAGAAATCACAACTGCTTTATTATGTATGAATTATTAAAAGGAAAAATCGGTTACTTGTAAACATTCACAAGCAAGCCATGCAGTAAGCTATCAGAATTCAATTATATTCAATAGAATGTCTTACAGCAGGAAAACAATTAATCTTGTATTCAAAAGGATTACAATGAACTTGAAATATTTTGTTCAGGAAGACAACTTTTCAAAAGCCTTTGTAATCAGCTCTGTAACTAAAAGGGGGAAAAAAAAGAGCAAGAAAAGGAATTCACACCTGTGCCATCTAGAAGATATCTGTATAAAATAGCTGAATAAACAAAGCTGCACATTTCAGATCTGATCACCTACTTTAAAAACAATTTCTAAAATAAATTCAGCCACCTTTATGAAGTTCATTAGTTGATATGCATTATTATCTCATTTAATTCATAATTTGCAGCAATTTCCCCTTGCTGCATGCTGGGGCATCAGACTATAGCTTTCCATACAATCTGGTATCATGTACAGTTTTCAGTTCCTCTTCCATTTCTCCTTTCTATGTTTTTTGAAACTCATTACCTCTTATTCTTCTTCTTGTGAATTGCTGTCAGTGACTACACACTCAGCTTTCTCCACCATTCTTCCTCTTTACAGGAAGGAGTTTCCATGAGCTGGGCAGATGGTGGTGGCCCATAAAACCCATACTTCAAGCTATCAGGAAGCCAGAAGAGCCTGGAGAGCGCAGGTTCAGGTTATCATACCCTGTACTCAACAAGGTTCAGCATCTCTACCTCTACCAAATGTCAGCTGTGTGGTTGTCCCTCAGGCTCGCTGAATAGAGTCGTTCTACTTCACCCAATTTAATCAGACTCCACATCCATAAGGTCTCTTCTAAAACCACCTCTTCAAATGCACCTTCCCCTTATCATCCTGGAAAGGATCTTGCATGTTTCTTCTCAACATGAATTGACTAAATGTATTCACTGGTTCCTTTGCTTCCGCTCACCTTCTTTCCCTTCTCCCACATTTTAGTTTCCACAATATAACACAGAAAGGTCTCTCATCTTCTCTCCTTCTCTAATCCTTGCACTTGCTTAGTGATATTAGACTGTGCTGGTTTTGGCTGGGGCAGAGTAAATTTTCTTTGCAGTGGCTGGTTTGGGGCTGTGTTTGGATTTGTGCTGAACACAGGGTTGATAACACAGAGATGTTTCCGTTATTGCTGAGCAGGGCTTGCACAGAGCCAAGGCCTTCTCTGCTTTTTGTAAAGCCACACTGGTGAGGGAGTTGGGGGTGCCTGGGAGGGTGGAAGGAGACACAGCCAGGGCAGGTGACCCCAACTGACCAAAGGGACATCCAGACTATGGAACATCACGCTCAGTATATGAAGTGGGGGGAAGAGGGAGGAAAATGGGGATATTTGGGGTGATGGCATTTGTCTTCCCAAGTCACCATTACCTGTGATGGGGCCCTGCTCTCCTGGAGAAGGCTGAACTCCTGCCTGCCCTTGGGAAGCAAGGAATTAATTCCCTGTTTTGCTTTGGTTGTGTGTGTGGCTTTTGCTTTCCTTATTAAACTGTCCTCATCTCAGCTCATGAGTTTTGTAGCTTTTACCCTCCCCATTCTCTCTCCGATCCCACTGGTGTGGGAGTGAGTGACTGGCTCTGTGGGGCTGAGCTGCTGGCTGGGGTTAAACCACAACATAAGCCTGCTTCTATGGGTTTCTCTTCCACCCGCCCTCAGGTTTTCTGTTTTTAGGAATGAAGACTTTTTTCTGCCTGTACAGCCCGTGACACAATGCCTGGCCTATGATTAGATGCCATTACAGCTATGAAAATAATATCTCAAAACTATTAGCTTTGTTTAGAAGAGAAATCACTATTTTCTCTGAAACAAAGTAGATCTGGATTCGATTACTGCATAAATATCCTGCAAAAATATTACAGAAAGCCAAGACAAACTAGGGTGGTTCATTCCATGAATTTCTTGGAAATGTTTAACATAAACCTTTGCAATTAGAAATCCCACAGAATGCGGCAATGAAATAATTAGTATTAACTTCTCATTTTCTTTTAAATTATGACATCATGTAAAGGAATGATTTTCTGCAATTTTTAAAGACTTTGTTCTTTCTAAATTCTTGTTAAAAGAATATCTCATGTTTAGTTAGGCCAAAACCTGACCTATCTTTGTACCAATTTGTAAATAGCATGCCTGGAAAATGATCGTGTAAAAAAAAAGGGCCACAAATAAATGCCTTAAAAGCTACCTTAAAAAAATTCCATTTATAAAAGCAAGCAAATGCACTTGACGCAAAAAACCAGTGGGACTACCAGCTGAGCCCTAATGACCTGGACCATTTAAAAAACATCAATAAGCTCAAGGTTACGTTATAACTCCTCTATAACGAGAACAGAACTATCACACAGTGAGTCAGCCAAACTCTTTTGTCTTCCAGACTCACCCTAACCTACCTTAGGGGGCCGTTCTGTCTTCTCTGGATCTCACTGCTATACAACTGGTGAATTCCAACATATACTATCTCAAATATTCCTCTCATTATTATAAATTTGTTTCCAAAACATCCAAGAAACACAGATGGAGCTGGAAAAGTTTTGCAATTCATGCATTAAAAAACTTTTTTTTTGTTCCCTTGAAAATCTTGTTTTACAATATTCCAAAACAGACAATTACAGTTTGAAAACAACCAGCTATACTCATCTAAAATTCCAGCCACAGCCCAGGTAGTGAGAATTGATATGTGTCATGAAAACTCACACTTCTTATTACGTTTACTTATTATGTTGTGTGGTTTATGTATAACTGAACAATTTCAGAGTGCTTAACACTGTAGCACACTGAGCTTTCTCTAATTCCAGCACAATATTTTATGCTCATCAATAATCAGATTCTTTTTTGTTCCTCAAAAAGTCAAAGGTGGTGCACAAGAAGTACTCAAACTAAAAGCTAAAAGTAAGAAAGAAACCACGTTGTACATGTTCCAGTCATGATTGTCATTGGAAAGGGTGTCTGACACAGGTTTATTTCATATTTGCATACTGAGCTACTTCCTCCTTTTCTCCACTCTTTCTGCTGAGAACATGTGGACCAAAGGGATCACGCTTTTATTATGGGGTTGCAGGTCTATTTTAACACAAGCACCTTGTTCTACCTATCTCCACCTCCTTCCCAGGGTATAAAAATAGTTGTAAAAGACAAACTTTTCCCATAGAACACCCTTCTTTTTTGAATACAGACATTTGCTAATCTGTTGATTTCACCAAACTTCCTTTCCAACACCTATGTCTCTCACCAATTATTTATAAAACACAAAGTAACCCTGGTCCAACATTTATTTAGCGCCTCAGAACTGCACATCTTCTTCTTCAGGTGGTGCCTTAGGATGTTCACTGCAGACTACAGAAAGGAGCATTCTATTTTTGAGAAGCAAACCACTTCCAGGGCTCTTTCTGAGCCCCACTAGAAGTCACCAGATGATTGACATGCAGGTGCTTGTCTGCCTCAAGGCAAAGATCACTCACTGTTATTGTTGCTCTGTGTCAGGTACGTTTGTGTCTCTGCACAACGACAGATAACTGCTGTAAAGCTGTGCCCTCCCCTGTGCCTCAGGCACTCAAAGTGACCATATGAATGCAATTCGTTTTAATGATTGGTTCTGTTCTCTAACACTTGCAACATGTTATTCAGCAAATTAACTTTGCCTCTCTTCCCTTTCAAAAGAGCACCATGAACGGCTTTTCCCAGCACAGAATATGTAATTGATTCTTTTCCTTTGCTCAGTGAGGTGCTGGTTTGCTCTTGTTGTACAGTCTAACAATTAACAGATAGTCCTAGGAAAATATTGTAGTCCTTGCAAAATATTCAAATATTTAGAATTAGGAATCTATGTGTCCATAATGAGGTATATGGAGAGAGGTTCTGCTCAGTGCAACTGAGAATCAAAGGTGCTCTCAGATAAGTGACCTGAAATGCAAAGACATAGAAAATACAGAGCCAAAACCTAGCAGCCTTCCCAGCTTTTAATTCCTTTGATATTTTATACCAGCGCATAGCTTCTGACACTCTTTTCTTTCACTTTCATTTTCCTTCTCTCAAAAAAATAATTTAGCAATCTTTTTTCCACCGGGTTTTACATTATTTGAGAAAGTATATGTAAATATATGGGAAATGAAAATAGCAGGCTGATGGGAATACTTTGGTAAAATTGTACATGAATAAAAGATGTGAAATCATACTCTTATAAATGTCTTCATCCATTAAGTTTCAGTATCAAGTAAATTTCCAGCTGTACAAATCTGATCTCTTCATCTTTCTTTCCCTACCGAAGTCACAGTTCACATTTGTAATATAATATGGGCTTCATAATCAAAAGAAAATGCTATCAACTCTCAAAATTTTTCTCCAAATTAGTAAGTCAAAAGAATTTAATTCCTCTAGCATCAAAATATTTAGCTCATGCATGAACAATGGAAACTATTAATATGTACATTTCCAGAGTTATATTGGAGCCTCTGTACATCATGGAAAAGCACGCTGTAATTATAAACTTTTGTTTCTTTATCCAATCATGCCATTACTATATGGTTAAATATATTACATTCATAATTAGGATTAGATGGCTCGGTACCTTAAAACATACATTATGCACATTGTTTCAGATATAATTTATTGTATAATCATGCAAACAGCAAATTATTTCAATTTAAACTCTTAATTTGAACTCATTGTAGGGAACAATTTAATCACCAGAACAGTCTGAGAAATGAGGAAAATGGAAAATTCAAGTGTGAAAAAAAAGGTTGGAAAACTCCTCTAACATTATTGAATCCAATCATTACCCCAGCACCACCAAATCCCACTAAACCACGTCCCTAAGTGTCACATCTACACATGTTCTACATCTCTCCAAGGACTGTGGCTCCACCATCTCCCTGGGCAGCCCATTCCTCTGCCCGACCACTTTTTCAGTGGGGAAATTTTTCCTAACATCCAATTTTAGCCTTCCCTGGCACAACTTGAGGCCACTTCCGCCTGTCCTGTTTCTTGTTACCTGGGAGAGGTGACCAGGCTTCACCCTGCTACAGCCTCCCTTCATGTAGTTGTAGAGAGCAATGGGGTTCTAGGTCTGCTTTCCCTCCCTTCAAAACAGGGTAAATTGTGGAACTTGGGCTTCCTGAAAACTACTTGATACCATCTGCAAAACTAAACTCAGGAATGGTTCAGGCTTTGGTTCCCTTTAATTAACAACCACAGAACCTTGATAGCTCAGCTTCAAGTTGAGACACCCCGTGCCTCTGAATCAGGGCCTACCACATAAAGACAACCAAATCCCATTCTGAACTGGTACTCAGAAATACAGAGATAGCCAAATCTTAGTCAATGGTGAGTTTCAGAACCTGAAGGTATATTAAAAAAAAAGATATCTATAAAAGATTGGCAAGACTTCAGTAACGGAGGTGAAGCTACAATCAAATGGACATATTTCCAAAAAGCAGGGCCAAAGACGGACAGTGAAAGACGTTTTATCCTCTCTCAGATGTTTTCCACTCTTCTGACACACAGCTAGCACGTCCAGGTTTTATTCAGGAGCTGTTCATGTGTTGTAACAATGATGATAGCCTGTGAGATGGGTAGGAAATGCCTCCAGAATGACAGAAGAGCACAGCTGATTGGTATAAAACTCATTTTATATGCACTGGCATGAGCTATTCCAAGTATTAGGGGACAGAAAATAACAGATAAATTGCAGTCAGACATTTCATTGATCCGTCAGCGAAAAACATGAGAGTTTAGAAATTGTTCTCAAGTTGCATAACAAGTTGTTTCTTCCTACACATTTTACTAATCAGAGAGAAAGAAAGTTGCTAAACTGGAAAGTCTGTTTATGCCTATGTGATAGACTGGGGGGCTGGGAGAGGGCGCTTGTTTTTATTGGAGAGGCAAGAAGATGCAAAATTCTTGCATTTTCTGCTGCCAGGTTCTAGGGGAGTTTTGAGCTAAAAGCAAGGTCTATGTGTTTACTGTGTAATATGGAATTACCAACCACGTACAAATTCATTTTATAAAATTTAAAATACTAACACTTTCTTCAAAAAGACTGTGTCCTAGCTGGAATCCATATTCAGTTTTACCAATCCAGGTCCTTCTTCATAAAAACAAAAGAGCCATCACAGATTACATAAAATTTTCCTGCAGAACTGAGGACGGGGAAAGGCAGAAGAAGAATTTAGATGACATGGCAATCAAAATACGCAACCTACTCCCCTAAATGTCTGCATATCATGCTCCCAAGCCCTGCTTTTTTCATTTCAGAAAGCTAAAAATAATTGCCTCCATGTATATTTGTGCTCTTTTAAATTACCTGATCTGCTAAGAAAATCAGATGCTGTCTGTTGCTATTTTGGAATTTCTCGCTAGAGATTGTTGTACAGAATATTTCAGAGGATTGTCTAAGAGTTCATCACCTAAGATTTTCTACTAATGACACAGGCAGCGAAGGAAGTTTCATTTTCTAACCAATTATATTGTAGAGTACTACCTAAGTTAATTATTTTAAAGAGTGTATAGTTATGATCAAAGCATAAAACCTTAATGAAATATAAGTTATATCGAACTTATAATATAAGTGTCATAAAATATTCCCAACAATAAGGAATACAGACAAAAGAGTCTTTTTTTTTGTTTTCCAGTTTACCACTTTCAAACTCCATGGAAGACCTATAAGCCTCTTGCTGCCTTTCCAAGATTAATGTTGGTTTAGGGAAGATCAATGATTCCTTAGCCACCAGCTAAGGGAAAAAACTTTTCATTTTTATATCCCACTTGTCAGTTTGTCACAGGTAAGAGTGAGTATGTATTTGGGTCCAATAGGCTCATAAATAAAATGAGTAGTGACAAGAGCAATATACTGGGAACTGCTAAAAAATGTTTGATTTTTATGCCTGTTTCTTCCCTCATTCCAATCTCAAGAAAACCTCCATAGGATCTATAAATTTCCAAAAGAAGATGTGCAAGACTTCCTACAAGAGGATGTGTCTCAGTTGCCGTGCTTTGACACAAATTAACCTGGTACACAGTTTCCCAAATTTTTTTGGTGGATTTTAGCATTCATTTGCCTTTGAAGAGGATAATATACTGAATTTACCTGGCTGTTCCTCATATAACGAAGGAGCAACTTCTTCATTTATTATAAAGCAATAATGTGATCAGCCTATAGATTTACTTTTAATTAATAGTTCACAATACTTACATCAGAAGTGTTTTGTGGTTTTCAATTATTTAAAGTGTATTGTTGACTGATGGCAGAAAACAATTCCTAACACTCACCCAGAAATGAAAAAAACTCATAAAGTCAATAATGTGGAGGAAAAAAGGACATGAAATACACAAGAAAAGAAAGAAAGAAAAATATTTTAAAAAGAAAGAGATGTCAATAACGTCTAGTGACAGAGAGCTCATTGAGGACGGTTGAACAGAACATTTTTTCTGTCACTTGAGATGGAGGTTAGGGAGCAACTATTGGAAGGGAGAGAATAAGACAAAAAATGTGAGACAAGTCCTGCTACCAATTGTATGATTAATTGCTGCCTTAAAATTTTTTATGTGCTTTCCATGTTACATTTTAGGACCCATCAAAAAAAGTCTTTGATGACAAATAATACTTTTAAATAAATAAACTGTTGCAGTAAGATTTTCTTTCCACAAAAGCATCAGAATAAAATCACAAATTTTCTTCATATAATTGAAATTTTGACAGTGGTTCCTTCAAAAAAATTAAAGCTAGATCTCATTTCCAGAGAATCTGTTGGAAATATCAACTGAAGGCTTTCCAACATTAGGAAATCTGTATTTCTAAATTTTGAGTGTCTACCTTACTCAACTGTAATTCTGCAGAACTTTTTGTTACAATTTAACACAATTTCTATATATGATGGGATGTAATTGCTAAAATGTTGCAGTGCCATGTGTCTGTACAGTTTTATTACAATTTGGTAAACAAAGAAAACCAAACAAAAAACCACAAATGAGTGAGTTCCTCTAATCCAACACAAAGAACAAATATAGAAGATTTAATTAGATATGTCATAAGTCAAATACCAAACAGTGAAAAAAAGGCCACCGCATTAATCTCTAAATGTAAATCCTTTAAAGACCACTGATTAATAAAAATTCTAACTGTGCATTCTTGAAATCTACAGCAACCATTACAAACACAGACTGGAGACAAGGCTGGAAAGCAGAGGCAACTTCCTTCTAGTTGCTATTCGAATTCACCTTCAACTGCTGAAAAACATTACAAAGCCACTAGAAGTCAATGTCTAAAACACGCGGATGTCAAAAGATTCAACAGTTTGACATCAGTCCAAATAAAACTTAAAAGCCAACTTCAGAAAAACCTAAGACTGGAAAAGTATGGATTCTGTTTCCCACATATGATTGTACAGACGTCTTTACATACAGTTTTTATAATTCCATTGTTTTGGTTCCATATCCTACTGGAAGTCATCAAAAGTGCATTGTTCCACACAAGATGGAGAACTGGGATACTAAATCTTGAGCACATGTAAACCTTCTGACAAATGGGAGCTGTTGAATACAATTGGATACCGAGTTCAAGGATTACAAACCATTAAACATTTCTCCTTTCCAATAATCATCTCTCTACTAGTTTGGGTAGCACTGTCTTAGATGTCAAGCTGCTCCTCCTTGAATTTACCCCTACTGCAAAAGAAAATTAATGACGAAAGTGAGCTCTAAAACTTCCCTAATCCTTCAGGCTTCTTCAATATATTGCATAGTAAGGAAGAAGACATTTCTTCTCTTTCGGTACATAATTTCTTAGGCAGCAACAAAGATGAAAATAAAGTAAAAATAAGTGTAAATAAGTCACATGAAAACAACATTTCATGAAGGAAAACAGGAGGATTCTGAATGTTTCTGAAATCCTGTTGAAAAGCCAGCACCTGCTCCAACTGCAGGGATTTATTCCCCATGAGAGAGCTCATTTAACCTTCTAGCCTTTTCAGTTGTGTACAAAGGAAAACTGCCAAATAGTTATTTTCTGTCAAAGAAGTATCTTTAGTACCTCTATATCTTTTTATCTTAGAATAAAAGTCATTTCAAGATTTTTATTTGGGGCGTAACCTGTGTAAACTATATTTTCATCCGTATTATTAATTTATTTTTTCACGAGGACACCTTGAAGAAATTAGTTTTCAACCAAATACCCGCAGTTTGTTCCAAAGGCTGCGGCCATGGTTACACTGTGGTATTTTTCTTAAGACATCTCAGGCAAAACCATTTTCACAAACTAGTCCAGTGTTTTTCAGCTGAAATTGGGAATTCTGAGCCACCTCAATATAAGATACATTTCTAGGGAATAACTGCACAGGAATATGTCACAGGCTTCTGGGTGACAACTGTGGATACCTGAGCATTGCAACAAAACTGAGAAATGGGAACCATCCATTTAAAGTGGGATAAAGAGATGGAGGATTTTCCAGTACTCTTTCAAATCAAAAGCCAGTTCCACCTCTGGCTTCAGTGGGCTATAGGACAGGCACAGGCTGTGGCACTCATGATACTTTAGAGAATGCTTGGAGTATGTTTCCCCAAGGGAAAGAATCATGGAACAAGAATTTGAACGATTGAATAAGAGAAACCCACATCTAAATGGACAAGAGACAACCAATTGAAACTATCCAGATGATCCCTGAAGTGCAGAACCTCCTCAGGAACCTCATTTCACTCCATTCTCTTCACGTCCAAGGTGGGCGCCAGAATCGCTGGTTCCCAAGGGCCCCAGGATTCCGTGACTCGAAGAATCCATGGCTCTGTGACCCCACGGACGCACTCGAGGGCTGTCTCCAAGGCAGTGGGAGAACGTTGGTGCCAGTGGGAGGGGCTGCAGTGCAGGGGCTGCGACAGTTGAGAGGCAACTGCTGCAGCTGCTGGTGCTGGTGCTGGTGCTGGTGCTGGTGCTGGTGCTGCTGCTGGTGCTGGTGCTGGTGGTGGTGCCGGTGGTGGTGGCAGTGCCGTGGGGTGGCTGAGCAGCGGCAGCTGCAGCCCTGCAGCCTGCGAGGCGCTGGGAGCTCAGGGCAGAGCCCACTGACCCAGCTGGGGATCGCAGCTGAGGACGCACACGGAGAAGGGACACGGTGCCCACGCAGTGCTCTGCGCAGGTCTGTGGAAGGAGGGAGGATGGGTGGGCGCATGAATGCCCTGCCCAAGGCTGCCAAGGGAAGGGCTTTGGGAGGGCAAGGGGACCTTGGCCTGACACCCAGCCCTTCAAGGACCCAGCCGCCAGTTGCGGCTCAGCCCACACTGAGCAGGATTTCATCTGGCCTTGGCTCAAGACACTGGCAGGGTCAGAAGTGGTGGGAGCGGCCGGAAAGCAGGGCCGTGCATTCCCTCTCCCCAGCCCACCTGGGAACATCTGGCCAAGGTCTCCATTGTCTGCCTGCTGACAGCTTGGGGGCCCTTCCTCTCCTCCTCCTGCTTGCGGGACTGGGCTTGGTTTCTCCTGTCATCTGCAAAGCTGAACTTCTCTCTCCTCATACCTGGCCGTTCGTGCTTTGTGTCTCTGTGGCTCGCACCTTCCTCCCCTTCCTCCTCACCACGTGCTCCTGGAGGCTCTTTGGCCAGCTGGCTTTGGAACTTGCAGCAGCAGGCGTGCCCTGAGGAGCACCTCTGGCCTCCAGCCTTTTGGCAGGCCTAGCAAGGATGCCAGAGCTTTTCTTCCAGGAGCGAGCTGCTTTCCTTTCTCTTCCTGAGGCAACACAGTCTGAATCTGGGCTCTTCCCTCCTTGCTTTCTCTTTCAAGGAAGCATCAGCCATGGGCGAAGGAATGTTCCAGATGTACCTGCTGCTGATGGCCGTGGTGGGCGTCAACCAGCCGCTGCGGGCCTCTGAACAGAATGGAATTGTTCCCGAGGGCAGGGAAGAAATCCTCCAGAGGATGAAGGCGCGTGAGGTGAGACTTCGGCTGCAACAGCTGCGCCTGGAGAAGGAAATTGCAGACCTG
>VZTE01002622.1:126679-160049 GCA_013397775.1 Eulacestoma nigropectus | reverse complement strand
AAAAAAAAAAAGAAAAAAGTCACCAGGGGTGTGAAATCAAGTAAATGGGAGAAATAAGTTCTTGGAACCCCCTGGAAATCACACAAGGTTTGTTTATTGCTAAACACAGGGCAAGTGGAGAACTACAAGCAAGTGTTGCCACAGTGGAGGTGCTGGGAGTACCCGGGGTTGACAGCAGCCCTCCAGTGCAGAAATCCAGTGTCCCGTGGCCTGAAGAACAGGCACAAATGTCTGAAACAGCTTGAAACGCAAAAAAGGCGGGATGGAAAAGTTCTCAGGCCAGCAGCTTTCTGTGATTCTGGGATTATGGACTTTTACAGCTGGGAAAGCTGATAAGGGATTTGCCCAGGGAGCAGAGCAGCTCCTGGGCTCTGGGCAGGACTGATCTCTGCTCCTGGGAGGGATTCCCAGTACATCCCAGTGCTCTGCCTTTCCCCCGCACCCACTGCTGCACTGCCCACCCCATCCTGGCACCGAACCCCACAGAGGCAAGTGCCACCTTCCTGCTCACTGATGGCAGGGATTCTTGATTAAAAGGGAATTTATTTTTGAAGATCTGGTTCTCTATTAAGTCCAGAGACTTTTGGGACAGGTTCTTACACAAGCAGGGCCAGACTGGAGCCACGTCCTCGTCACAGAGCACCTGGGCAACAGCCAAGAGCCAACAACCCAAACCTCCCTGTGCTGCCCTCGCCCTCCTCACCCCAGCCCTGCTCCCTCCCAGAGCAATCTAAAAACGAGAAGCACCGAGCCAGGGCCACGGGCTGGTTCAATTTCCCTCCCTCCACTGCTAAAAAAATCTCATCTCACTCCCTCTGAGCCAAAAAAACTCCCCACTGGTGCTGGAATTGTCATTCCTGCTCAGGAATGAAGGCAGCTGTGTCTGAAATGAATGACTCGAGGTGGCTGTGGCACTTTAAACAGCTCTTGCACAGAGGCACAAAGAGATGAAAAACCCGATACAGAACTCCAGAGAACATTTCTTAGTGGAGCACCAGTTGTGTTTCTCATGAGCCATCTCTGATAAGGAGGAGTGAGCCCTGAGAGCCATCTGAGATTCACCTGGAGCCCTCACTCCAGGGTTTGCAGTGCTCACATCCAGCCCTCACCATCTCCTGATGTCTGCTAGGGTTGGGGTGACCTGAACTGCTCCCCTGAAGGAAAACCAACCATCAGCTGGGGGGTCTGGAGAGGAACACATGATCCTGGGCTCTGGGAACGAGCTGGATCCCGGTGCTGTCACACAGAGCAGGGGAACCACAGGAGGAGAGGCTGAGGGGGGAGGTTTTGTGCATTTTGCTGTGAGGGGTCACCAGCAGAGTCCCACAAGCTCCTGCTGCTGCCTCAGCCAGGCCAGGGGACACCCCAGCCATGTCCCACAGGAGGCACCTCATGGCATTGTCCCTCCCTTCCCTCCACAGCTCCAGGCCAGAGGGAAACGAGGCTTTAAAGAATTCCATCAGTGTGGAAATGGAAGATGAAGGACACCATGATCCTCCTCAGAATTTCCATGCACTACTTAAACTCACCCTAAAAAAATCCCTGCCTCACTCACCAGCAGCAGCCAGGGCTCACAGATCCATCAAAGGCTGTTCCAGGGCAGAGTCTTAATTAAAATCCAGTAGATGCTGCCCAATTACAGAAAATCTTTCTACACTTAATCCACTTCACACACCTTAATTTAAAGCAAGACGCATAAAATCCCAGGAGCTTAAATCTCATCCCATTCCAGCCCTGCCATGGGCAGGGACACCTTCCACTATGCCAGGTTGCTCCAAGCCCCACCCAAGCTGTCCTTGGACACTTCCAGGGCTGGGGTTTGTCAGGCTTTGCTGGGAGATTGCCCCTAGAAACGTGGCTAGTCAGCAGTTTGAAGGAAAACAAAAACAATTTGGGGAAGAAAACATTATTTGAGTAACAGCAACACCTGAAGAGACCCCCCCTGTGTGTCTCACCTCACACCTGGGAGAGCAGAGGTGAGAGCAGATCCTTTAACCCCTAAACCAGGACAAAACTGCTCCATCCCCCTTTCTGAAGAGGCTGCCAAGATATCCATGCCAAGCCTCCTCCTAGGCCTACAACATTCCACATGCTGCCAGGGAAAAAGCTCCCACTCTGATTGAATCAGCTGCTTTCATCACTGCTCCTGATGCACCCTCTGCTAATAAATATGGAAAAACTGAATTGAGCCTCTGGAAATTGCAGAGCCCTGCTGCAGTTGCATTAACTCCATTACCTCTCCCAGACTTTCAGCTCCAGTTTCATCAATTATCCTGCAGACGGAGTTTAAACACTCAGCACTTCCTCACAACAAAGCAGGGACACTGCTGAAGGGTCCTGGAGCTGCTGGAGCAGCTCAAACACGTTCCTTCCCAGGGAGAAAAAAAAATAAAGTGAATTTTATCCTACAAAGCAGAGAACATAAATTTAAGTTGGGTTTTGTTGTGTTTCTTTTCCCACGGAGTTAATGGGAAGTGCCAAAAGACTCTGCTGAGGGGGGAGAAGGAGGTAGGACTGGGATGTTTACTAAAGGTGACAAAGGATTTAGCTGGCCCTCTGCTTTATTTATCCTTCTCCTTAGCAAAAAGAACTGTAGTCACCTTGGAGACAGAGGCGGTGACAAAGGAATATGTCACAGGACCAGAGGTGACTCAACACGAACTGCTAACACAAGCTCTGTGCATGGCTCACTCAGGTGACAAACGCTCTTTTTCCAGGAATGTCTTTCCCAGGACTGAACCCCAGAATATCGTTTCACCCCGAATTTGCATCTCTGCAAGCCACAGGATCACTGAGGGAACTCTCTCCTCCCCGGTTCCCTTTGTCCCTTCCTCCCCTCCTCCCTTCAGCTGTTTTTAAAGCTGTTCAAAAGCTTTGTGCTCTTGATTGGTAATTAAGTACAAGTCACCCAGGCTGCTTTCTCAAAGAGTAATTAAAAGGTTATCAAGAGAAACATGCAAGGTGCAGGTAATTCCTGGAGCAGCTGTAATTAGGTCAGCCCAGAGATAACTCCGCTCTTATCGCGAGGATCACATCGTTTTGGAGCTCAAACAAAATACTTAAACTTTCAGTCAATTAAATATGGCCCAAGATGTGGTTTTGAGCTGCTCACGCAGCAGATTGATGGCAATCCTTCTCTTCACTCTTCAGCCACTTGTCAGGGAAGAGGGATGAGGATCTGGAAGCAACTTGAGCAGGAGACGCTGTGAGATGTGGGACGTGAGCTGCAGGAGAAGCGGGGCCCGCGCCAGCAGCAGGATTTCTCTGCTTCGCACAGAAGCCCATTGCAGTGATGCCTTGTAAACTTTTCCCAAGACTCTGCACACTCTGCAGGCACGGCAATTTTTGCAAAATCCTCCTCAGGATGGGCAGGTTCCTCCCAGCTGTGTCAATAAACACCTCCGAGCGACGCCTGTGGAAACACAACCGGCACTGCCGCGGCTCCGGGAGTTGTTTTTCTCTGGATGCACAGCCTCAAACAAACGTTTTCTCAGACAAATAAACTCAGCAGCACTGAAACATTTTGTTTGAACAGGCAAGAGACCAGAGGACGACACAATTCCCTGCCCGCAATAGGTGGCAAGGGAAGCCCAAGGGTTGGAAGAGCCTAAGAAACCCCAGCATTGCTCAGCACATTTCCAAGTGAGGAGTCTCTCCTGGTAGAAACATCCCATATTCTGTCCCCTGGGCTTCCCAACGTAGTTTTAAACATCTCTGGAATGAAAAAAAATCTGATTTTCTAAGTTGACCACTTCCATTTGGAGTGTAAATTCACCGGGTCTCACTGGGAAAACAGAATTAGGGAGCTCCAACGACCGACGCACAGGGAGACTGTAAATGTGTCTTCCCTGAATCCGAGTGTGAGCCTGAAGTTTCAAATCAGGGAATTTGCAACTGATTTCAGATTCTGACATTAAAAGGGTCTTGCAAATTATCAGCAGATGAAAAAGCCGAGGGAAGCCACGTGGGTCTGTCGTACCCACTGTGGTTATGTCACAGAACAAGTCTGACACAAAGAGGTGCAGAGAGTCTCCCAAATCCCACAGCAATCTCAGAGCCATAAATAACCCCAAGTATTCAAATTGTAGTCAGGTCTGTGCTGAGCTTCTGAGCCCAGCACAGTGGGAAGGCAATCAGGAAGGGAACCTGATTGGAGCGACCTCCGAACAATGACACAATCACAAGGCACAATGGGAACTGGGAAAAGACTGTTCTGGAATGGCTGCACAGTCAGAGCAGGGCTCCACATGACTCCCTGATCCCACAGCAGTTGGGAACTTGACGGATGAGCATTTGGGAGAGCCTGGTCTGGTGTAATGAGCCCAAGAGGGCAAGTCCTGGACAGGAACCAAATCCTGATGTCCTTCACCAAGGAAGAGAAAAATCTGCAGCCACCACAGCTCTCAGTTTTCACAGAAAATTCCCCTACAGTGGTCCCTGCTGGAAGCCAGGAGCTGGGAAAATTCTAGTGGACAAGGAGGAATGGGTTCCAACCGAAAAAAGGGAAGTTTAGGTTATATACATGGAAAAAATCCTTCCCTGTGAGGGTGGGGAGGCCCTGGCACAAGGTACCCAGAGAAGTTGTGGCTGCCCCTGGATCCCTGGAAGTGTCCAAGGCCAGGCTGGAGCAACCTGGGGTAGTGGAAGGTGTCCCTGCCCATGGCAGAGGGTGGAATGAAATGTGAATTTAAGTTCCCTTCCAACCCAAATCATCCCAAGATTCTAAAAACCCGATTACTCGATAGAAGCTGAAATAGCAAAGACTTGGAAACAAGCTCTGATTTTAGCAAACAAAGCAAAGTCATGGCACTGAGAGATGACAACAGCCCTGGATGTCTAAATTAAGGCACTGAAACCCATTTAATATTCACGTCCTCATCACAAACACGCAACGCAAATTCCCTAATATCCAGTAAAGCTGTTTATTAGCAAATGCCTCATTGGATTAGGGCTGCTCTTATTCTATTAGGGAACCTTCACACCACATTAAATTGCAAGACAAGAGGGTGTTTGCCAGCACACGATGAACACAATATTAACCCCTTCCCAGGAAATCCTGGATTGGTCTGGGTTGGGAGAGACCTGAAATATATCACTGATGCTCAAAAATACAAGTTTGAGAGGGGAAGAAGCAAAGAAATCCGTTGTCCCTTCTTTTCCCCTTGCTCACAGCTCATTTTGGGTGAGCTCTGATGAGTGACACGTGGCCATCCATCTTCTGGGCTGCGTCTCAGTGATGAATTGAGAACATTTGGAAAGCAGGCAGGAAAAAAAAGCAAAATTGATGGCCATGGGAAAGAGGAAAAATGGAGAAAGAAGGAAAAAAATATAACCCAGTATTAGGCAACAGTTAAGAGTTTAATGAGGTGAGATTGATGCACCAAAAATAATATCTGGGCTCTCTTGAGGCGCAAGGGACCCGCAAGGATCAGGGGACACCCCAACAATCCCACCCTGTGCCTCAGAGTGTTGCCCAAACTCTAAAATTGGTAAACAAAGAAGTGAGACATGAAACAGCCCAAAGGAGCCAACTCCAGGTTTTGAAGTTACTGATCCAGAAATGTCCAAGGGAAGGAAGCAAATGTCCACCATGCAGGAGTTCATCTTCTGCTTTGCTAAGCCCTCTCTAAGTGCTTTCACACCTCTAGAAATCCCCCTCTTTATTTCCCCCTGTTTATTTCACTTTCCTGCCCTAAACACACTCCATTTCCTGAACTCCTCGTCGGACATGAAACATCCTCACGCGGCTTTTGCTCCTGGTTCCATCCCCCAGCTCACATTCACCTGCCCAAGCTGCATCTGAACTTCACCAGAGATGCAGAGGGGGGACCTTTTCTGCCTCCTCACCTTCCCCCAGTGCAGGGCCACAAATCCTCAGGGCAGAGCCCCAGCTCTCAGTTGGGAGGTCACTTTCTGCTACTTCTATTTACAACCAGAATATTCTTGTATCTCAGAGCAGCATTAACTTCTCACCACACAAAGTTTCCTGTGCTGAATTTTACCCCCAATTTTCCACCTTTCCATTATTCCCAAAGCAAAGCACTGAACCTCCTGATTAAATGCTGAGGTCCTGTAATTAACGTGATTCTCAAGCACAGTTACGGGATGAAGAGATGATTTATTTGCATAACTGAAATCATCTACATAAAGAGCTGATTTCCACCAGGGTGCAGCTCAGATGTTCCACTCGGGTTAGACAAGACACTGAGGTCAATGGATTTGTCCTGAACTCGAGTGGTTGGAAGGAAAATCGATTTCCAGGGCTCCAGCACTCTCGCCAGGGATTCAGAGGCTGGATGCTGCCACTGTTCCCTGAGTTTTTGAATGCATTACTGTCAGGCTGGAGCTGCCACCAGCACCACCAGAAGTGTCCCCAGTCACCCAGCTGGTTTCATCTGGAGGGCTGAGATCACAACTGCTCACACGTCTGACACCTCATGGAGCATCTGCTGCCACAGCAACACATCCAAACCAGCCTCCCACAAAACTTCTTATGAACACTGAAAGTCTTATTTGAGAAGCCATGGAGAGTTTTCCTACTAAACCGTATTATTGAACGCTTCTTATCCCTGGAGATCCAACAGATGTGAGGGAATACAGCCCTGCCCAGCTGCTGGATGGACTGTGGGTTAAGGAATAACCCAGATTTTGGGGGAAAACCCACAAAGCCTTTGGCAGAGCTATCACTGAACCCCACGGCCCATCCTCCCACTCCCAGAGTCTCATCTGGACTGAGGGAAGCTCTCTGCACATAAACTCTGCTTCCCTCCTGCTCCATTTCCTAATTAACTCCTCTGGATGTCTAGGATGACTCTTGATAAATCATTACTGTCAGGCATTCAGAAAAACATTTCAAGCCTTATCAGAGACAAGAAATCAAAACAACTGTAAGAACTGCTCATGGAGAAACACTCCCAGTTTAGTGCAGCATAAACATCCAAGGCCAGATTTAATCCCAGCGGCAGGAAGGGGAACATGTTTATAAACATCACTGTAATGAACACTGTACCTCGTTCTCAGATTCCCCTGCTGAGGCAGCCCATCGTAGATGGATAATACATCAAAATCTTCCTCTAATGCAAAGGACTGGAAAACAAGCTGTATCCTGTTCTGCTCCTCAGCAGTGATTGTCCACGTGCAGTTTGCATAATTGGGGTATCCATAGGGAAAGCCTGGGCTCTGTATTGTCCCGTTTGGGCCCTGCAATGTGTGACTGCAGTTCTGGGCTGGCAAGAGAAAAGACAAAAGCACAAAGTCAGAGGGTGTCAGGTGAACAGTGAATGTCCTCACCATCCCCACAGACCACACAGGGTTCTTCCCACCGGGTTTCTTTGTCCCAGGAAACAGAGAAAAGTAAAATCTAAGGATGAAATTTTGGCCTCCTCCCTGCAGGGATGTGGAGCCCAGACCCCCCAGACATGCCCTGGGCTCTGCTCCCAGCAGCTGTGAGCACAGCTGGAGTCACAGCTGCTGCCTGTCCCTGGGGACAGCTCCTTCCTCAGCCACCCTTCCCCAGCCCACCACAAAACCCAGCGTTCTCCCCATCCCACTCTGCACATTTGGGATTTCACCCGTGCCAGATGCCAGGCCCTGCTGGGTCACAAGACAGCACAGGGACGATGCCAGAGCTGATCGTCTCCTTCTCCCTCAATTCCACCTGGACAAGAGGCAGAAGAAGGGCTGGAGTGTGCAGGCAGTGCCACATCCCACCCCTCACCCTGGGAAAGCAGAAGGGACTCACACGGAGTGAGGGGCTGAGCCACCACAGCAGCCTGGCTGGCCAAGGCTGCCTGAAACCTGCATGGCCAAAGGTAACAAAACCTGTCCTGACCCCAAAAAGAGCAGGACACAGTGCAAGGCTTGGCCCAACAAACCATCCTGTGTAAGGTGCCTTCCAACCCCGACCATTCCGTGATTCTGGGAATGGTTCATCGGAACAGGAGACAGCAGCAGCACCACTCCCACCCCTGTCACACCTGATGGGGGGACATGGAAGAAACTGTTGGCCAGACCCTGCCTTGGGGGGCTGCTGGTTCCTCTCAGACAGTTCTGAAAGGTTTGTGTTCATTCTGGCTCAACGCACAGCAAACACCTTCAATCAGTATTTCTGAGGAGCCGCTGCAAAGCTGCATCTTCTGAGAGCAAAACCCCTCCTGTAACACCAGTGGAACACCTAAAACCTCCCTCAAAGCTCAAATCCATCTCCCCTGCCCAAAGCAGTACCTGGGAACACCGCATCCCAAAGATAAAGATCCACTGCCACCATGTACA
This sequence comes from Eulacestoma nigropectus, assembly GCA_013397775.1. Lineage (NCBI taxonomy): Eukaryota > Metazoa > Chordata > Aves > Passeriformes > Eulacestoma > Eulacestoma nigropectus. The sequence goes on along the minus strand of VZTE01002622.1, from coordinate 151,778 downwards.
GTTACAGGATATATGAGATGTTCTTCTCTCTGGGGACACAGGTACATGAATGTGTTTTGGGAACAGCCTAAATGACAAATTCCCTTTAGTGCTTTCCTCTCCCTTCACTGCGACTGTACCCGGATGTCTTTGGAGGCACAAATTCACTCTGAACTGGTACAACCCTCCCTGCTTTACTGGAAGAATTCCTGCACACAAAGCCTAATTCCAGACAGATGGAAAGGCCAATCTCATGGCCCAAACTCAAGAGTTTCACCTTTATCCTCTGAACTGCTGATCCTTGCCTCTGCTCCAGCTTTTCCCATCCATGCTGGATTGTTTACCCCGCTGATGGGGACAACAGAGGCTTTCAAGTTGAAATGCATTAGAGTAGAAATTACTTCTTTGATTTCTCCTTGCCTTTTTTTTCAAAGGCAGCAAAGGCATTTGCACTTCTGAGTGCCAAGCAGCTACAGGTACAGAACTGCAGAGTGGTGCTCATTAAAGCCAATTATAATTAGACTGACCTACTTTGGGTGCAAAAAACGCTCCATGGAACTTCTCCCTGCAAGACGGAGTTTGCAGTTTTATGAATCTAAAATGGTCCATCCTATTTACTACCCAGGGAATGTTTTTGTAGCACATTCATTGTATCAATGAGAGGCAGGACAGCCCCACAATCCACCAGGGATTAAAGTGAGGGAGGCACAGGATTCCTTAACCAGAGTATTTTGCATTTCTGTAGCACCTGGCACCTGCCTCTCCAAGGGCTTTCTGTCACTACCTAAGAGAGGAATCCACCTCCCTCCTCCACTTGGGCTCCATTTATTTTGGGGAGTTCACTGGAAAAGCCATTTGCTCGGTGCCAGAAAGCTGCCCACAACTGGGAATATTCCTGTGAACACAGAGGAGTAAAATGAACCCCAGTTTGGTTTAACAACCAAAGATCCATGAGCTCGGTTCTCCAATTCAATCGAATCCTTTCTCCAACCACAGCGACGCTCGATAGGCAGCGGGGGAATATTGAACTGTCCCTCCTGCTCATTTTTATTTTAATCATAAGTTCATCAGAACAATTTAAGGCAAATGGGAAATTAAAGAGGCTGTATCTCTCCATTTCCTGACGGTATAAAAGCTACCAAGGCTGCACGAAGCTCAGGAAATAAATTCAAGGTCAGAGACACCGTGTTCCAAATGCTTCCAAGGTCATACGGCAGCTCCAAAATCCACAAACTCAGCCCATCCCTGCACAACCAGTGCCTGTGCCACAAATGGACATTAATCTCTCTGAGAGAACAAATAAATAATAGAAAAATAAGACAAGAGTTTTATGACGTATCCAATCAATCTACTGCAATATTTGCATGTTCACGATGTTGACCCAGAGGTGCTCTGAGCACAGATAAAAGAAAATTGCTTATTGCAAACAAAGAACAGCTTTCCAAAAGCTGCCAAACTGGGCAGTAATATATTCTGTAATAGCTGTAATAGCAGGGAACTTCATTTAGATTGGACATTGCTGGAAAAAGTCATCAGGCACGGAAAGAAATCCGGGAAGCTGAGGGAATTTATGTGTTCTATCATTTGCTTCCAGGTCTGAGTTAGTTCAGCTCAGCCTTGACTGACAAAACCTTATCTAAAATTCAAAATTTCTCCTCTGAAGATTGCAAGAACAATTCCCTTTATCCCTTTGGCCCGGGAGCACAAATAAATAGAAAGATATGAAAGGGCAGCGCCAGTGCCTGTGCTGGCAAGTTGCAGGTGGATTTGGGGTTGACAGAGGACAATCCTCCCAAAACTTCTGGCACATTCCTCCCGACCCAAAGTCTGACACGAGGCACCTCCAACTCCTCACCCAGAGAGGGGAATGCTGCATCAGCCCCCCGCCCAGCCTCGCTTTTAATCTCAGCTCAGGTGTGTTTCTGTAGATATTCCAGCTCCTGATCTCCCATCCATGGGCTCACATTCCAGAGAATGTGACACCCCCCGGGCTCATCACGGGGATGGGTTTGTGGGCATTTGTCCGATTCGTGACGGAGTGAAAACAGAGCTGATCCCAAGCTGGGCTCTGCCAACACCTCCTGCCCCTCTCAATTCCGGAGAGTGGTTTATTGGGAGTGTATCCCTGCAATGAATCCATCAGTGCTGCTTTACTGCGGCGGCACTGAAACTTCCAGACAAGGACAACGGCATTCCCACGCCTGGCACTGCTCAGAGCCCTTCTCCAAAGGGATCACAGCCTAAGGGCAACGAAAAACAACAACCCAAGGAATCACAGAGCCATTTAGGCTGGAGAAGACCTCCAAAATCATTGAATCCTTTAAGGAAACCCACGTGGCTTTGAGAAAACATCTTGATCTGGGACACCACCAATGATAATTCTCTGATGGTGACTCAGTTTTCCCATTTTTTCACACGTTGGTTTAACCAGCTGAACCCAGTCTCCATTTCCAACAGTTCCTCTGTGCAAGAGCCACTCTTTGAACAATTCCCAGACTAACTGGCCTCACCCTGGGCTCCTCACGAGGGAAATGCTGGAATATTTACTCTGCAATACTCTCACAGAAGAGCTGCAGCTCGGAACCACAGGCTGCCCACGGCAGTTCGTAACACACAGTTAATCCACACGGTACAGAACTTAACGTGACCAGACACTGCAGTGAAAAATAAGTAATATCAGCTGAATAGAGGAGAGTTCCAAACCCCCCAGGCTTTGCTGTGGGGCTGCCATGAAGAGAAAGAAAGGGTGGCAGGAGCAGCAACAACATCCTTGTACTCCAAAGCAGAGTTCTTTTGACAGGACAAGCTCCAGGAGTGGAGCCAGAGGCTCGTGGGAGCTTTAGTTCCACTGTAAATCCAAACTCATCCCGACACGCGAGCCAGGACCATTCTGGTGCCAGTCACTGCAGCTTTAGAGCGGCCCTAAAGCAGCAGGGCTGGCCGGGCTCTGGGGCAGCACCAGTTCACCCCAGTCACTGCAGTGGGGCAGCATCCACTGGTTCCCAATGTCCTCCCTGTCCCAGAGGTGGCAGTGGTGACAGTCACAGTGCCCAAACCCACCAGGTTACGTGCACGAAAAACAGGAGACTCAACCATTCAGGAACATTCATAGCAACAGGATTTCGTTATCTCCTTCAAATAAGCAACACTTGAGGCCAGGAATGAGCTGCCCTGGCTGCTGCTCCCTCCCAGCCCCTGCCTGACGAGGAATTCCAGCAGCTCCACACTGAGATAAACCTGAACATCCAAACTGTGTCACTACAAACCTCCACCAAGTTGTCAGAAGGTAAACAACAACAACAAACAAAGGCGTTGTCTGATGTGACAAGTGCAAAGGAAATGAGTAGGAGAAATCATCTTCCACCTACTTTTGAAAGGAATTAGATAGATTTGTCTTTACAAACAAAGTGTGGGTCTGCTGATAGGTAAAGGCTATACCTAGATACTGAGAGATGAAAGAAACCATGGGAGAAATTCCACTGATTGATGAAAGCAGTGAGAGGGACTTGTCTTTACAAACAAACTGTGGGTCTGCTGATAGGTAAAGGCTATACCTAGATACTGAGAGATGAAAGAAACCATGGGAGAAATTCCACTGATTGATGAAAGCAGTGAGAGGGACTTGTCTTTACAAACAAACTGTGGGTCTGCTGATAGGTAAAGACAGATACTGAGAGGTGAAAGAAGCAAAGGGGGGAACCATAAATTGCATAAGAAAAGAAAAAGGAGGGGTACACGTTAGAAGGGGGTCTGTATTAGGCAAATTGCTAAGTCTGTACCTCTCAAGTACCTCAGCCAATGGGGAAAGAGAGAGGGAAATGCAGCCGGGAAATCAGGATAAAAAGGAGGCTGCGTCCTCTAAAAATCTGAGAGACCTCAGGGGAATGCCCCATGGCCTCTCCCTTTATTCGAATAAAGTCACAGGACTCCTCTGTCTCCTTTTTGGACATAAACCTCTGGTGTTTGTGGATTAATTTTCCTGACACTTTCAATTCCTTAAACTTAAATCCCAGGCCAGATCTGGGGTGGTGCAAACCAAGGAAGAATTGTAGCTGTTGGTTTACACCATGTTATTATCCAAGGAAGCAATGCTTGAGAGAGAGGGAGACTGAATTTATCTCTGAAGTGCTTCCTAAAATACAAGTTGCTGCACTTTGTTCCTCAGCAGAAGCGAAATCTAATTTAGCAAACGCTGATGCATGGTCACTGCACAATTCAGTGGGAACAAATATCAAATCATGCACAGTGCCTTGCTCTCAGCAGCATCATTTATTGAGGATCCACGGCCGCCTCCTCCCTAATGCAGCAGTTTGGGGCATTGCCATTTGCTTTAGTTACTGTTCCTCACACAAATGCTGTTACTCCGTGCTGTTCTACAGCCACTCCACCAAACACAGGCGCATAAAAAACCTCTCCCCAGGAAAACTGAAACCCACATCCTGCAGCCACACAAACGCTGAAACACCAGCGGCAAATCCTGCTTGTCCAGCAGCACCTCCGAGGTTTGCTCACCTCACAGAGCCCTTCCCTGCTCAGAGCTCTCCAAACCCACACTCACCAACTCCTTTGCATTGTTTGCACTGCCTTCTAAATAGGAAAAACGTTCCTCTGCCCATTGTTTACTGTTGTGAATCATTTATCAGGCACTAAAGATGCCTCCTTACACGGTGCTTTACCAAGTCATTACAGCTGATCACAAACACGGAGCAGTTTACTCCCAGCCCGGCTCTGACTCTCTGCCTCACCCAATTTCAGTGAGCAAACAGGGAAAGCACCTCCACACTCGATCAATCCAAGCCTTGCTGCCCTCCGGATTCACCTTCTCCGAGCTGGAGCTTAACCTCCAGTCTCCTATCAAAGCCTGCTGGGTAATAAATAATGCAGAGTCATTCCATTAACTATAACTTAATCAAAAGCCCGTGGATCCAAGAGCATCATCAAGGGGCTGATTTACATCTCAGATAGCCCGAGCCCGCTTCCCTCTGAGTGATGAGCTGGGCACTGCAAGGGCACAAAAAGTGCATTTGATCTGAATTCAGCTCGTGCCAGCACTGCCAAAGCCCAGGAAGAATCCAACCCCCAACTCAGCTCAGCTGCAGGCTGGGAGCTTCCAGCAGGACAGCACAACTCCGCAGATCCCAAAACCACCACGGGTCTCTGGGCACACACAGCCCTTCCCTCCCAGCCCAGGAGTCCCTCACTCCCCTCTGCCACCACTCTGTCCCTTTTAGTGCTGCCCAGGCTGTTACTGCAGAGCTCCCACATCCAGGCACTGCTCCCGCCCAGCAATTCCATTTTAAGGCCTTCCCAAGCATGAAGAAGAGAGGAACAAAAGAAGTAAAAACATATTTAGATTTCCCCACGTGTGCTCTCCCTTCCTTTCCCAATCAAAAATATTGTCCTGGACAATTATGAAAATTTCCTACACATTTGGGATCCCACAAAAGCTCCAACTGAGCCACCACACACCTGAAAACCACAAACACCCGCACAGGAAAAGGGAGTATGGAAATTCCAAGTGTCACTGCCCCGTTCTCAGGCATCACCACATTGCTCTGTCATCCCACAACGCTCCCACTGTGTTCTCCAAATGACACTTTTGTATTTCAGATTAGGAAAAACCGGAACAAAAGCATCCCAGCTCTGCCTTTGCTCCCTGTCAGAGCCATCCTGTTATTCCTTCAGACCATGGCATTTTCTCCTCCCCACATGGCCTCAGAGAAAGGTTCGTTCTCCCCAGACGGGATTTTCAACCTGCAGCTCATAAAGCCTCTGGGAATCTGTGAAAGGCAGGAAAGGGAAAGAGAACAGACACGAGGCTTTTTCAGTTCTCTAGAAATGCCCTGAGCACCTACAGAGACAGAAAGGGACCTAACACCGGGAATGCTGGAATCTACAGACCCAAAAATGTGGGAAAGCACCGTTATGGAATAAATGAGCCCAATCTGTTCAATGCTTCCCTCTTCAGTGATGGTTCTGACCCCCTGGTGGGGTTCTGGACTCTGCCCAGCTCTTACACATCTGTCCTGAAGTGCCAAATCAAAAACTGGATGCTGAGCTCAACCCCAGCTGGACACGGGTGGATGTTCATTCTGCCTCACCCCGATGTTGGGATGCCACCTGTCACCTCCACTGGCACATACATTCCCTCCTCTCCTCCAGCCTTCTTTGAAGAAAGTCTTTCCAGCTTTATCATCCCCTGGGTGTTCATTCCATGCTCGAGCCTGTGGAGAGCACATCCCTCTGACACCGAGCTCAGAGCAGCTCTGACAGCGGCGGCGAAAAAACCCAGGAAACGTCCAGCTCCAGGTAACATCAAAACCTGTTCCAGGGCAGAATGTGACAGCCCAGGAACATGACACTGCACAGATGTCCTGTCCCACCAGCGCACGGCAGCGCCCTGACATGTGGACAGGCCAGAGACTCTGGCTGCTGGGAAGGACCGGGAGGGACTGGAAGGAAACGCTGCCATGGGTTATGCTGGGAACTGCTGGAGGAGTTGCTGGCCCTAAAAGCAGCTGCCAGATTTCCCCTTAGGGCTTCAGTCCTCCCATCCTCACAGCGTTACCCCAACCCCCCACAGCTGCTCCCTCATCCCCCCACAGCGGGATCAGGGAGAGAATGGAAGGGTAAAAGCCAGAAAACTTGGGGGCTGAAATAAAGAGTTTAACAGGGAAAGCAAAAGCCTTTGCAAGCAGAGCAAACCCAGGAATTCATTCCCTGCTCCCCGTGGGCAGGCAGGTGTTCAGCACCTCCAGGAGAGCAGGGCCCCTTCACATGGAGCAGAGACTTGGGAAGAGAAACGCCATCAATTCCAAATGTCCCTTCCTTCCTCCTTCATCCATTCATTTTACGCCACATGGTCTGGGATATCCCATTGGTCAGTTGAGGTCACTTGTCCCTGCCTGTCCTCTCAACCTCCCACACACTCCCAAATCCCTCCCCAGCATGGCCGTATGAGGCGCAGGAAAGGCCTTGGCTCTGGGCAAGCTCAGCACTAACAAAACACCTCTGTATCATCAAAGCCAAAACACAGCCCCAGAGCAGTCCCTGGGAGGATCATTAACTCTACCCCAGCTCAAAGCAGCACATCCCACCCCTTATTCCATGCCCAGATCCCACATTATTCAGCACAACTCCATTCCCACTGCTCCCCTTCCCAACTTTTGTTTTAACAACAGATATCAGTCCCATAATCTAAGGAGCACCCCTGCAAAACATCCATAAAAAGGGCACAGGAAGTCTGTTGGATTCATTTAATCCATGACTTTGGCTCCAGCTGTTCTGGTGGAATCAACTCCACCCCAGCTGAAGGCAGCTCAGGAAGGGCGAGCGTGGCACAACGACCTGAGTGTCCCCTGTGCCATCCCTGCCCTGGAATGACCTGGGAACAGAAGGGATTCAGCCTTCCCGGCCCTCATCCCTGTTTTTTTTAACAAAGATTGTTATCTAATCAATCGCTGGCTCCCACCAGGTGCTCGCTGTACCATTCCCAATCACTCCAGCAGATTGATGGAGCACTTTGCCATCTGCAGAGCTCCCAATCCAAACAGAATCAGAGCAGGTGAGACAACAGGACAAGTGTTTAGAAGGGGAGACTCACATACAGTGAGGGGAAAGGAGATGGATTCTCTCCTGTTTTCCTGCTGGAAGAGGAGGCAGGAGGGCTTCAGGACTAATAATGGAAAACACTAAAAAATTCCTTGGGAGTTGTTACAAGGAGCATCTAGAAAATCTCTCGTAACGCGTCAGTTTTAACATCAGCAGTACCACAGTTTAAAGTCTGGTTTATCACAACACACACATTTTCCTGACGATTTCCAGTCAGCCACCTGCAAAAACTGTGCATTTGATTTGCACTGACTCAAGGTGGAGACACAAACACTGCTCCATCCACCACCTGATCCAATGGCAATGGATTCAACGTCAGGAAACATTTCCAAGGTGCACAACAAAGAAAACTTTGCTTGGTCAATACTGATGAGGAATTTCAGTTACTGATTACAACATAAACAGGGGAAGGCAAGGGAAAGGGGAAATGGGAAAGGGCAAAGGGGAAGGAAACGGGAAGCCACTGAACCTTTCAGCAGGGAACAAGACACAGGACTCCTGTCAGCAAAGCCGAACACCCCACACTGACCCTGCTTTAAGCAACCCGAGCTTCACCTGCTCAGTCACCAGTGACGATGTGCCCCATTGCCACCTCTTTGTCCTTGCCAAGTACCAGAGGGCAGGATTCAAGAAGATTCCTTATCCCAGGTGAAGATCTGCCTCTTCCCACTCCATTCCATGCACTGAACAGCACATAAATCCCAGGGCTGTGGTGCCACCCGAGGCATTTGTAGTTAGCACTGGGCACAAACAGAATTAGGAACATCTCCGTACCCCCAACACCTCCAGGCTGTGCTCTCTTTGCCGAAGGGTGATGGTAAATCCTGAAGGGAACTTCCTCAAAGCTCAGGGAGAAACACCTGGGAGAGGAGCTGCACTGGTCTCATGGAACACACCTGCTGAGCTCCAGTTCCACAGCAGCCCTTCCCATGGCCACTGCCAGGGAATGCAGGAGGATGTGGAGTGTCGCACTCAGACACGAAAAAACCACGCAGACTTCGCCAGGTGGGAGCAAGGAAAAGAGAGAGACGGGGCGAGACCCCGAACTTTATTATATATGATCTTAAGAACCACCGTGGATTGGAGGGAGAAATTACCACCCCTCAATCACACTGGTCAAAGGAAAAATCCATCAAATGTCTCCGCCTAGGAGAATGGAATGAAAAACAATCCAGAAGTTTCGAAAACATTCTAGGCCGGTTAGAAAACAAGAGCTATGTTTATAGAAAACGCATGAGAACTTCTACTACAAAAGTAAAAACACAGAACAGTAGAAAAACCAGGGCGACAGTGGAGTCATCCAGAGCCCAGCCTGTAATTCCTGCAGGGTTTCTGCAACCACAGTGTCACGGAATCACACCCAGAGCTGCAGAGCCTCAACGGGGCAGCCTCAGCCTGGCAGTGGCACCAGAGCAGCGTTCCTGGCTGCAGCCCGGGCACAGCACAGAGCTGCCACAGCTGTTCCCTGCTGGGATCTGATCTCTGCAGAGCACTGGGACACCAGGAACGGCAGCACAGGGAGCAGCAGCACTGTCAGTGCCCCGAGGAGCAGCTCACACTTCGCTGCCCTGCCTGGTGTGAACTGCAAATGCAGAGACAGCAGGGTCACAGGAGGGCCTGGCTGCTGTCCCTGCCCATCCCTCAGCACGAAGGGACCACCCCAGCTCACTGCCAGGGATTTATGCTCGATTTGCTTCCCCAGTGACAGGAGAGGAGAGGAGCTTGGTGAGGCAGCAGGCAGGAGTCTGGCACTGACAGTGCTCTCAGAGCCCTCAGCACGGCAGAGACTCTTTGATCTGTCCAGGATAAATATCCAGACACGTTCAGGATTGCACAGAGCCCAGCACCCACCCCTGAGCTTTCTGCAGGCACAGCAAACCAGCCAATTCCTCTGTGCTGCTCCGGCTCCTTGTACCCTGTCTCACTAACCACGTGTGTGTCTGTCCTGTGACAAAAGTGACTTTATTCCGTGCCCTTTGCATGAGAACGAGGGACATTTTTTCTGCCAGGCCCACTGATCTCCACAGGGCTCTAAGGCACCTTGGCTGAAGGAGTTCAGACATTCATATCCTGAAAACCCCAAGCAAACAAAAATCCTGAATGCCCCAGGAAGAGACCAGTGCTTTAAGAACTTTAAAAATTAAATTAAGCAGCCACAGTTGATAACACTTTAAGCACAATCCCAGGTTTCTGCCCTCTCCACTTCTCAGAGCAGCAAATCCATTTCCTGGTACAGATGTTCCACATTTCAAGTCTGGCCCCTGTGGCACTGCAGCAGCCTCAGATTCAGGTGAAATCACGGAGCTGTGTCATGGGAGCTGTTCACATCCACAGGATTCACCCCACCCCGAGCACAGGGCAACGTGACTGAGCCAGAAAACTCCTGGAAAAGCTTCCAGAGCCCCGCACACCCTGACAGGGTTTCACTCCCAGCTCGCCTGGTTTGTGCAGGGCAGTGGCAGGAAAGCTGGCTGGGGGCGTTCAAGGAAGCCTGAAGGTCAGGAAATGAAGCTCCAGGCTTTGGAAGCCCTGGAAAAGCGGCAGCAGGATGGTTCATCCCAAATTACGATTCCAGAGGCAGCCGGAGCCGCGGCACCGCCGCTGGTGCCCTGACGTTGCCAGGCTCAGTTGCTAAGCACAGGCACACAGGGAGCAGCTCCAGCGCTTGCTGACAGGGCTTGGGAGAGGAAAAGGAGAGGGAGAAACCCTCTGGGTTTGTAAACACACAGAAATTTCTGTGTATGCTGAGCCATCAGTGACAGAGTTTGGCAATATCACACACAAACCAGCGTCCCCCTGCGTTCATGAAGTCACAGATTATTTCCTTCCCTTCCTTTACAACATTCCTGCCTCTGGATTTCAGCTGCTCCAGCTGTTTGAGGCTTTCTGCTGGAGCCCTGAGAGGTAGCGTGGAAGAAGCAGCAGGAGACACACAGAAAGAACTGCTGCACCCAGCCCGAAGTGATCACTCCTCTCCACCAGCCTTAAACACCCACTCTGCGCCTGAATTTAAACCTGAATTTGAGCCTGAATTTGAGCCTGAATTCAGCCCAGGGCAGCTCAGCAACAGAGATGAGCCCGACAAGAATGTTTTGAGCAAAGCCAGAGGCTGCAGGTGTGTCCAGGTGTCTCCAGGACATAGGAGCAGAGCAGCTCATCCATGTGCTTGGAATCAAGGATTTTATCCAGATGCCACAAATCACCCACCCCCAGGATGTGCAGGAAGCTTCTTAAACAGCAACAGTGGAAATTCAGGATAAAGTCACAGTTTGGGGCCATTTCTTTCCACACCAGCATTTTCCTTTGAACAGTTCTCCCCAGTCTGTTTTACCTGGCCTGGGTGTATTTAGAGAGGATAATTTGATCCCCTTCCTGTTTTCCAGGACAAGTAAGAGCTGTGCTTTCACTCCTCTAGGATACACCTCTGATAGGATACACCTCTGATCATCCTCAACCCATCCAACTGGGAATTCTTCCTGTGCCAAGGACATCAGACCACTTCAATCCTTCCTACCAAGGTTCCTCAATGCCTCATGAAAACTTTTATCAGCTCCTCCTCATCTCTGCTGGAAAACCCTTTGGAGTTGCCTACACACTGAAGCTTTCGTGATTCATAACCCAGAAAATCCCGGGATTTTTCCAGATTGCTCTTGGATTTCACAAGTTCTGTTTAAAACTCTGTGACTTTCACATTCCAAACAAACCTAAACAAATGGGTTTCCCAATGCTTCCCACACTTCCAGCAGCCACTCATTAACCACGTAGAGAACGGCAATTACCTGCAGGAAGTCCACAGCTGCACCATCCCTGCTGGAACCAGGAATCCTGGGCACACCAACCATCACTTGGAATCACTTGCTCAGCTCCAGAAGCACCACAGTTATCCCAATATTCAGCCAGAATGGCCTCTTCTCCAGCGATGTAATTTCCTTCCCTCAGAACTTTCCCTTTCAGAATTGTCTCTTAATCAATTTTGACTGTTCCCTCAGTGCCACCACTCCTCTCCACAGCCATTGACAGCAGAATAATAAACCCCGGCACTTAAGGAACTGTTTCCATCTCCAGAGCACTCCAAAGGCATTAACCAATTAATGCAGATCCTGGTGTGAGGAACAGCCCCACTGGGAATTCCCAGCACTTCCCTCCATGGCCTCTCAGCTCCTCCAGTGCCCTTGGATTCAGTCACAGAATCCCTGAATGGTTTGGCTGGGAAGGGACCTCAGAGCTCCTCTCCTCTGCACTTTTCCTGGCAAACCAGGAGTGACCCTCGAAAAAAATACGGTTTAAGGCATGATTAAGGCACTGAGATGGACGCTGGGAGGCCTTGACTGACCCTGGAATCATGGGAAGGTCTCAGACATCAGGTGACCCCTTTGTGACAAATGCCACAAAACCAAACCCAAGTTCACAAATCCTTTTCATAAGGAACTTTGGAGCCCCAGGTTTACAAATATTTTATAACCCAAGAACCGCAGAGAGATGCTCTGGAGCATTCCCAACTCCACCTGAGCTGTGCAGCCACATTTCCCTTATAAACCCCCTGGGCAAGTCTCCACTTATTTAGGTATCTAAATATCCTTGAAAACCTTGCCCTGGGAGTCCGAGCCTCAATGAAAATGTTCAGCCTGATTCAAAAGCTTCTGAAAATTTTACTTTTCTTTTCTCTCTGAGAGGAACACAGCGAAGATTTCATCATTTCTCACCTCCACTGCAGACATCTGTAAAAATGACACAGATCATCTCAACCCCCAATTGAAATTAAACTCAGAAAACAGAAGCTAATTTGATGAAAAACTTTTTTCCCAGCGTCTGCAAATGGACTCCACTCATGAACAGCATTTTTACTCAGTCTCATTTACAAGGTGCTAATTATTATCACCAAAACAAATTTTTCAATTTGTATTTCAATTATTTTGCAGTAAAATAATATTTGCATTTAAATGATTTATCCAGGGGGCTCAGAGGCATTTCCATCTCGAGTGTTAGGATTATCTCAAAAAAGAAAATAAAAATTGAAGAAGGTGAAGTAAGGTTCAAGGTGACATCCATCCCAAGTCCCAGTGGAGCCAAAATTAAAGAATTCCTCATGGAGATCTTTCATTATTGGTCTGCCCTTGTCACCAAACCTTGTCACCATGGAACACTTGAAACCAGCTCAAATTCTATTTGCCACTGGAGCTCTGTGTCCAGCTGTCAAATTCAATGTTCCCTCAAGGCCCAAGGGAGATCTGGAGCTCCAAATCCCATCTCCCTAATAATCTACAAGCTCTCAGCCCTTGGAATTCTCACGATATCAACAATTCCATCATTTCCCTGATGGAGAACTGATGGTTTAAAGGGAGCACAGTGGGGAGAGCTCCTTTACAAATAAACCTGCACTAAGCTCTGAGGGGGTTCCAAGGGTTTTTTTTCCCCTCCCCACCACGTTTTGGATTCTAACTTAGATTTTACACATCAATTAATTACCCAGGTTGTATTTTCATGCATTTTTTACTCCCGAAAAGCCCAGAAGTTACACAAGTCCCCTTCTGGTGGTTGCAGGGAGACCACAGACCTTTTTTAGCCTCCAGGGCTCAGAACAGGGACCCACAGAAACTAAACAGAAGAATCCACTTCATCCACTGCCATGCCCAGCATCTTACACCTCCAGAGCTGAAATAAATTAAAAATATCACTCGGAACAAGCAGAGACGCCACTTATTAAAAGCTCTTCACTCGTGCACCACAATTCTCATCTCCCCACGCTCTGCAAAGTGAAATGTTCTATGTGTTTACAAGTGCTCTGAGATCTTCCAACAAACTCCTCTGCCAGGCAATTGTATTACAACAGCTCACACTTGTGTGATTGGATTTGAATTACAAAAAGAGCCAAACAGAAAGCAATTTCTCCTGGGAATTTTTGGTAGGATATAAGTCCAATTTTTACTTGATTCCGTTAACAGCACTTTCATATTCACTTCCTTTAAGTATTGCAGCACTTGATATTTATTACCTAATGCCTCCTTGTCACCTTGAGCAATCAATGAAAGTCACCTGGAGTTGACAGTACGGAGAAAAGTTAATAAATAAAAGTTGCTAATTCACTTCACCCAATGAGCCAAAAAAACAAGCCCGTCACATGCCCCAAACAATAACAGCTACAAAAGGCTCCTAACAGATTATCTGGAGAAAGAGTGAAACATTTCAACTATACTGAATTTTTCAGTCCATTTAGAGATGAATTTCACGTTTACAATGGCAAAACCTCAATCATTATTTCAGGGAATCACGGAATGGTTTGGAAGGGATGTTAAAGATCATCCGTGGGCACTGAAAGCTGTGAGCTCTGTTCAACAAGAAATGTCCCTCTGTTCAAACATAATTTGGTAACTGATGGATGCTCTGATAGCACAAAACCAGACTTTTCTGTCCTGTTCTGACCCAATTTAGAAGAATTCTTGTGCCAGGCATTGATTTTCCATGATTTTCTTGTACAGTTTCTGCATCCTCTGACCTCTCCACCTCTGTATAACCACCAGAGAAACCCAGAACTCCCTTCTATTACCATTACATTGTATGTTATTTTTCTCTCACCTCCTCCATCCATTTAAAACCTCATTTTCACCCACAGACATATTCCACTTCATCTTAGTTTTCAATCCCCAAAGCAGATCAATACCTTTCTTCTTCAATCTACATAGCTCTCAATCAAGGAGCTAACAGGGGGTGAATTGAATCGACTTGTTCGTTCAAATTGGGGATTTTTTGTCAAAAGTCTGATTTGTTAACTGCACTTCGTGGAAAAAAAAGCAAAAAACTCCCTGTAAGAGCCCTCAGCGTTGGACTCCTAGGCAAAAAAAGGTCATCATTTGTTCTCTAATTTAAGATTGGGAAGTGCTCCCAGGAGGAACAAATGACAGAGCCTCCCCAAAACCGATATTTTAAATCCAGTGAAATGAACTTGCTCTTTTTAAATAAAATTAGTTAATTCAGTAGGAAGAAGTCCAGGTGTTTACCAAGAGGCGACAACAGCAGGGACCTCGCAGGGTTGGTTTTTATACCTTAAATCTTGCCCAGGGTCAGAGCCAGCCCTGCCTGTGCCTCTGGAGAAGGGCCCTGGGTCTGTGAGACACCAGGGCAGGATCAGCCACAGGATCCTGGAATGGTTTGGGTGGGAATGACCTTAAACCTCATCCAATCCCACACCTTCCCCTATCCCAGGTTGCTCCAAGCCCCATCCAACCCGGCCTGGGACACTTGCAGGGATCCAGAGGCAGCCACAGCTTCTCTGGGAATTCCATCCCAGCCCCTCCCCAACCCTCACAGGGAAGGATTTCCTCCCTTGTGATCAAGTCCAAAGAACTTCACTCAAAACTCACCCTGGGTTTATCTCTGGGCTCTCCTGACAGCGTGGGGACAATTCCGCACCTTCCTCCCTCAGCACTGGAGCCCTGACGGGGCTTTTGAAACAGATTTTCATTAAAGCACCTACCCAAGCAGAGACAATCCAATCCAGCTGGTTTAACACCCTTTGAAGAGCTGCAGCATCTGCAGGACAGGACACCAGAGCCTGCAGAGAGGGAAGTGGAGCCCTCGGAGAGGGCAGATTGTCCTTCTGGTCGGGCCAGGGCTGCTGCCTTCAGAGGCTGTGCTAAACCCAACACTGGCAGGAAAGGCCCCACACTGAAACAAAGTCCCCACACCGTGAGGGACAAACTCCCCATCCTTCAAACCCTTCATTATTCCAGCAGGTGGACCTTATTTTAATATTAACAGCCCAAGTGGTGCTTAACTTTAATGCCAGCCCCTCGGGAATGCTGCTGACAGATGCCCAGTGTCCAGGATCCGTGCCTGACCTTTCCCTAATGGAGACAAAACAACAATAGAGGGATATAAACAATATGCTGTGGGATGCAAGGAGCATCTTTTAAAATGGCATTGCCTTTGGAAAAGCACCAGCTCCATTATCCTTCTGCAGGATAGGATATTTTCCTCCCCTTTCCAGGAGGAAATGTGTTTTTCTCGGTGTTATTATTTCGTGGATAAAGGGGAAAGGAACATTGAATTGGGCCTTTGTCACAAGGAGAAATGAGCTGCAATCTTCTGTACCCCCGACTTTAACAGCTCCCCACAGCCTCTGCAAGGTGCAGAGCCTCCTTTGTCAGCAGCAGGCAGAAGAGGGGAGAATCCTGCTGGGATTAATGGATTTAAAAGACATGGAGAGGGAGGACTGGGGACAGGATGTGACCCTGTGTAAGCCACTACACCCCAACACATCATTCCCCACTGCAAAGCTCCTCAGCAAACCTTCTGTGCCTAAAATCCCACTCCTCCTGATTTTTCAGGGAATAAACTCCACCTCAGGCCATCCCACTCCAAAAGCAATGACATAAATGCCACAAAAAAAATTCTTATTTCAAACTCTGCTTTCACTAAATTAACTAAACAAAATATTGATAAACTTCTGATAAATAACAGGAACCGTAACAAGGAAACAAGTTCTCCATTTGATCTCTGCCATCCTGCAGGCATTCATCTTCGTAATTAATTAGATAATACTATTAGTACAGCACTATTTTTCCCCTCCATAGACAAGAAGCTGGAGCTCACATAATTTAAGCAACTGCTTCAAAGGCAGAGTCTGTGGCAGGTTAAAATCAGAAGGTCCACACCATCCTCTCTGCCAATACCCTGCTTTTCTAAAGACCGGGATCCAATTCCCTGATGCTTCTGGCAAATTCTCAGTGCAAACCTCCTACCTTCCCATCTCTAGTGAGTACACTCTGCTTTTAAAATCTGCAGTCTTTGCATAAAACATGGATCTAAACATATAAAAACTGTAAAGGCAATTCTGTACAAATTACAGGAGCTGTGCAAATCCTTCCTGCAACAGAAACTGCACGAGATTTCATTTCTGACTTTTTTTGACAATACTACTTGAAGTTCAGTAGCAGACAGACAACTTTCACCTCAAAATGTCATTCACAATTAATCCCAAATTGTACATGAAATGGCTGAATTCACTCCACGCAATCAAGGGAGAGAACCGAGAGCATATAAAAGTTGTGCAGTTAATCAACCTCGTGCAATTTGTACCTACTGAAAGCTCCTCACAAACATCCCAAGATCTCTCTCTGCAGAATAAATCTGTAAATCATTTTGCAAATTCTATTTATCCCTGTTTTAGGGATGGAGAAGGGAAGCAGAGCGAGTGAGGCTCATACCCTGAAGGATTCCCCAGTGCCCACAGCCATGGGAAGCAGCAGGAACTGGGCTCTAACAACTCCTGCGAGTCAGGGGAGTGTGCAAATAACAGGAGAGCACTGAAGCAGCAAATCCCCAGTTGTGGTTAATTCTCTGCCTGTGATTAACTCATCTTTCTTGGCTATTCCAGCCCTTCTTGCACCTTCTAATGCAGCTGGGGCTGGGATTATCAGGCTGTGACCGTGCTTTGGTCTACACTGAAATGACAACTGAAGAACAGGTAAAATTCTACACTGACAGAAATGTAGGTGGCCCCAAGGCAGGTGGATGAAACCCAAATAAAGCCATTTCACCAGGACAGAACAGACTTCACATTCCAGAGGTCAGAGGAACAAACCTTCCCTTCCTTTTGTTTTAAAGTGTTCTGGACCAAGACACCTTTATTTGATATTCACTGCTGTTTTATCAGTCTTGAAACGGGAATCGCAGACATTTTGATAAATGGATGGAGGAATTGTTCTGTTCCAGTGTAGCCACTGTGAAATGCCTTTGCACAGACACAGCTCCGACCTCATCTGCAGCAGGAAGGCTTCTCAAAAACCACCTCAGGAGCAGCAGCATCACATTCCTGTGCTGGTGCTCAGTGTGGGATGACGCAGGAGTGACATCCAGGCTGCTCCTGGCTCTGCTGACACCCTGCTGAGTGACCTTGGCCAGGCCTTCCTGCTCCTGCCTTTGTCTCCCACCTTCCCTGACTTCCAGCACCTCCTGAAGCACCCACTGCTCTGCCCAGGAATGAAACAGGAGTAGAAATGACTTTTTACGAGGAGGGAAGGGGAAAACATTCACCAGCAGGAAATGGGATGCTGTAGATTTCCTTGTGGAAAGAGGAGCTGCCTTCTGAGGACACCCAGGATTACAAAGTAAGAAGCCAAAATGCCAACGAGGGTTTGAGAACTTCTTTTGTGAGGACTTGGCTGCAGCTCCAGCCCTGCCCAGGTGGTGCACACACAAACAAAACTGGCTCTGGTGACACTGGTGGCCTGTCTCATGTGTTGTCCTAAGCCAAACCCAGCTTGACAAGCAGAATTCCAGCAGCACTGAAGAAAGCCCCTCTGGATTGTGGTTTCCACCTCTTTCACAGTCCTCCAACACTCAAGAATTACACACGATATTGTTGATAGTTTAGACTGTTCCCTCTACCACACAAGGGCCACCTCCAGGTGTATCCAGGAGGAATTTCTGCATGGAAATGGCTGTCAGGCATTGGAACTGCCCAGGGAGGTTTGGAGTCTCATCCCTGGAGGTGTTCAAGGAAGGCCTGGACATGGCACTCAGTGCTCTGGGCTGGGGACAAGGTGGGGACTGGGCACAGGCTGGACTCGATGGCCTTGGAGAGCTTTTCCAACCTCAGTGATTCCATGATTCCGAGTGTTTACACCTCACTGGACAGGTAATGACACTGCTGATAACACCACACTCACACACCAACACCACGAGCTGCACGGGTGTTTCTGTACCCTTCAACACTCTACAAATCTGCTTCCCCCCAAATGCAGGCCACAGGTTCATTTCCCAGCAGATCTTTGCAGTCAACAATGGGGCAGGATTTGATTGTTTTAATTACGCCCCTATCCCACATCTCCCTGGCAGCCACAGCTGCTCCAGGCCTCACGGTTACAAGATCCCCTTCCAGTGGAAGTCAGAGCATCACATCTCCTTATTCCAAGATCTTTCTGACCCCTTGGGAATCACCAGCACCAGCAGGACTCTGACACAGCCCCCAGCTCTCTTTCCATCCAGCAAACCATGGTGTGCACTCAAAACCAGGGAGTTTATTCCCACAGGTGATGCCTGTGCCTTGGAAGGACAGGAAATTATTGCAAGGAGCTGAGTCGGGGAATGCACCTGACACTGGGAAGAAAGAAGAAACACCAGACAACCCGCTGTGAAGTCCCATTAAAAAAAGAGGGAAAACCACCCCAAAAACTCTCATCCACTTCCATGCAAGGGAGGTGTAAAATCATTTCCATCCAAGCTCCCTGCAGTCTCCATGCTGGCTGCGTCCATGAAGCCAAGAGACTGAAACAGAGTTAATTGGATTCCTTTAATCAATGGGATTGTCCAAATTACACATTAACCACCACCAGCCCTGGCTGCCACTGCAGAGCATGGAGGCAGCACAGAGGTTTTGCAGAGTCCTGCACTGCATCCTGGTTATTCCAAGCAGAGAACATCCATTTCCATAACTGCACTGTACTTCGCTCCCCCAGAAACGCCGTGTAAACACCGAACTGTGGCTGCTGCTGTCACTGGGTTCATCCCCCTATCCCAACTCCACTGAAAGCCATGGAAGTGCCTTCTCCTCAGAGCAGGAAACAACCTTGGAGTTGCACTGAAATCACCTCACAGCAAGGAGCCTCGTGTTCCTTGGTGGAGAACTGAGGAATAAACCAGGAAAAGCCATGTTGTGGTTAAGGCTGAGCTGCCAATGTTTGCTGCTCTGCCCCAAACTCCCCAAACAACTCTGTGCAAGTCACTCCATGAAGCAATGAGTTATTCCATGGAGTGGTTTGGGCTGGGAGAAACCTTTGGAGATCAGGTTGAGTCATTTGTTAGGGATTTGTCTCTGCTCTCAGAGGTTGCAGACACTGGGTGGGATCAGAGCCTCACTGCTGGGCCCTGCAATATCTCCAAGACAAGGACGAACTGCACACACTGGAGCTCTCACTAAACAGACTTCAGGGAACATTTCAGTGAGCAGTGAAAATTAAAATACTGAGCTGGACCATAAATCCTCAGTTACCAGGCAGGAAGGATGGCTCCCACCTCTTCCCAGGTGGAGCAAGAAGCCTCACCTGGTTTAAACTCCCCTTAAAGCCTGATTCCCTTTCCCTTCCCATCATTCCTCACTGGATTTAGAGCCAATCAATGGGATTCCACCACCTCTGACATTTCTGGCTGCTGTGTACGTCAAGAAGACAGCTCAATGCTGCACTCAACAATTCCAGCAGTACAGAATCTTTACTACTTAATCATTCCTTTTTTTTGTAGCCCTTAAAGCCTTATCTCTCCCCTTCCATTTGAATTTGCTCAATTTTCTGTTGGAAAAAAAAGCCTAATTTAAATTTAGGCCTATTCATGGTGTTTCTGAACCTCCCAATGCCTAGAAACATGGAGGAGAGTAAAGAAGTATTATTTAAAATCCACTCAGCTAAACAGAGCTTTGTTATAATTTCACTAAAGCCTATGAAAAATTACTCCAGCCTTGTGTCTCAGGATACTCTTGATAAAAACGGAGTTTAAAAGACTTTTCTTGCAATGCTATGGGCTCAAAACCAGTTAAGGCTGCCTGACCTTGCCCCCAACTAATCCTCAACATTATCATAACAATTTCCTCTGGTCAAGATCCAGGCCAAATTCTGGCAGGGGCTGGGGGGCAGCAGCAGGAACAGAAGCACAGCTGTGAAATTTGGCATTTCCCAACCAGCTGGGCTCTCGGAAACCGGAGAACGGCAGCAACACCACGCAGTAATTCCACGGCTGGAAATCCCTGGAGCGCTGGTGGAAGTGGCTGACAGGAGCCTGGGGGGGGGGGGAGGAACCATTCCCTGGATGCAGAGCAGGGAGGAATACTCAGTTCTCATAGGAACACACATCCCCTACAGCACTGACATCCCCTAAACAGCTCAGCCGCACCTGGAGCCCGAATCCATCCACGGGATCCGGGGCAGACTGATGGGATCCCACTCCCCACACCCATCCTGGTGTCTGACAGGAGCTCCTGACGAGAGGAGCAAACAGCCATCTCTGCTCCCTGCAGCTGGCGCAGCTGGGAGCCGGCAGCAGCGGGATCCAGCGTTTCCCCGGGAGGCATCCGAGGGACAGGCTCAGCTCAGTGGGGAGGAACGCCGGGGCTTAGATGTTCTTCAGCTGCACTCAGCAGCCACAGCGAAAAAAGATGGAGTGACAGGCAAGGAACAACTTCCAGCACAGGGAAATCTGCCCCAAACGACGGGATCAGTACCAGGAATGGGAAGGCAGAAGATGGGATGGGCAGTGCTGGGTTAACGATGGATTCCGTGACCTTAAAGCTCTTTTCCAATCGAAATGGTTCTGAATTGTGAGCCAGACATCCTAAGCCTGCAGCAAAGTCCTGGCTACAGCTCAGCAAGGGCTCCTCTTCCGCCCCCATTATGGGCACACACTTCCATGGGGAAACGGGCGGGATGTGGATGTTCCTCGCTGGGAACTCCAAGTGGGGATTTGGGCCAGGAGAACAAAATAAAGGGATGATTTACAGCATAAATGCACCCTGTGGTGATGAAGCCCCCTCCCCTGGGCTCACTCTGGGCTCAGGAAAGCTCGTTAGGCCTCGGTGCTGATTAATGGGAGCTGGGCAGGCGGCCCCCCCTGCAGCTCATCAGAGACCCTTCTGCTCCCACAACTCTTGGTCCCTCACAAGCTCCTCTTTTCTCACCAACAGCCTCGAGACTTTGTCCGTCTGAACAACAGCCTGAGTGGAATCACATTTTAGCTACTGGACTTTCTGAGGAGAATTCCCCCCAGACCACCTCGGATGGATGCACAGGTGCTCTCTAAGCTACATTTACCTGCAGCAAGACCACCCAACATCACCCTCTACAAGCAAGGATGGCTCATGAGTGGATCCAAAACATCCCTAACAGGAACTGAAGGAGCCATCATTTCAAGGGGATGCTGAAATGAGAAGCACACTGAGGGTAAGAACCAGCCTTACACAGGGCTGTAAGCTGTGCTCTTTAAAATAGGAACCTGGTTTGTTTTTCCTGCATCCTGTTCCGTGTTCTCAGTGTACCTCTGGACAGACCAAGTCTCCAGTTCAGGTATTTCATTTAAGTTTGATCCAGAACCACCAGATTTACTGACTGCACCTCCTACTGAACCTTCTCCTCATATTTCTAACACTGGTCCACACCTGACTAAAAACGTGGGACAACAGGAATGTTCTTTAACCCCTCGTGGTCCCTCAGGGGATTGGAATTATCAGTGCAGGTTGAGATCTCTGCAATGAAACCTCCCCTGCCCTCTGTTCCTGCCTACATCTTAAATTCATAAACAAAGCTCCCTGCTCCTCCACTCTTCAGAAGAAAAGTCTGGCAAAAACTATCTTCCATTGAGAAAAAAGAAAATTACAGAGGTTTAAATTGATGACATGATGTTTCAAGCTGGTGCATCCTCCCTTAACCCAGTACCAAGCAAGGTGCTGACTAATAAGGCACAGCGTGTAAATAATGGTGTCAAGATCCTTTTATAATAGGCCATTAAAATGTGTTTTATCTATGTTTATCCACACACACAGGGCCTATACGTGCCCCAAATGCACCGTGCAGTGCTGGAGCACAGCTGATTCCCCAGACAGGAGCAGAAAGGAGTGAGCAGCGCTCCTGTGCCCACCTGATTGACAATCAATACACAGAATTCCAGAATCATCACACTCGAGGCCACGCAGGGATCACCATCAACCTGCAGCCAAAGGCAAAGCCAGTGCCCTCTGCTCATCTTATCCCTGTGAAACCATCACTGCACCCCTAAAACTGAAAGGAGGAACCACCTCCTCTCCCCCTTCCATACCCAGGGTAAACTTCCCATCCCCAAGCACCTTCCCTCCCGTTCCAGCTCCGTCCTTTCCCCAAGGGAAGCTCCGTTATCTTGCCCTTGGACACAGCAGCACCTGAAGGCACCACACGCCCTGTGCCGGTGTTTAGAAGGCCATTTCTGGGCAGCAGGACTGCAGACACGGCCCAGCTGATGTGATGGGAGCAGCGTTTCTCCCCCTTTTTATGTCTGACTCCTCGCTGACCGCTCCACACACACGGCTCTGCTGCCACACCATGGGAACTCCTGGCTACTGCTCCCTACACAACGCCGGGAACGGGAGAGCTCGGAGCTCTTGGAACTTTGTTCCACAGGGGTTCGGGATTCAGCCCAGGCTGAACTGATTTCCTGGGATTACACCCCAAACCCACCGCGGAGCCTGCAAAGGGCGGGTGCCTCCCCTCCCTCCGTGTGCGTCCCTGCGTATCCAGCACCAGACACTGACGCCAAAGTTGGCATCCTGCTTTCACAAAACCATCGTTGCTGGGGTTTCAGAATTTAAAGAGAGGACTTATTGATCAATGCCTCTGGCTCTGATGCAGATAAAAAAACATCTGAGGTCTAAAAAGCTTTCGCAGGTCTTCTGCTCACAAAGCAAAACAACCCAGAGCATCAACCTCTGGCTGAAGAATCCAGAACAGAGAGCTCTAAATGCAGACAGGAGGGACCAGGGGCCTGAGAAGAAAGGATTAAATGCTCAGCGAGGTACAGAGTGAAGCCTGGAAGATCCAGTATGAATAAGCCACAGACAGCTCAGAAGAAGAAAAAAAGCTGTAAGCCCCTGATAGAGTAAATCTGAGATTTAGGTATCTCTCCATCAGTCTGCTCGTACGAGGAAAGCTCAGCAGAAGCTGCTGGAATGGTTTTCCTCTGTGCACACACTGAATGTTCATGCTGAAGAAATGAAAAATAGCCACCAGAATAAATATTCAGCCTTTATTAGGACCTGTAGGTTGTTCGGGTGGGTTTACAGCCTTTCCTAACAGATCCTCCCAGTCAGCAAAACTGTTCAGCTCCACTGCAAGAGTGCTCAGGAGGAGCAGTTAATCCTCATCCCCGAGCCCCTGAAAGGAAACCTGCCTTACATAATAAAACCAGTGTTGCATTCCAGATAAAGTTTTTTCCCCAAACCTCCCCCCCCCCAACCCAAGGAGCTTTCATACACATCAACACCCAAACACACATTCCTCCAGCCTAGGATACAGCAGACAAGACAACATTACTTGGAAACTCTTGGAAATCGGGGCACTGCACAGTGTGGAGAGCAGCCACTGCCAGCACTCGGCTCTCCCACTCTTCCCCCTCCTACACACACAGAAGGACAGTCCCTAAATATTTGCTGTTTACACCAGAAATAAACTTCAGTCCCTGCATCTGCTTTGGCTACAAGGGCAGCTGCGGAAATGAAGTAGGAGACACAAGCAAACTGCCCCCAAATTCCAGCCTTCCTCAGCTTCCGAGCCCAAACATGCATATTTCATAAAAACCAGGATGCTGAGGCCAAGGAGCTCATATATAAGAGATATTCAACTGGGAAGGCAGGAGGAAAAGGAGGAAAGTGCTTCCATCTTCATGCAAGGCATCCAAAAATCTGTTTTATCAGCTGTGGGCAAGCAGCAGGGTAGTGAAATCCTGAATTAAGATGCCAGGGAAAGACAGAGAGGAAAGCGGTGCTGGCATTTTTCACAGTCATCCTGCACATGACCAGCGCCTGTGCCCAAACCTGACCCACCGGGGAAGGGGAATGAGATCATAAAAAGCCACCCTTTATCTCTATCACCCTTTATCATCCCAGCGCTTCAAAAATTGTTGCTCCCGAAGGATGCAGCTCCAAAGGTCTGAATCAAACATCCTCGGTGCTGCGCCCAAGACGCCAGGGCACTGTGTGCTGACACCCCAGTGCCACACAGCCCAGTGCCACACAGCCCAGTGCCACACAGCCCAGTGCCATCGCTCCAGTGCCACACAGCCCAGTGCCATCACCCCAGTGCCACACAGCCCAGTGCCATCACCCCAGTGCCATCGCTCCAGTGCCACACAGCCCAGTGCCACACAGCCCAGTGCCATCGCTCCAGTGCCACACAGCCCGCACCCCCCTTCCCGCACGGGGGGACAACGCCGCTCCTTTCATCCCAGGAGCTGGGGATGGATAAAAAATGCTCCTGCAGAAGTTGCCCAGGGCACTCACCCATCGCCGATCCAGCCAGCAGCCCCAGCGAGAGCAGCAGCGCCCGGCTCCAGGCGCTCCCCTCCGCCGTCATGAGAGCCACGATCCCCAATTTCCACCAGTGCCTTCCGAAGCTGCAGCTGCATCCCGGCTGGTCCCATCCCAAGGAAGGTTGCATGTCAAAGGGCAGCGGCAGGAATGGGGCGTGCTGGGGGTCTGCCGGTCGCTGCTGTTGGGTTTTTCCCCCTTTTTTCCTTCCCCTTGGCGATTGGGATAGTCCTCGGCTCGGCTGGATGAAGAGNGGGGGAAGGGGGTGCGGGTTTTTTTTTTTTTTTTTTTTTTCCCCCTTATTTTTTCCGCCCAGGGGAAAAAAAAAAAAAATCCCACCGCATGGAAGGCTCCGAGCTTCTGCAGCTGGAATGAACCAAGTGTGGCAGCAGCTCGGGGAGACGAGAGGAGAGGCGAGGAGAGGGAAGGCGAGGAGAGGAGAAGAGAGGAGAGCAGGGGGGGGCTGGCGCGTCC
>VZTE01002622.1:107522-126318 GCA_013397775.1 Eulacestoma nigropectus | reverse complement strand
CTCCCCTCCCTTTTCCCTGTCTCTGGCTTGTCCTCGCAGCACAGCTCCCAGCAACAGAGCGGTCCCCTGATGCTGGTGGGACTGGTCCAGAGGCATCCTGGAGGTGGGAAAGGCTGTGCCCCCTCCCTCGAGCCAACAGGCAGCTCCTGCCCTTGGCAGGGCTGGCAGAGCCCCGTTTCTCCCCCACCAGCACCACCAGCACCACCTCCCCTTGTTTTTGTTTTAACATCTCCCGGTACGCCGGTCCTTGGAGCTGCAGGCAAGATGGGGAAAAGGGAGGGAAGAACGGGAATGCAGCCACTTAACGCCACATTCGGGAACTTCATTATCTTGCTAATGATGCTCAGATCCAGGGACAAGGAAAACAACTCGAACATGACACCAGAGCTTAAGGAAATAAATAAATAACGAAGAAAAAGGCACTCTGGAACGCTCGAGCATCCTCCCCCTCCTCCCTCCTCGGCAAGCACCGACTTTACGTTCGTGACAGGCTCGGAGCTGCCCCTCTCCCACAGCCCTGTGGAACAGGGGGTGTTTGCCAGCCCGACATCCCCCCTCTCCAGCCCTCCCATCCCCCTTTTCCCCCCGTCCATCCCCGTTTCCCCCGCTCCCCCCGGGATGCGAGGGAGGCGCGGCCGGGCCGCTGCCCCCGGGGCCCACAGCGGGCCCGGGCCGCTCCCCCCAGCTGGGCCGGGGCCACATCGGGGGCTCCCCTGGCCACCCATCCCCCTGCTCCCCCGGCTTTGCATTTGCTGCGGTTTCTTGCTGCAAAACCCCCTTCTTCGGCCGTGTTCCGGTTGCCTTGAATGAGCTTATTTGACAGCTAAAAAACAAATTATATCGAGGGCTCGCCGCTCTGTCCCTCCACCCTGGGATCAATCCTCCTTCTCTCTCCCTCTCCCTCCGTCCCCTCTGCATTTCAATCCTCGCACTGCCTACACCGGGAGCCGCTGCCAAGAGCCAAGGCAACCAGGGCTGGCACATGAAAGAGTTGCTTTATGTCTGTGTAAGCTGCAGCATCAATTCAAACAGCCCCGATTGTGCAAAGGCACAGCTCCCCCAGGGAAAGCTCCGGGGACGGGGGGCCACAGCTCCACGCGCTGGTGCCCCCTCCCCAGCCAGCGGTGCCCCCCGGCCCAACACTGCGCCCAGCTGAGGCTGTGCCGGGGCTGCTGCAGGGCAGAGGCTGAGCCAAGAGCCCTGCATGCACCAGAACAATCCACAGGCATAGAAAAGGCATTGAGGAGCCACAATCCCACTTTATTCCCGGGCAATCGGCTCACAGCGATTTCAAATCCAGGGGTTCCTCCCGGGTAGGTTTGCGTCGCAAAAAACACGGAGGTTTAGGGTTGAACTCTCTCCAAAATAATTAAGAAAAAAATTCTGCGTTTATTCACGGAACGGACAACTGTTCTGAGCACAAACCATCCCTGCCATCCCCGACTTCTCCGATCACAACATCCCCAGCGAGGGATGCGCTGGTTCCCAGCCCGTCTCTAACCCCGAGCGCTCACTTCGCGTCTCACCTTGCGAAATCACCTCTCACTAACACAGAAATCCTGCCTGCCGTGCGAGCGCCCGCCGGGACACAAATCCTGCTCTGCACTGCCACCCGCAGCCGGAGCCGGGCTGCAATGACACATTCCCGCAGCTATTATCCCACTTTCCTACGTCCCACTTGTCCCTCGCCCCCCGCCAAAACCCTGCTCTGATGCCTCCGAATGGACAACAGCAGCGTCCCCAAATTCCAGCTGCTGCACACCTTTGTACGGCGGATTTGGGGAGGAAATCCTTCCCTGTGAGGCCCTGGCACAGGGAATCTGTGGCCACCTCTGGATCCCTGGAAGTGTCCAAGGCCAGGCTGGACAGGGCTTGGAGCAATCTGGGATAGGGAAAGGTGTCCCTGCCCGTGGCACGGGGTGGGATGAGATGAGCTAATTTAATATCCTTTTCCATCCAAACCATTCCACGATCCTACACCATTCCCAAGGTGTTTCACCTGTGGAAACAAAGCCTGAGGCATGGGGTACATCCTCCTCCTCATGAGGCAAATCATTCCCACTTTTTTCCCACCATAACCAATTTTCTTTGGGAAAAGTGTGTCCCATGAAATCCGACTACTTCAAATTCTGAAGCACCCTAAGCAGCTGCTGCATTCGCTTCCCCACAACATTTAAAGGAAAACAACCACAGACACATCAAAATATTTACAGGAAGAAGCGAAAGCGGCATTCAAAGGAGCAAAATTGAAAATTAAAGTGTTATAGGGAAGCTACTGTAAACAGCTGATCTTCACAAAGAAAAGCTGAATTTAGCACAGAAAAATTTATGCCAAATCATGTTTCGCAGGACAAATAATGGGGAGAGAGGGAAAGATGCTGTTCGCATTAATAGGATAATATTTACTGTGTGCTCCCGAAATAGAAAAAGTAAAATTGACAAATCCAGCTCACAATGAACAAGAATTAACACGTGTCCAGTTCTAAAAGTCCCAACAGAACATCCTGCAAACCTAGCCCATCCTGCTTGGGACATGGAAGTGTTAACTGATATTTCATCTTCCAAAAAATAACTTCACAGATGAGGAAAGGGAGAATTTTCCAGATGAAGCCATGGAGGAACAGAAGGGGAAGGCTGCAGCCTGTGAAGCCACCAGACAGGAATCCCTTTGAGAAAACAGGGCAGAAAGTTGTTTCTGTATCCAGAAATAGTCTAACAATGTTCTATTTTCATACCCACAGTACAAATCTGTTGAGGTTTTTATTACAGAGAATATCTCTGTTCTTTAAAAATAGAGGGGAACCAGCATCCCACTAATTACAGTGAGCCTATGATTAGAGATAATTAGATACATCTACAATTTGGAATTTCCTAACTTTAGCTGTTTATGAACCATAGATGTGCCCATAGTGTGTGCACAGAGCATCAGTCATTCCCTCCAGCTAAGAAGAGTAAATTGATAACACATTGAATTATTGAACATGGCAGGAGCAAACTGGAATTTAAATGGGTGTTTGGAGGAGGGAAGCGCAAGAATTGGGATTTGGAGCAGGTGACCATTGCAGGCACGTGGATGTGTCGTGAAGGAGCACACAGTTGTTCAGTCCCACTGGAAGGGCCCAGAGGAACCTGGGAGGTTTGGAGGGGCATCACTGCAGTATTTGCTCTGTGGTGATGCCCAGTCCAGGACTGGAAACTGCTGGAATGGCCTTCTCCACTCAGGAATTGCCATGTTACATCTCAAGGGCTGCTACCCCACTTTTCTCTAACACCCAATCCAGGGTCTTCCTCCTGCTGAAATGGAGCAGACACAGGAAGCTCATGGCCATGGAGAACTGAGATTGTCCAGCCCAGAAAAGAGAGGCTCTGGGGGGACCTAACCGTGGCCTTCCAGGACCTGAGGGGGACGACAAGAAAGATGGAGAGGGACTATTTACAAGGGGTAGAGTGATAGGACAAGGGGGAATGGCTTCCCACTGGAAAAGGGGAGATTTGGGTGGGATATTGGGGAGGAATTCCTCCCTGCCAGGGTAGGGAGGCCCTGGCACAGGGTGCCCAGAGAAGCTGTGGCTGCCCCTGGATCCCTGGAAGTGTCCAAGGCCAGGTTGGATGGGGCTTGGAGCAGCCTGGGATGGTGGAAGGTGTCCCTGCCCATGGCAGGGGTGGCACTGGAGGGGCTTTAAGGTCCCTTCCCACCCAGACCAGTCTGGGATTCAGTGACTGACACACTCCTTGAAACATCTGAGGATGGACAAAACCCCTGGAGCATGTTCAGGTTTCTGGACTGAATTTCTCAGTCTGGAGGTGTAAGACACAACCGATTCTCCTTTGCAGTGTCCTCATCTCACAGAGTTCTGCACTTAGGGCAAAGGGTTTGGTTCTATTCCTACAATCTAATTTGGTCTCATGACTCAGGAAATTCCAGGTCAGAGTTTCACGGCCCTCCAAGGGGATTTCACTGCTAATTCCCAAGTTTTGGGGGCTGTGTTGCACAACTACAGCCTGAGCTGTAACTCAGTAACTTATCTGAGACAGATTTTGCTTACAGACAAAGCATGTTCTCCTAATTGCAAATATCCCAGAGATTAATGAAGAAATTCCATGTTTATTAATACCTTTAGCCTTGTTTAGTTTTACAGGAGCTCCTGCAACACTGGATAGAAATAATTAAATATTATTCAAGTACTTCAGATTTTCTACTGCATTAAAGTAGTGGCCCAGGCTGAGATTCCCTATCTCCATCTTCCAATTTTGCCAACCATGCAAACTTTCCTCACTTCCAGGGAACAAAACAGACCCGAATTTTGTGAGGAGAGAGCAGAACACCCCCCAGACTCGGGGCACAATACTGAGAGCTGCTTTCTGATCTGTAAGGAAACACATTAAGGAAGCAGATCATTGTCCTACAAGTTATGGATAAGTGGCTCATCCTTCCCTCCAGATCATCTTCCCAGAAAATGTAAAAAAAAACCGCACCCAGAAACAGATGAAGGCTCCTAAGAGCTCCATTATTAGGAAGAGAAAGAAGTAATTTGGAAGTTTGATGCAACCCCCTGAAGCTTGACTGAATTCCTGGGTTAAATTCCTGGAGAAGCTGCAGGGACAAACCTCAACTCCTCTGCCAGTGAGAGCCATGCAAAATTTTAAGGGAATTCAGTTTTCCTGTCCTGGTATTGTAAGGAAAAGCTGCTATTTATCAAAGTCCCAGAGTCCTATAAGGACTTCATGTTTTCCCCAAAGTGGACATTTCCATCTCGAATAATCCCCTATGATTTATAGGGTGAGAAACAGCTGGATGACAATTCATCTGAAATAAATTTTTTAAGGATGACAGAATTAGAAGGGGGTGCCTTTTTTTTTTTTTTTCGTATTGGAAGATGGGAGACAAATAATAAAAATGTTTTATTTATGAAAAATGCCCGAGCTGCTCAGAATTGAGTGCTGGTGCAATAAAGATGGTTGATAGAAGAGAGACTTGGCCGCGAATTTCAGAGATAGGGACTTTATTTGTGTGTTCAGAGGGAGATTAACACAAAACACTCAATGCCTGGGTGGTGCACGACTCGCTCCTGCCTTATTCCCTCAAACTCCTGCTAATCCAGAGGGTAACCTGAGTTTTAATAGTGAAGACCAAGCCATAACGCTTGGATATGGAATCCTGCTTAATTATATCCCGTCGGGTGTTCCACTTGGGAATTTCAAGGCTCTGAGTTTGACAACAACCCCTGCAGAGCAGCTTTGCTTCCTCCCATGGAGGCTGGGGCTGCTCTGTTTCAGCCACTTGGCTGGGTCAGAGGTACCAGACTGATTAAATGAGATTTTACAGCCTCTGGGAGCCCCGTCACAACAAATCACCACAAAACTCTCGCCCAGCCTCAACACCAGTGACTCAGGGCAATGACAGAGATCTGAGTGTGCGTTCCACCCAGCACTACTGAGTCAGCCCGCTCCAAAATTCACAGTTAGGCTTGGCTTAAGAGGATATTGCACCTATGCAAGTTAAAATGGGAATTAACTCTACACAGCTGGGAAAACCTGGCTGTTTTCCAAGTTACAGGTCCTACAGAAGGTGGAGAACCTTCATTCTTGGAGGAGCTGGAGGATCCAAAGTGCTCCACCTCTGCAGGCAAAGTGCTTCCTAAGAGGACAGGCTTCAATGTGGGTCATAACTCAAGCAAAAGCTGGAGCATCCTTCTGGTGGGATGGGGCTTGAAGCAGCCTGGGATAGTGGGAGGTGTCCCTGCCCACGGCAGGGGTGGAATGGGATGAGCTTTAATGTCCCTTTATACCCCAAACCACTCTGTGACTCACTGAGCTTTAGATTTAGTCCCTGATACACCAACACCATATTTGTTCTCTCCTCCTGTGCTTAAAAAATTCAGCTCTTCCTCCCCTTCTAATCCTATTTATGTAAATACAACAACGTCGTGGTGTAGCCGGAGCTGGCGCCAGGATGAAATTCACAGAGTCTGTTTACTCTGGTGAGGTTGATAAACAATCTCGCAGCGATCCTCCAGGTGACATTCTGCACATTAGAACTCCTTTACTCCTCGCTGTTCCTCTCTCCACACTGCATCAACATCTATTTTGGGTTACCCAGATGGCTGAGGTGCTCTAGGACAATTTATAAGGAGGAATTCATGCCTTGGCAAGATGTGCCCACTGGCCCTTTTTTCTCTCCGCACGCGGCTGCGAGCCAAAATTTCAACTAAGATAAATTAGACAAGCAATTAGGAACCTCCAGTGTCGCCACAAAGCGTCAACATTCCTCACTCTCCTCGCCTTGTGGGGAAGGGGACAGGGGGTGACATCACCCAAACTGAAAGGCTGTGGAAGAACACCAAGGCAGCTGGGAGGAATCCCAGCCAAAGCTCCCGAACTCCCACCAGCACCAGCGACCTCAGAGCCCCAGTGCACCTCAAACCTGGGAAGATGAGAGGGGGGACACCAGTAAAGAGCCCACCTGTCACAGACCATCCCTGGGAGTGTCCCAGGCCAGGCTGGATGGGGCTTGGAGCAACCTGGGACAGTGGAAGGTGTCCCAGCCCATGGCAGGGGTGGCACTGGATGGGATTTAAGGTCTCTTCCAACCCAAACCATTCCACAATTTCATCAACATTTAATTCCTTAGAGACAAGCAGCCTGAACTGGATCTATCCCTGAGGTATGTTCAGCTGGAAATCAGGGATATGAGGATCAGCCAAGTTCCCTCCAGGCCCCGAAAAGAACGAAGCTGGAGCATGACAAAGGCACAAAGGGTCTAAACCAGAGCTCTACCTCAGTCA
Organism: Eulacestoma nigropectus; assembly: GCA_013397775.1. Taxonomy (NCBI): domain Eukaryota; kingdom Metazoa; phylum Chordata; class Aves; order Passeriformes; genus Eulacestoma; species Eulacestoma nigropectus. The sequence goes on along the minus strand of VZTE01002622.1, from coordinate 119,533 downwards.
GGAACACTGCACACCAAGGCAGGGTTACATGGATTTTATACCCAGAATTCCTGCCTTGTTTTGGCAGGATTACACGGGTTCTCTGCCCAGAATTCCTGCCTTGTTTCAACAGGATTACATGGATTTTCTACCCAAAATTCCCGCCCTGTTTCAGCAGGATTACATGGGTTCTCTCCTCAGAATTCCTGCCTTGTTTCACCAGGATTACACAGGTTCTCCACCCAGAATTCCTGCCCTGTTTCAGTGGGATTACATGGCTTCTCCACCCAAAATTCCTGCCGTACTTCGGCAGGATTGCGTGGTTTCTTTACACAAAATTCCTGCCTTGTTTCCAGCACAGGGTTACACGGGTTCCCCACCCAGAATTCCTGCCGTTTTTCAAAAGGATTACAGGGGTTCTCTCCACAGAATTCCTGCCTTGTTTTGGCAGGATTACATAGTTTCTTTACCCAGAATTCCTGCCCTGTTTCAGCAGCATTACAGGGATATTCTACCCAGAATTCCTGCCTTGTTTTAGCAGAATTACATAGATTCTCCACCCAGAATTCCTGCCTTGTTTTGCCCGGATTACAGGGGTTCTCTTCCCAGAATTCCTGCCTTGTTTTGCCAGGATTACCTGGTTTCTCTCCTCAGAATTCCTGCCTTATTTCAGCAGGATTACATGGTTTCTCTCCTCAGAATTCCTGCCTTATTTCAGCAGGATTACCTGGTTTCTCTACTCAGAATTCCTGCCTTATTTCAGCAGGATTACATGATTTCTCCACTCAGAACTCCTGCCTTGTTTCCAGCACAGGATTACATGGGTTTTCCACCCAAAATTCCTGTCTTGTTTTGGCAGGAGTACATGGCTTCTCCACTCAGAATTCCTGCCCGGTTTCCAGCATGAGATTAAAGACACCAAATGAAGATGCTCATCAATGTTTTCCTTTCTTCCCCATTATCCACCTCATGGCTGTGCTCCCACATGGACCTACAGGAGCATTCCAGTTCTCAGCAGCTTTTTACTCATACCTGGAAATCTGCAGTTCCAGCCTTTCCCAACACATTTCTCCCAAACCTCTGTAGGAGACAGGCAAGAGAAATTACCCCCATTTACAAATAAAAAGTTGAATTCTGGGAAGTGAGAACTCAAAGGCTTCATCCATCCATTTTAAGGGCACAAACCACAGGAAAATAAATTCTCAGGGACACAAACCAGGATCTGGAGGGCACAAAAGTCACAAAACTTTTCCTCTACCTTGACCAATTCCCAAACTCCCTTCCAGTGCATTCCATCACTACTGGATGTCACATGAAGCTCCCTGGGCAAATCCTGCATTGCTGAATTTTCCCCAAGATTCTCTTGCAGGATCCATTCCCTCCATTGTGGCTGCTCCAGGGTTCCTCTGAAAAATAATTTTACAGAGAAAAATGATTATTTACTTACAGTTTTCCAACCCAAAACTTGGATCAGCACTTCCTTTGGCTCAAGCCAGGTCCATTCTGCCCCACTGAACTCTCATTTTCTTTAAGTGGAGTGGAAGCTTGGACTTCTCCTGTTCAATGCACTGCCTGTTTTCCTCCAATATTCCTAACACAATTAGCATAACAAGATAAAGGAATCATCAAGTCCTTTCCCATTTTTCTTCCTTTATAAAAGGACTGATGACAAACTGGGAATCAAGATCTGGATTGAATTACATTTGCCACAAAAGAGTTCATTAAGTAATAGTACATAATAAAAATCATCTGTCAGCTTGAGGGATTGACCAAATCCACTTAAGGGAACAGCTGGTTATTTTCTGGAGCACTCCAGAGCCAGTGGTCAATATGTGCAAGGAGAAAGAGTGGGACACAGGGAAACAAGGAATAGGTCAGCTATTGGAATGCTAGGAAAGTTTCTGGGATTCCCTGCACAGTTGGTCGGGACTGGAGGTGAGACTTTGCCCCTGGCTGCCCAATTTCTCCCTGATTTTAGTGCTGGCAGCAGCTCCTTCCACCAGGAAAAGGATCACGGGGCTCAGGGTGTGACAGACCTGGAGATGCTTCAACAGCTGGAGTATCATAAATCACGGAATAGAATCCCAGGATCACTGAGGCTGGAAAAGAGCTCCAAGGTCATCACGTCCAGCCTGTGACCGATCTCCACCTTGTCCCCAGCCCAGAGCACTGAGTGCCATCTCCAGGCATTCCCTGGACACCTCCAGGGATGGACACTCCACCACCTCCCTGGGCAGCCCTTCCAATGCCTGACCACCCTTTCCATGAAAGAATTTCCCCCCAAACCCAGCCTAAACCTCTCCTGGGACACCTTGGGGCTGCCTCCTTGTCAACACCAGGGGAACTGAGTTTCTCTCTCGCTCCAACACACTGAGGGGTCCATGACAACGATGGGAGCAGGGTCCCATTTCTTGTCCCCAATGTCCATGCACGAAGCTGAAGCTGCCCCAACACAGAACCATCCCTGTCCCAGCCTTTCCAGTCAGGAAACCCAAATGGAAAAGTGCTTCTGACTGCAAAGCGTGTGCAGCAAACTGGGAAGGGAACGCAGAGGGATCTCTGTCTCTGGAGACATTCCAAACCCACCTGGACACATTAATGTGTCACCTGCTCCAGGTGTCCCTGCCTTGACCTCCAGAGGTCCCTTCCAACCCCAGCTGTCCTGGGATTCTGGCAGCAGTGGCTCTAACGAGCCACGCTGGCTCCTGACAGAAAATCCACCTCCCCTCCCACATCCAGCTCACTCAGTCAATAATCCAAACCCATCTGCACTGCCGGGGCTCCAGGGACTTGTTCCAAGCTCCTGGAAGTCCCGTAACAAGGCCCTTACAGTGAGGACACTGCAGTGACACGGATGCATCTTGTTGGGAATAAGGGTCACCCGTGACACGGTGTCACCGTGACCCCGCCGTGCCCTCCCGGCAGGGGCTGAGCGCGGCACGGTCCCAGTAGGGCAGCCCTGCTGCAGAAGGGTCGGCTTCATTTCCATCCTGCTGCCTCCTCACCACTCCCAGGTTCCTCACCAGGCACAGCCTCAGCGGATCTCTTCTCCCACGGAAGTTTCAGGCGGCAGCGTCACTGAAATCTCCGAAGGGAAGGGATATGCAAGCCCCGTGGTGGCTGCACAGCAGATCCCTCTCAGGCACCCAACCAACCAAAACTAAACCCCAAACCAGCTGTGAATGCTAAAAATCATCTGTTACGCTGGCTTTGAGTCTCGCCCTGCAGCACAGGCAGGATGGGCTCCGGGATGGAAACCACTGCACTTTCTGCCTTTAAACACCAGATTTTCCCCTTAAAACTGCCCTTGCCCTGCCCTTCTGATAGATCTGCCAACTCACATCAATTTTGGGGCAAGTCTCCCCTCTCCTGGGTAAAAATCCAACCCTTGGTGCTCCAGCAAAGCCAGAATAAGCTGGAGGATGCAGCAGCCACTTGCAGGGGGTGCAGCCACCCAGAGTTGCAATATTTTGGGACAGAAACACCTTTCCCCAGAGGCACTGAACAGCATTTCTCCCCTTTTCCTCTCAAAACCCCAGCTGGTGTTGCCACCACTGCAGCTGCCCAAAGTCATTTAGTCCAGCTCCCCAACCCAAACTTCTCCCAGATTAGCGTGGCTCCCATTAAACTGGAGATAATGTGGGGAGGGGGATTGATTGAAATGCCATTAATCAAAGGATGGGGTTTTTTCTGGTGATGTCATGAACTGCAAAAGTAGAACTCAAACAGTTTATTAAATTACAGGAATGCCAAGAAGAATAGATAGCTTTAATAATCCATTTTTGCCTATCTGTTATATTTTATATGTAGCTTGCAGAAGAGAATTAAAAAGTTTTCTACCATGTAAAATTGCCACTTAAAGGAGGGGGGGAAAAAACCCAAACAGATCGTGTCACTGATGGAGAATACAATTATTCCAGGCTAAAAAGTTTATTCTTTTGCTAACGTGTGATATTACTGCAGCTCAGAGCCCACAGGAGAGGAGAGGGGATGGTTCTAAGATGAAAAACAGTCCCTGAGCTAAAAAGCCCAAGTGCTCCAAAGCTGAGGAAGAACAGCAAACACACGAGGCCTGGCTTTGAGGGGGAAAGCTCTGAGGGTGCTCCAGCACCACCCTCAGGGGCTGGACCCACTGTGGTATCCCAGTCTGGAGGATGCTATGACAGCATCGAATTTTGGGCTGCCCAGGGAGCAAGGCAGTCAGAAGAGGTGGCTGTGAAGGAGGGGGGGGAAATGGCCAAAAACCTGCTGTCCACAAAGACCCAGCTCATGTGAGAACCAGGAGATGTGTCTGGGACTGTGGGAATCAGCTCTGAACTGACAAGAGAGTTTGGATGAGATATAGGAAGGAATTCCTCCCTGTGAGGGTGGGGAGGCCCTGGCACAGGGTGCCCAGAGCAGCTGTGGCTGCCCCAACCCTGGAAGTGTCCCAGGACAAGGCTTGGAGCAACCTGGGGTAGTGGAAGGTGTCCCTGTCCATGGCGCAATGGGATGAGCTTTATGTCCCAACTCAAACCAGTCCCTGATTCTGTGAATTATCCCTCCCTACAGCCCCAGCCCCACTCAGATCCAACACTCTCTCATTTTTTATTATTCTCCCACCTTCCTCCTTCCTCTCCATCTCCAAGCCTTGTCTGTGATTCAGAAGCACCCCCATCCCAGCCCCTGCTGCCTGCAAACTGTCACATCATCTGGATGGAAGCCTTTCAGAGAAACCACCCAAACAGTGCTGATGAACTGGATTCCTTTCCTCTGGGAACCAGACTCCCAGGAACACTACCAGGGGACGTTGTGCTGTGATTCAAGATGTGCTATGTCTGGCATAGCAAGCAAACATGAAATTGTGAACCCAGACCCTTCAGGATTGACACTTCCCACTGCTCCGAGCAGCCAGGCTCACATGTTTGAGATGGCTCATTTATGTTGATGAGCCAGGAGCCAGTTCCTGAATCTTAAATTCCTGCAGCCTCTCAGCTGTGCTTTAAATATTGCCCTCCCAGCAGCGGCGTGCAAGGACAGACATGGATAAGTACCTTGTACTACCAGATCTCGTGCAGGGAGCAGACTCCATGGAGCCTGGATTTATCAATCCAGCTGCAGGTGCAGGGGGGTGTCAGTGCTGCTGAACAGCGAAATCCATCTGACAGAACCAGGGGCAGGAGCAGCCCGCTCAGAACACATCCAACGGGCTGGGTTGGGAATGTTATCTCCTCTTCTGAAACTTGCCCCTGCTCATCTTTCACAGACGCTGCTGCAGAAGCGGGGCTGGGCAGAGATGTCTTACTGAACACACATCTCCCAGGGCAGGCAGCATCTCCTGGGATGAGGGAAGCATCCAGCTGAGGGATGAAGAGCAGGAAGCATCCACATCCATCCCAGCCCTTCCCACTGTGCTCTCCTGGTGCTCCTGGCAGATGTGTGCAGCACTCAGGCACAGAGTGCAGGGAGTGAAGGAAGCTCCGAAGGTCACTCAGTCCATTCCCCACCCCAAGGCAGATGCAGGAACATCTGCCCAACTCACACACAGCTGGCAGAGGTGGAGCTGAGCCCGCCCTGGGCAAAGACTCCCTGGGTGCTTTAGTGCACACTCAGTGATTCCTGGGTACCCAGCATGGCTGAGCAAAAAGGAGATCCAAGCATCCCCTTCCAGATGTTCACTGCCAGCAAATCCTGTCCCTGCACAGGGATCGTTAAACCCAACTCCTGCCTTATTTGTGCATTTTGCCCACAGCTCCTGTTCATGAAACAGTCCCTAAACCAGACATTCTCCCACAAAAGCATTTACCAAAAATTCCAATTAACTGGCCAACGCTGCCTTGGTAGTTTGGGTTGGTTTGGATGTCGTGGTTGTTTTGTTTGTTTGTTTGGGTTTTTTTTTCTAATTTAAACAAGATTTTCTTATAGACAGATCAGCGGGGGATTGTGAGTTCAGTGGTTTGCCCACCTACCACTGCTCCTGGAGCTCTAATTCAAACCCCATTTTCACGCAGAATTTGGTGCTATCAGAGCAAATTCTTATTTTCTCCAGCTCATTTGTTCAAGCTGAAGCAGATGAACATTAGTTAAAAGCTCACTCCCAGCTCCAATTCCAACCTCCTGGCTCATAACACAAGATTTTGAGAGCAGCTTCTTGCATCCACAAGAAACTGCTCCGAGCTGGTTGCCAGTGGTTCTGAAGGATTTGACAGGGATTTCAAAAAAGAGGGGAAGGAGTACTTTTAATCCTGGCCATTGCAGTTCTCTGCACATCTTCAGGCACTGGCTCAGGGACAGGGAGATTTGCTGCCATTTTCCCATTTTTTTCCCTGGCAGAGCCTATCAAACCCCAAGCAGGAGGCTGACGGGCTCATCCCACCATCCTGCTCAGCACAGGATCCACACCTGCTAAGAATTCCCTAAAAGAGCCTGGAAACAGATCCACCCTTCTTATCACTTGATTCTAAACATTCCATAAAATTTGTCATCCATTCATTCTTCTCCAATGGACTCACAATTGGAGCCGTGGGGTGTGTCTGTAATTATCTCCCCCTGTTAATGAGGTATCTTGCACGTTACCAGTCCCTGACAAATGCCCACGTGCTGCTGGGGCTCTCCTTCCCCATTTGTGCTCTCCAGAATTAATCTTATTAGGAAGCCAAATATTCCCAGCATTTATTCCTCACTTCCTTTCATTTGTATAAATATGTTGCTCTGCCATGTTCTCTAATTGCTTAACATCTGTTGGAAGGAAGAGAAAATAAACACATTATGGCAGGAACAAACTGTGATACCCTCTACAAATGTAGGAATGTTTTAGAGTGGACTGAGAATTCCAGGAACATCACAAAGAGAAAGTCATCCACCCATGGAGTGAGGAGGGTTTGGGAGACTGAGACCATTCAGTTCACTTTTGGTTCAAGTGTGGAGGAGTTGGACTTTGATGATCTGTGTGGATCCCTTCCAAGCCAAGATTTTCCATGATTCCAACTTCCTGACAGCGCTGTTTGCCCAAAACCTGGGACAAGTGAGCACAGCAAAGCCTGACAGAGCCATTTTCTCCTCAGCCACTGCTCTCAGCATCCTCACTTACTCAGCTCTTTCAACAGCAGCTCCTCAGCTGTCTGTGCCAGCACCCATTTATGAAATGAACATTTCAGGGGTCAGGGCCAAGGGATGACACTGGATCCATGGGGAGCCACTGAATCTCCTTCAACTCGTGAGTGGCACTTACATAATCCCACAAAAACTGGAGGCGAACAGGAGCTACCAAACCCCTCCGTTTTTCCCACAGTGTGAGAACACATCTGAACCCCAGGTCTGAGGTAGCTTTGGTGGAGTTTACTGAAAAAACTGACAGAGACACGGCTTAGACCAGTACAAAGACACCATAAAACTGGGCTAGAACCTTCTGCTGGAGCAACAGGATAGTAAAAGAGTCTCAATTTCATTTCTCCAGCTCAAGAAATCCTGCTCCTCTTTCTCCTCTGCTCCAGCCTGCATTTTCTCTCCTGTTTAAAAGGAGAAAACAAAGCCTAATTTTAGCTAAAATATGAAGTCATGGGGTGTAACGTGAAGCTGCTGTACATTACCTGTACAGCTCAATGTCACTGTGACAGAGCTGACAGTGCACTTGGATTTTATTGTGTGATTTCATGAATGACTATTAACCACTGCACTGAGCCCTGTAAATAGCAGCTCATTTCTGGGAGCTTTTTTTTTTAAATGACTCCTTGCTGCTGCTGCCATTCCTTGTCTCACTCTCTGAAGATGCCACTTATCAACTGGAGATTAAATTGTGTGCAACTGAAGAGTTTATTGACTTTAGTATTTTCTCCTCCATATTTTGGAAGCTGAAGCCAAACCATTCACCCAGAAAGAAGCATCTTGTAAAAAGGGGGGAGGAAAGATATCAATTGCAAGAGATATTTTATCCAAAATACAACACGTGGAGCCTGATGCTCCTGGACAAAGCCAGGAGGGCAACAGGGAAAAAAGGGGGGTGTTCTAATGTAAATCAACTCATGTGGTGGCCATCTGGGACTCTGCACCTCCCTATATATTCATGAAACCCTTTTTGTCCCCTTCAGAGGATTCTCCTTCTCACAGACCCCTATGACAGGGCCAGCAAAAGGCAGCAAAATTCAATATAGACAAAATTATTTCATCCATAAATAAGGCTCCAACCATCAGGAACACAAGTAGATAACACCAAACACAGAAACACGAGCAGATAATAGTGCAGATGCCAAGATAGGAGCATCCTTAATTGTCTGGATCTGGCAGGGAGAGCAAACTCCTGTGCAGTTGGGTTTTCCTCCAGTTAATGCTTTGTGCCTGTGCTGGGCAGCCCAGCTGAGGGGGGGAGGCAGCTTTGTTATCAAATGCTTGGTTTTAATGAGCAAAAATTATTCTGCCTCTGCTCTGCAGGCACAGCTCCAGGGTAAAACCCAGCCCTGGCTGGCTGGGAAATGGCTTTTTGTCAGGACAAGTTAATCCTGTCCAAGGAATCCACGGTATCTCGGCACCTTCGGGGAGCTCATCCTTGGGATGCTCGAAAAGGGAACTCGGACCCTGGAGCACAAAGAGGGGGTAAAGCTGAGTTAACCTGACCCAGCCCAGCTCCATCAGCTCCTCCTGCAGCATTTCCAGCGTGGAAATGGAATGGTTTCACTGGAAACCCCCCAGGAACTGGGATCCCTGGGACAGCACTGCCTGTCCCAGCTCCCACTGCCCAGGCTGGAGCTTGGCAGCACTGCCTGACTCTGGAGCACTGCACGAAGCAGGGGTAAAGCTGAGTTAACTTGGCCCAGCCCAGCTCCTCCTGCAGCATTTCCAGCCTGGGAACTGGAGTGGTTTCACTGGAAACCCCCCAGGAACTGGGATCCCTGGGACAGCACTGCCTGTCCCAGCTCCCACTGCCCAGGCTGGAGCTTGGCAGCACTGCCCAGCCCTGGGCATCCTTTTCCTTGCCAAGGGACAATCCAGTCCATACATGGAGTTAGGGATGCAATCACCCCCTTCTGGAGCCCATTTCCATCTGTAATTGTGTGCTCACAAGGACCATCTATTCCCTGGAGAACATCATTGATATGAACAATCAATCCATGCAGAAAGAACTCCAATAACCCTTTTTATTCCTGTTACCCTCCTGGCTTGGTCCAGGAGCATCAGGCTCCATGAGTTGTCTTCTGGATAAAATATCTTTTGGAATTGATATATTTCCCTCCCTTTTTACTTTTATCTCAGCGAATGGTTCGACTTCAGCTTCCAAAATATGGAGGGGAAAATACTGAATCAATAAACTCCTCATCTGCACACGATTCTATCCCTCCCTCTACAAAGAGACATTTTCCTTTTACAAGTGGAGGCACCACTTCAGTTTAACTCTAGGGAGTGTTTGAGATCCAGCTCACTTGGTAACATCTCTGAGGAAGGGGGGTGGAACACAGGCTGGAACACGAGTCTTTAAATCCATAATGAATGGGAAACACTTGCCAGAACGTGTGGAAAGTGAAAACGGTTTACACATTAAAACCTGGCTGGTTTAAAACACTTCCCTAACATGAAAGTCCCTTTGTTATTAGTTAAATATTGATGATTATTGTGGGATCCTACTTAGAGTCAGCTGCAAAGGTGCGTGGGGCCTCAGCAGCTGCTACTGAGAGAAAAATGCAAACATTTACTCAAAAAAACAGGCAGATTTTCCAACTGAGTGTGAGTTTAGATTGGATATTGGGAAGGAATTCTTCCCTGTGAAGGTGGGGAGGGGTTTGAATGGATTTCCCAGAGAAGCTGTGGCTGCCTCTGGATCCCTGGAAGTGTCCAAGGTCAGGCTGGATGGGCTTGGAGCAACCTGGGACAGTGGAAGTGGATGAGCTTTAAGGTCCTTCCCACCCAAACCACTCTAGGATTCCATATATTCCCATAAAACACCTGCAGAGCCACCACCAGGGTTGGCATTAGCCAGGACAGCCAAGACTCTCCTTTCCCTCCCCTGATCCCAGCAGCAGACAGGCAAATCTTTTCCCTGGGGGAAAATCTCTCCACTAAAACATCGACCCAGGGTCCTGGACCCGGGGACAGGGACACAGGGACCCAGCTGCAGCAAGGGCCAGGACTTGAGTGGTAAAAGCCACCCAAAAACATCACCCCTGCATCCAAGAGGGGACAGATTTCCAGATTCTCCTCAGGATCTGTGCTCTCGGCATGCCTGGCAGGAACACATCGTGCAATTCACCTTCAGTTTACAAATGGCCACACAACGGGGAGGAAAAAATAATGAAGCATGAAATCCAAACCTTGCATTGGAAGTGAACCATGAAACAGCAACGGCAGCACAGCTGCAGCCAGGGAAGAGCTCACACCCAGAGCCAGCCCAGACACTGGGAAAAACTGGGGCCAGAGCACCCCCACCCCAAAACAACCGCTCAGAAAGGGAAAAGTGTTGGGTTACACTCTGTGGTGACAGAGAGATGAGCCCGGAAGGCTGCAGAGACAGCCTCTTTCCTGGGCCCAGAGGTGACCCTGGGACTGCATCCAGGGCACTGGGGATGGGCGGAGAGAGGCTTGTGGCTTGTGGACAAAGCTGGACCTCTAAGAAGTGATGATTGTATAGGGTATTGTTTACCTGTTCCCATAATAGGCAATGTCTGTGCACTGCTCCAGGTGATAGGGAGACACTGTGGGGAACATCTTTCCTGTTTCCATGATGTTATATCCTGTTCTGTGGGGGTATTTAGGGAATTGGGACTGCGCAATAAACGGGATTTTGTCTTTGACTTTGCACCTGAAGGAGTGCAGAGTTATTGCCCAGGCGTGATTACTGCAGAAAAGGAGCTGGTGGGATAAATCCTGCTGGCCGAATGATCTGTTTTGAACAGCAAAAGCTGAGGGCACAAGGGTGGGGAACACTTGAACAGTTACAACCTGCAGTACACCCGAAGTTAACTCCTGGCAGCAGCTGAGGAGCAATTCCAGGGACGTGGAGCCAGATCAGCTCTCGTGGGTTCCTGTGGAAACACAGAGCAACTCAGGGGAATCACCGAGGTAATGCTAGGGAAAAACACAACCAGGGCCCTGCCAGCCCAGCCCACAGACACAGTGAGCCTCAGCCTCCATTCCTGCTCTTTCTCAGGGATTTGCTGCCTGGCACAGGCTCCAGGAACCACCACAACTGCCCTGAAGAGCTGCACCTTGATTGTCTCCTGTGTCTCTGTGACAAACAGCAGTGAGGGCAGTTCCAGTCACAGACTGGATTGTGGTGGGAGGGAATTTAAGGATAATCCCATTCCACCCCCTGCCATGAGCAGGGACACCTTCCACTATCCCAGGTTGCTCCAACCTGGCCTTGGACACTTGCAGGGATCCAGGGGCAGCCACAGCTTCTCTGGGAAATCCATTCCAGCCCCTCCCCACCCTCACAGGGAAGAATTTCTTCCCAATATCCCATCTAACCCTGGCACCCTTCAGCTGAAGGCCATTCCCCCCTCCTGTCACTCCATGCCCTGGTCCCAGCCAAGCAAACGTTTCTCCTGCCTGGACGTGCTGTGTGAGCAGCAGAGCTCCCTGGTCCAGAGGACAGATTAGATCTGAACCCTAAACACTCCCAGGTGCTGCACAGAAGCCAGGAAAGGATCCAAAGTCCTGGGATAACTCTGTTCTGGCCAGGGAGTCTTACCTGTGCAACCACAGCTTCAGGGAGGCCTTGCTGTATTGGCAAAAAGAGAAATCACTGACTGGTGTGGGCTGGAAAGGACTTTAAAGATCATTTTATTCCAAACTACTCCCAAAACACCTGTGCAGGGCTGGGGATCAGCCCAGGTCAGGAATCACAGGGAGCCCCCAGGGCAGCAGAGGCTCTTCCAGCTGCTGTGGATGAAGGAGGGCTGGGCAGAGCAGGTGTTCCCTCAGAGCCACTTCACTGGGGGCAGCAGACACTGAGCGGGTGTGAAGGGAGGTGGAGAGGCTGTTGGGATCAGAGTCGGGGGGATCAGAGCTGGGTGGGATCAGAGCCGGGGGGATCGGAGCTGGGTGGGATCGGAGCCAGGGGGAGT
>VZTE01002622.1:74328-106973 GCA_013397775.1 Eulacestoma nigropectus | reverse complement strand
CGGAGCTGGGTGGGATCGGAGCCGGGGGGAGCGGAGCTGGGTGGGATCGGAGCCAGGGGGAGCGGAGCTGGGTGGGATCGGAGCTGGGTGGGATCGGAGCCAGGGGGAGTGGAGCTGGGTGGGATCGGAGCCGGGGGGAGCGGAGCTGGGTGGGATCGGAGCCGGGGAGAGCGGAGCCAGGGGGAGCACTGGCTCAGTCACCTGGCACCCCAGGAACAGGGGGTTTCATTGCCAGGTGACAAATGGGGACAGCCAGGCCAACACAGGGACACAACCCACGGGCTGGGGACAGCGGTGGTTTGCAGAGATTTTGGGGTGCACTTCATGGGCATCAGGCAGAGCTGGAGCTCCGGAGTCTCCACAATCACTCCCAAAAAACCCTCCCTTGGCTTAGGAGTCCTTTCGTCCTCGTGTGGAAACACAGCAGTTCTGGGCACCAAAACCTCGTACAATGCCACCAGTGTCCCCCATTCCTATGTCCAGGAGCACATCTGGCCCTGAGCCATCCCAGCGGGAAAAGCAACCCCAAAACAACCCTGGAGAGCTCCTGAGCCACCTTCCAGGACCGTGGATGCTGCCAACAGGGTGTAAGGACCTCAGGCAGCACGTGCATGTTTTTATAAAGGCACGCTGCTCACCTGAACTGCATCCAGGACTCCTCCACCACTTTATATTTCAGAATGCAGCTCCCCAGCCCTGCAGCAAACACATCCCTGCCTGCCCTGCCTCTCCGTACTGCCTGTTCTGGAAGGAGATCTGCTATCAGCTATCAATTGCAGTAGCAAGCATCTAATTTGACTTTGGCAGCAAGATGACAGTGTCTTGAATGCTAAATTACATCTGCAAAAAGGTCAAACCCCATGGATACCTGAGCATTTACATAATTCAAACAGCTCATCATCAGTTGCCTTCTCTTTTTTTTTTTCTTTTTTTTAAAGCTACTCCAAGGCAATGAATTTGCCATGACTTTCGGGAAAGTGACTTTTAGTGGGTAATGTTCTTGGGTTTGACCTTGTTTCTACGGTGTTAATTACTGCCATTATCAACTGCTTGCATCTTCAGGAAAAAAAAGGCAATTAGTTGTAAGAATCAGCCCTCCCCTACACTGGTGGTAATAAACCCGAAACCCCTGCCCTGGGAGGAACAGCTTTGTGCAGCCTCCCATCACCTTCAGACCCTCCTCCCTTCATAAAACCACCCAGAGCTGCTCGGCAGACTGGAGACAGAGTCATTTCTCAGCAGTGGCACCGAGTTCCTGGGCAACTTTTACAAATTCTGATGCAGAAAGCACCCAGCATAATGAAAACGGATTTCTGTCCCCCGGTCACAGCAAGGAGCAGAGTCAGGGCTTTCAGATCCCATTCCATCTGATTTTCTGGATAACAAACACCAGTGAATTTCCATCTCAGTGCCTCAGTTTCGTTCCTTCTTCCCAGAAAGCTCAGCACGGCCTAAATCCCATGAAGGCACACCCTAAGGGCACCTCACCGCTGCTAAACTCCTCAAACTTCCCTCACTATTCATATTTGCAGATGAATTACGGCTTTGTAATTAATCTTCCCTTTTTTATAACTCTGTATGTTAATCACCGTGATTATTTCTGGTAATTCCATTTTATAAATGCTCCTGGAAGCGCGGAGCAGTGGCTGCACTATCTGAAATGAAATCTCTGCTCGGGAAACGCAGCAAGAGAGCGGCGAGTGCAGGGCAGAGGCTTTGGGAACAGAGATGGAATTGCAGCGAGCGCCCAGCATTTGGTTCTTCAGGATCATTGAGGCTGGAAAAGCCCTCCAAGGTAGCAGAGTCCAACCTGCGCCCCATCCCCACCTTGTCCCCAGCCCAGAGCACTGAGTGCCACCTCCAGGCCTTCCTTGGGAACTCCAAACGTCCCTGGGCAGCCCCTTCCAAGGCCTGGCCACCCTTTCCAGGAAGAAATTTTCCCTAAAATCCAACCCCAACTCCCCTGGCCCAGCCTGAGGCCATTCCCTCTCCTCCTGTCCCTGTTCCCTGGGAGCAGAGCCCGACCCCCCCCGGCTGCCCCCTCCTGTCAGGGAGTTGTGCAGAGCCACAAGGTCCCCCCTGAGCCTCCTTTTCTCCAGCCTGAGCCCCTTTCCCAGCTCCATCAGGAATTCTCCAGCCCCTTCCCAGCTCTGTTGCCTTCCCCGGACACGCTCCAGCCCCTCAGTGTCTCTCTGGCCATGAGGGGCCAGAACTGTCCCCAGCACTGGAGGTGCCCTGGCAGTGGCAGCACAGGGGACAGTCCCTGCCCTCTCCTGCTGTCACACCACTGGTGACGCTCCTCCGGGCTCCCCAGCTGCGCTACCATCGCTCGGAGCAGGAGCATTTTGAGCAGGAATCACTCCCTAAGAGACTCTTCCCTCCCCCTCACATCTCTGGGAGAAAACAAAAAAGGCAAAGGAAAAAAAAGGACAAAGTTTGCTCTGAGCTTGTCCATTCACTGCTCAAACAGGAACAGAAACTCAAACACCTCCACAAATTCTGAACACCCTGAGCACCTGTGCCATAAAACCCATCAGCCAGCCCCTCCCTGCTCCAGCATTCCTGTCACCTCCCACAGCACCTGTCCCAGTGCCACCACCCAACTCCAGGGGTCCCATTTCAGGTCCCATTAACCAGCCTGCTGCTTCCCTCCAAGCCCATCCCAACACTTGAATTCTGCCCCTCTCTCTCAAATTGAAAAAAAATTCAATTTTTTTTCTTGTTCAAGACCTGAAAACATGCTGGAAAGACATGGTTAGGGTTAATAAGTATCTCTATCAATAGAATATTCAATCAGTATGAATAACCATCACATCTCTCCCCACCCTTCTGACTGATGATAGCTAAATTACTTCTAAATATAGCCCTTAAAATCTGCATTAATCCTGTCTGCTCAAACACGTTGGCTTTATTGACAGCATGAGGATATAAGCCAAGCACCTGCATGGAGCACGAGCTTATAAAATAGGAAATAAGAGCAATCCAGATGAAATGCAACTTCCATTAACCTTGGCTTTTTGTTTTCACTTCTCTGAATGCTCACACTGCCACCAAACAATCATTGCATTGCAGGCAGCTCTGGGCTCCAGCCCTACGAGAGAACTGCACAGCAGAACCACTTCCATCCACGTTCCATTACTCTCCAGCTTGGAGGAAGATAAGAAGAGGGAGAAGCTCCTCTTAGGAAACCAAGAGGTCAAGAACACCAGTGGCTTGATGGACTTGCAGTGTCTGTTTCCCATTAAAAGCTGTGTTAGTGCTTCCCGTGTGTCCAACACCAGAGCCATCAGGAACAATTCACATCCCAGCTGAAAACATTCCCACTTACAAGCTCTGAGGAGCTCCCAGAGAGCTGGTAGGCGAAGGGAATCCATTTTTAATGAGCACATCTGGCTGTGTTTGCTTTCGCCAAGGAAGGCAGCCCCCGGATGAAGCCGCACTCTCACCGTTCTTTCCATGAGTAAAGAGTCACAAAATGATGGAATGGGTTGGGTTGGAAGTTACAGCTCATCCCATTCCACCCCTGCCATGGGCAGGGACATCTTCCATTATCCCAGGTTGTTCCAACCTGGCCTTGGGCACTTCCAGGGATGGGGCAGCCACAGCTTCTCTAGGAAGAGCCACAGAAACTCCTCCCTGCATGACTTAGGGCAGCAAATCCCAAGGAATCTTCCAAGGGGACCTCTTCTGGAGCCAGAGCTACGGCTGAATAACTTCAGGAGCAGGTCAGTCTGGATCCCTCAGCACCTTCAGCTGACACAAGGGCCACAAGAAGCCCATGGACACATCTGGAGTCAGTCCCCATGTGGAGTCAGTCCCCTTCCGCTCTGGTGTGAATTACAAACAACTCCATTAACTCCTGGAGTTACATCAAAGCCAGAGGTGAATCAGACCCTGCTCGTGCTCCCTCTGAGGGCAGCCTGTCCATCACACTTTGGGTTAATGCACTGTGCTGGGAGCTCTGGGCTCCTCGCCATCAAGAGTAATTGGATTGCAAGAAAGGCTGAGACCTGCTTCCAAATGACATTTTTATCAATATCTGTCTGTTTACAGGTGTCTGTCATAACCTTCAAATACACTTAAATAACTCATCCATCCAAGCACTGAGCATATGCTGGGGAGAAGATTCATCAAGCAAATGCAAAACTACTGCTCGTTTGTGCCTTCTGAGAAAATGTTCATCAAAGAACCTCTCCTTGCCCGGAAAGGTCCTGAAGATCCTTCCCTGGAGTGGCAGCATGGGTTGAGTGGCCAAGGTTTCCCAATGGAGGAGTTGGGGCCAATGGAACGAAGATTCAGCCCAGAAATAGTTCAGTGTTTCTTTACAGAACAGTTTCTTTTAGATTCACTGCTCCCTGGGAACATCTCAGCTCAGTTCCATCATTCTCACTGCAATTTAAGGCTAAAGAAGGACTCTGGTCAATGGAAAAGCTCAAGGTTTCATCTGGGTTCTGATATGCAAAGACAAACCTGTGAAAATGAAGAATCAAATCTTTTAGCCCCTCCCAAACCAGGCAGAATTAAACCTTCCGGTCCCCAGCCTGCTTCCAGCTCCAGTCAACCCAGATCGCTGCATCTGAGCTTCTACTCCAGAATTTAAGTCTGTCAAAACATCCCTCAGGCCAGCCCAACCTGTACAGCAAGACCTGATCTTGTAAATGAAGCCCAAAGTGATTTGTTTGCAATTCCTCAGAACTGTTTAGGCTGCAGGAATGCTGATGTTCCCTTCCAACACAGAGCACCCCTGGTTATTTTCAGTCTATTATCCACGTCAGGTGGGATGGCAGGAACCAAATCCAGCAGTGCCAGGCTTTAGCAGCATCAGCACCTTCCCAGACAATAACAACACTCAGAGTGGTTTATCCAAGAGTTAAATGTTATGGAATGGTTCGGGCGGAAAGGGACCTTTAATAGCATATTTTTATATATGTGTTTAAAAAATATATATATAAATTTTCACATGTGTATTTAAAACTTCCAGAAATGACACCATTTGAATCATACAGCTCATGGCACCCACTAAACTGCCCAGAACATGCCATTTTCCCAAGAATTCAGGGAGTCATGGCAGGGTCCAAGTTCCCCCACTACCCCAAGTCCCCTCCCTGCACTGGAAGAGCAATACTTGGAATTGCCACCATGGCAGTCTTAATCTGCAATTTTTTTTAGAGAAAAAAACCAACTTTGAGCCTCCTCCTGTCAGAAAAGCTTAAAGTTAGTACGTGGTTAATGCTTCCTGAAGAGTCACCCAGTATCCAGACAAAGCCCCTTGGATGAGTCCAGCCTGAAGGGAGCTGCTGATTGATTCCCACATCCCTGGCAAAACAGAGCAATTCCGACCCCATTTGCTGTGTAATCCCTTCTCCTTTCTGAGACACCTCAGTGACATTTCAGAGGTCTCTTTGGAGGGTTTGTGACCCAGTGACCACCAAAGCAGCAGGAGAAAGCCTCCTTCTCTCTCCACAGCTTCCTGGCAGCTCCAGTCCCTGGAAATCCACAATTCCTGCTTCCATTGAGCAAAACAGGATGGATAAACCCTCATGCTGCAGAGATGCCAAGAGGCTCAAAAAACCCCAACTCAAATTCCAATATACCTTAAGAAACTGCCCTGATGCGGGAAGGAGAGGGATGGAGAGGGACAGAGAGGGAAGCAGAGGGACGGAGAGGGAATCCCACCCTTGGATTGGCACCACAAACCCCTGGAGCACACACAGGTCCAGCAGCCCCGTGTGGCTCTGCTCTGGGTGATGTTCAGTGCCAGGTTTGGACAAGCCAAGGCTGCCAAGCCTGCCCAGCCCAGCACATGCTCCCTCAAAAACACACTCCCCCACTCTCAAAATGCTGACTCGCCACCCCTGGAGCCTCCACGCGCTCCCTTCGATTTATTCTGCCTTGCTAATGACCTAACAAATTAGGAAGAGGCTTATGTGTGTCAGATGAAAGCTCTCTGATAATGTCTTCAATGTTTTACTTTAATATTAAATTTAATTAGGACAGCGAGGAGGTGGGGGATAGGGAAGGGACTGAAACCTGGGAAGTGTCACCAGCAGCTCCTTTTCCACATCTGAACTGGAATGGCTTCCAGCCAGACGAGCAATTACTCCAGGAGCAGACAGGGCCAACCCAAGCATGCGAGGCCCATATGCCGCTGCCTGGCCCCAGCGAGGCTCTCTGAGGAGCTCTGCCACTTCCCAGTGTTCTCCAAGCCGCTCCAGAGGCACGTCAGAGCGCTGGGATCCCAGGAAAACAGCCACCCCGGAGTGTTTCTGTCCCTGTGCTCTCACAGTCCCCGCCAGCTGCCAAGTGTCACGGGATGCTCCAGGGTGCCGAGGTCCCTCCGTGCTCTGGCTCAGCGGGAGGATCCAGAGTGAAGCACGGGATGCTCAGAGCCAGCTGCCCTCAGAGCCAGGCAGGATGGCCAGGCCACCACGCTGGGGTGCAGAGACACGGCTTAATCCCCCCCAGGGGACGGCGACAAACCCTGTGACAGCAGCGCGGGCTCCTGGCAGCAGCACAGATGGCCCTCTCCGTGGTGGGACAGAAGAGCTCCTCTCTAGGCAGGTCCCAAGCCCTGTGTTGGTTCCACCAGCACTGCCAGACACGTCCTGGTGACCCAAGTCACTGACATGGGGACCAAGGCAGCTCCTCAGCCAGGTCACAGCAGCCACATCCTTCAACACAAGGTTACGGAGCTTTGAGTGTCCGTGACATCCCCACCGTCCTGGGCACTGCAGGGGCCTGTCCTGGGGGCACTTCCAGCCAGACAAGGGCTCCCACAACCCTCTCACCAGGACAGCAGGTGACAAAGCTGTAGGAGGACACTCAGGGACGAGGTGCTGCTTGATTGGCTGAGTTGAACTGTGCAGGTGCTGCCCTGGGGTAGTAAAGCTGGTCCCACTCAGCGAGTGCTGCTGGGGACAGGGGACATGGAGTAGTCACCAAAACTGCTCTGGATAGAGACACACACCAACACCTGGAGGAGCCTGATCACCCCAGGCAGCTCAAAAGAGTCTCAAAAGCCCCAATCTCAAACACATCCCAGAACAGAGAGGCCTTCGAGCCTTCTGCTTGACCACATCATGAGCCAGGCTCTCCTTTCTAAGGGACCATGGAATGATTTGGGTTGGAAGGGACCTCAGAGCTCATCCAGTGCCACCCCCTGCCATGGCAGGGACACCTCCCACTATCCCAGGCTGGCCAACCTGGCCTGGTCATCTCAGTGATTCTCTTTTAAAGGCACCTCATGTTCCCGGCCCATCTGAAACCAGAGGAGCTTGCAGTAATAACTGTTGCATATTACATTTACAGAGCCTTTTGTCCAAGGATTACAGACTTTCCAAAACTTAATTAATTAATCTGTAACCCCCCTGCCCTCCATAAGGTGCACTAAATTCTCTGTCAGCATTTCCAGACTAAAGCACTATTTTACAGCAGTTATTAATTGGCTGTAGGTTTCAAGTTCCTCACCCGGGGAAAGATTCAGTTCCTGCCTTTCTAAGCACAAAGCCCAAGTCAGGATTCTTGGGGCTTCTGGGTTTAGGTTCTGGCATTGTTTTGCTTTCCCGATATCAGACACAGCCAAACAGGTCAAAACCTCCTCATTTCACAGCACTCTGAGCTCCCATCAGAAGAGGACAGAGAAATGCAGATCATTAGAGCAATGGCCATTTCACCCTGCGCAGAAAATCCCACTTATTGTGCACAGCTGTGCCTGTGGCCTCACTCTCCAGCTGAATCCAAAGGGGTTTGCACAGCTGAGAGAGCTCCTACACCTCAATACCAATAATCTGTTGGTTACACTGAATAAACTCTCAAAATATTCCCAGATCCAGAGATCTGACAGGGTTGTGCCTGTGGACCTGTGGGACAGAAGCATTCCTGGTCCTCTGGAGACAGCAGTGGGATTTTTAGGGGGTATGGGAAATAGGCACCTCTACTTTTGTATTTATTGCAAGCAGATCACTTCATTTTCAGGCCTGGTTGGGAACTGAAGGGGAATGCACAGCTCTGTCTCTGCTAAAATGATCACAGAAGAGAGCTGAGAGCACAGGGAGCGCTTCTACTGGGACCTGGACAAAGCTGGACTGGGAAGCAGCTGGGAAGGGATTGGGTGGAGGAAAAGAAAAACACCCAAGTGAGATAAGGGTGCCCTGAGCAGAAGAATCCTCTCCCATCCTTAACCCAGCTCGTGCCACACTGGCACCACAGGGAGGGTGGGTCCAGGTCAGGGCACTGCCACGGGGCTCAGCACAAGGGAAAGGGGCTGCAGGGGGTCCCTGCCTTGCTCTGCCCCAGCCAAATCCCCCCAGTCCCTCATAACCTCAGCTCCAGTCACTCCCTGCCATGATGGAGATGCTCCATCACCAGGGAGAAGAGGGTTATGGGGACAGGGTTTAAAAATAAATCAACTTCTGCGTTGTTTTGGAAGCAATCTATGAAAGAGATTTGGTTGTAAAAGCCATTGTATAAATGGAGGCACAATTATTGTTTGACAATAAAAATCCCAAACAGTTTTCTTATATTTGCTCAGAATAAAACCATTTTGCAGATGTCTTCAGACAGGCTTTTCAACTGCTTTCTGCATCTTAATTTTCCCTTTCAGGTTTTTATTACATTTAAATTAAAATGATGCCTGTAAGCAGTCAAGGTCAACTTTTAACAAGTCTATCAGTGCTGAACTTTTCACTGCTCAGATCTCTCACCTTTGCTCGGGAGCCTGTAAACGAAGCTCACTCCTTCTCCAATCCCCCTCCTCTTCCCTGCTGAGGCAGGAATGCTTTTCCGACCTTTTGTGCTTCCAAAAAACCTCATGTTTTCACTGTCATTCACTGCTCTAATTACTCATCCCAACACAGGAGCCAAAACCTCTTTGCTTTTTAGGAAACAAACCCTATCTCAAGAGCTGGAACATGAGGAATAACATGCAACAGAGAAATAAAGGGAATTTTTTTACTGACCAGCTTAGACATTGACAGAAAAACCAAAGCTAAAAAAAAAAAAACCTCTTCCCAAAAAATTTTAGCAAAAATTTTAGCTTGAATGGTGCTTGGACCAAGAAAAGATTCCTTAAAATACCTGAACAAAGAATCTTAAAATAAGTGATCTGTGTTAATTAGGTTTCAACAGGGATTTGGCCAGGAGTTTTGGTTACCACCAGGAGCAGAGATCATCCCCACTCCCTCACCTGCTTTTTCCTACAAGCACCACAGGCCCTGCTTCCCTCCCCAGCAGCACTTGAAGATTCCAGCATTTTCTACTCCACATTTTCTGAACAGCAGACCAGGGACTGCAGCACTCATGATGGCACTGAGGATGGGAAACATCCTCAGAGAGGCAACAAATGCCCCAAAAGAGAGGGGATGGCTGGGCTGAGGTTTCCTAAGGTCAGTTTGCTCAGACCCTCCAAACAGAGACTAAAGATCCTGCTGTACCCCCCAGGACCAGCTGCCTGAACATCCTCTCCCCACCCTCCTCCAGGACAGAGAAAAGCACATTTCTATCCTGAGCACTGCTTTGAAGTAGCCTGAAACTGCTTTGCAACCCTTTTAAAATGAGAACTGCATCTAAATAACCAAAGCCACGGAGAATTTCCAATGGGCAATCCCCTCCTGCTCCTGCCCCTCTGTGTTCCCAAGGTTTGCAGCTCTGGCAGGGCAGCTGTGGTCGCTGCAGGCCGGATTAATGTGGCATGGCAGAGAGGAGCCCAGGACACCTGCTCTAAATAAAGATTTCACTTCTGTTGCTCTATTTATTCTTGTTTCACTCCGTCTAAAGTAAATTCTATGCAGGCTCCAAGCTGCTCTTTGCTTGTGGGGAAACAATGAGAGCCCCCAGCTACATCCCAAGCTCAGAATTAGGTAAATAATTAAGCTATCTCAGATATTCTCAGTTAATTCCCGTGGTTGGATTTAGTTTCTATTTTGTGGGTTGAATATGTCTTGTTGCATTAGCTGGAATTATTCCATTAAAGGAATCTTCAGACTGTTTGGGGGGTCTGTGGATTAATAAAGCTTCCTGCCATGGATTCTCTCAGGAAGAAGGGAGGCTTTTGTATATTTAGCACTTTCAGGGGGTACAGATGCTCTGCCTGGTCTGTGGACCAACATCTCAGTCCCAAGGACAGGCTCCAGCTAAGAAAACGTTCCAACAGGTACAGGAAGCACATTTTGCCCAGCACCCCTGAAAATTTAGGAGAGGTGCTTCCCAATTTGTGTCAGACAGGCCCCAGTCTGAAGCACAAAGAGCATTTTCTGCCAGCAGTGGGGGCATTTTCAGGCTCACCTGCACAGGGCAGCCAAAAAAACCCTTTCCCAGCTGTTCTGTGCCCACCCAGAGCTGATCCCAAACCCACAGTGGGGAGCCCCTGGTTCTGCAGCACCTGCAATAATCTGCTTTCCTACCCTGACAAATCCTGACATGCATAGAGTGATAGCAGAGAGGCTCAAAGTTTATCAGCAGCACATGCAAAATTCCCTTTTCCTGTCCTGAACACAGGCAAGGACAAGCTGCTTCTGCAAGGGAGCACTCCACAATTCCTTACAGCCACCAGAGCTGTGTCCAGAGCCTCAGGATGAGCCTTGTCCCTCATCCCTCTCCTTAAACCCCACTGGTTTTCCTAAAGTGCCTCTGCCATGCTCTCGAATCCCTGGGCTTCCCCCACAACCAATTTCTGTTCACAAATGAACATTCCAGCTTCCCATGAAGATGCCACAAGGATTTTATGGGAATGTGTTTCTACATTACACCTCCTCTTTTGAATTTTTTAATGCATATTCCTAAACCTGTACCCAGCATATCACAGGCACTGCTGGAATAAAAACAGCAGCATAACCCTCCATACCCAGAACAGCAGGATTTCCAAAAGCACTGAAAACACAGTGCTGGTACCTGTGGTTTGAGCCATCCCAGGTACCCAGCAGATGTGGAGGTGCAGCTTGAACAAAATCAAATTCTCCATATGGCTCCAAAAACCACTTTATTTACATGTTTCTGTGCAAGCTGCAAGGCTCATCAGGGATTTTTCCAGGTGCTCACACCTTTTCTTCCCCCAGGTCTCCACCAGTAGAATCAGCCAAACTGCACTGCTTTATTTCCTAATAAAAGCGGGGAAAACTTTGCTTCTCTTCCAGCTCTCCCCGCCTAAACCACAGCTCAGAGGAGCAACACCTGAGCACAGAGAATTATAGAGGCAGACTCAGCACCAAGCGTGTTGCAAAGCCAATCCCCATTTGAAGTTTACTAATGAAATGAAATAATTAGATTAACAATGAAATTGGTAAAAATAACATTAAATTAATATGGAAAATAAATAAGAAAATACCAACTCTCCAGGGTTGTGAACCTTGAAAACAGGCAGCTTTCCAGGGATGTGCACCTGGAGAACAGGTCCCTGCTCAGCACACCCAGCTCCTCAGGAGCTGGTTCGGCTCCAAATTCACCCCTGCACACCTGAAGGTTGAAGATCTGACTGCAAATCTTGCGGTGACACGGACAATTCCCCTGGGAGAACTCGCCACACACATCCATCACTCCCAAAATATCCCCTAACGTGGAACCAAGGGGAAACAACGAACTTCCCCCAGAGTGCAAATAGAACAAAACTTACCTTTGAGATTCGGGGGAGCTGAATCCTGAAGCTGCTGAGCTTCCAGGAGTGTGGAATGTTCTGGAATCTCCTACCAGGCCAGGCATGGAGGTCCCTCCCCTTCCTCTTCCCACCCATTCTCTTTCCCTCCCCTTCCCCTGCCTGTCCCACCCTCATCTCCCGAAGCTCTATAGGAGTGTAATATTGGAAATGTTATAACTTCCTTTACTAATTTTTATGAGTTTTCTGAATTAGTTGTGAGCAGTACCCACTTTCAGCCAGCACTGGTTGAGTTTCCTCACAGGCGCTTGTTGTTACTTTGATCATTAAATCACCTTAAACCTTGAGTTTGCTGAAACCAACCCTGACCAGCTCCAACAAACTGAGCCAAAGGGACTTGGAGATTGAATCTGGGAACTTAAACTTAGGGCCTAAAAAAATCCTTATGGGATCTTAAATTTAGGGCCCTTTGAGGATGTTGGAGTAACCGGGAGATCGAGGCCTGGAAATCTGGAAAGTCCCTGCTGATAAAAGGAGTAAAGGATGTGGGCCAGATCAGCAGGAAGAGCAAGAAATCAATGATCAATAGAATGCTAATTGATGAAGAGAATTGCGTGGCTTAGAGCCAGTGAACGTCAATTTCTTTGTTTGCTCAAAATGTGTAAATAAGTGGAAAAGTTTTGGATCGGGATCTGTGGGGAGGCCAGAGCTTTGTCAGCCACACACCCAAACCCTGGCCAAGAATAAAATACGGCCTGGCTTGCTGACACCACAAGGCCCTGTTAGGGAATCTGATTTATCCCGGGGATTTTGGGAACAATAACAGCTCAGGTGGTCCCTGGCAGGGGGAGCAGCTGAGGAGAGGGACCCTGAGGAGGCTCCTCCAGTTTTTTGCTGGTTCTGTTGCCCAATCTCAAATCTATTTTTTTTTTTCTTAAAACTTCTACTTACTTATTTCTTTATTTACAATAAATTATGCTGTCTAAATGAGAATATAAATTATTATAACTTCCTCTGTAGCAGCCCTCATTCACACCTCTCGCTAATTACAAAAAGGGTGCTGCTTGAATCCCACTCAAATTCCAGCACAGCCCACACCTGTCTGGCATCATCCTTTATTTCTGGCTGTGGAGGGCAGGATTTTTCCCTAATCCCATCCCCTTGTGGGTCCAGGGGTCTCAGCTCTCCCCCTACAGCAACTGAACCTCTCCAAGAAGGAAGTAAAGGTTGGGGTGAGTCTGTGCAGCTCTTTTTGGGGTTCAGGTGTTGGTTGTAAAGTCGTGGTTTTGGTGTAAAAGCTGTCCCAGAGTCGACCTTGCACATTCTTTATTTTGCAAAAATATTCATTTATAAGCAGTTGGTTCTCAGCCCACGGATGGGAAGTTGTGAATCATGGATTAATTCCCAGTGCAGAGCTGAATGGAGAGCACAAGTGATGTTTGCTTCCCTGCTTTTTCCTTCGGTTTTTTTTTAATGAGTGTAGTGTTCAGGTATTTCAGGAGGTTTGTTTCATTCCTATTTTTTTGCTGGGCTGCCCAGGAAGGAGCAGTTTCCTGGTGTTCTACAGCAGCTGGGGGGGTTTTCCCTGATGTTTATGGAGCCAGGAATGTCCTGGGGAGCAGAGACAGCACAGATAGCTCCACAACACTGATATCTTTCCAGGTGGAAAGAGAGTAGAGGGGTTTTCTGAAAAGTAAAAATCTTTGTGGAGTTTGTGCCCTGTTCCTAGTGGTGCTGAGGGGCTGAGCTGGTGCTTGGTGGCCATGTTAGTGCCCAGCAAGCTGGAGCAGTTTGGGGTGGGCAGGGAGGGGGGCTCAGCCCCAGCTGGAGCAGTTTCTGGTGCTGTCCCTGTGGGTTCTGGCTCAGACTGGGAGCACCTGGAGGGAATTAAAGTTTAGGGAGGATTGTGAGGGGTGTAATATCGAATTATCACCCCCTGTCCATGAGCACAAATAGTGACCTGGAGCAGAAATGCAACAGAAGCGAGTCTTTACCAATTTCCAGCCACTTCCACTGGCTCTGCCATTTCTTGTTGTGTTTCCAGGCTGCTCTGACCTGTCCAGGCCTCATTTCCTCCTCCTCCCTTGACCAGGCTCCAGCTTTATAAACCCACTGCCCTGACCCAGGTGGCACCTGCTGCCTGAGTTTTTCCCCTCGCATGGAATTTCTGGCACTTCTTTCCCCGAGTTTAACATGAATGAAACCAGGGCTGCTCTCGTGAATTGATGTGCTGCTGCACGGTGTGATTTCAGCACTCTGCATCAGGGATTAGCTGCACAACTCCTGTTGCCATAGCTCTCATCCCTCCGAGACTTAAATGTGTCACATAAACTGAATGAGGAACACAACCAAACCAGAGGGGGGAAGAGGTGGGCAACAAAGGAGGGAGCCACAAACAAAGCAGGAATCCTTCCTTTTGATTCTAGCCTCGTGATTCAACGTTTATGGTGACAATAATTCTGAGCTGTAAACAGCGAGTGAACAAAAGCCCTGTGTGGGAGGGGGGGAAGGCTGAGCTCGGCATGGCTGGCATTCCTTGAGATCACTCCTCAGGCCTCCTTCAAAGACCTGCGTGTTCATCGGGGACTCCAAGAGCACTGACAGCTTTCCCAAATGAAATTCCAACTCCAGAACAGACCAGCAGTCCCGTTTAGTCCCTTGTGCAGTGGCCAAGGCCTGATTCTGGGTGGCAAAAGCAGGAATTCATTCCCAATTCCTGTAGTTCCTCACGGCAGTCCCCAGTGCACACTGCTGGAGGAGGTGGCAATAAATGGGAAGCTGCCTGCAGGAGTTGGTTGGGTTTGTTTTCCTCCTTTATGGAAAGGGGGAAAAGTCACATTTCAGCCACAAAAGCTTCCCTGGGAGCCTTTCAGCTCTGTGTGCCAGAGTTTAAGAGGTGCCAGTGCACATTTGGGCTGTTCGGTGAACAAGCAGCTGCTCAGTGCTGCTGTCCTGGGGGCTTCGGTTCGCCTGCAGTGAGGAGCCAACCATGGGAAAAGGCAAAAAACAAAGTGGGTGAGACCTGAAGGAAAAATCCCAGTGATTCTGGGTAGGTGGAATAGCTGTGACAACAAGAAAGGGCAGAGTCTGTCACCTGTTGCTTGTGTCACTCTTTAAATTTAAAAATCCGGAGTCTTTCAGTTGTATTTTGGAGATCAGTGCAAGGTGAAGCTCTGCTATTGAAGGTTGTACCTGCCCTGCTCCAGCAGTTTGTCCAGCCAGGCAGGGTTCTGGGGAGCAGGGATGCATCCAGGGTGTTGGATTGGAAGCTGAACTGTGGGATTTAGCACAGAAAAAGCCCATGTGGTGAGTAGCGAGGACTGGAGGAGCGAGGCTCTGGGTCAGTGTGTGGGTTACAAACAGGGAGAGGGCAGGGGATGGATGCAAACTGGTGGGAGCACGTTCCCAGCGTGCTGGAATTCCCTCTGGAACTGTTTATCATGGATCCTGCCTCTCCACCTGTCCCTTCTGCCCTCTGCAGCTCGTGGACCTTTCCTTGAGCTCTCGTGCTGTGAGAAAACCTGTCAGAAAGCCCAAGGGTGAGAGGAGTTAAAAATCAGGAATGTCTTTGGGGAAAAGAGAATAATGAAAGTGATGAGGCTCAATTGCCTTCAATCCATTTGGCTTTTAATTCCATGATAATGGGCACCAATTAGCTTAAGGAAACACTCATCTTTGAAATATTCATTGGGATGCTGGAAAATTGGCTTCATCTTCCTGGGGAGGAATCTGAGGAAAGGGTTGTGTTGGGGTTTTTAATTTCAAAGAAAAGGAGAGGCGGATTTCAGTACCATGTTTCCACTGTTCCAAATATATTTCTCCCGAAATCAGTGTCAGCTTTTGTAAATGCTGCTTCCCTTCCGGAATGGCTCCATCCCAAGGGAAAGTATCCCAGTTTATTGGCAGCGTGGGCATGGAGTTGGGTGCTTTATTTATCTGCTTTGATGCAGGACCCCAGAACGTGGAGCACAGGAGGACAAACGGTTATGGCTGAGTTTTAAAAGACTCCTTTCCTGGACTCCCAGGTGAGCTGCCTTTGGAAAATGATGGCCAGTGCTTGTATTGGGCAGGTGGCAGAGAGCTGCTAGTCTAGTGCATTTTTCCTTTCCAAAATTAAAATCTGCTGGAAAAATATCCTTCCAAAGGCTTTCAGCTGCTGGGCTCATGTGACTTCTCACCTTGGTGCTGCAGACAACTCGGACATTCAACAGCAGCTGCCTGAGTTCAGTTCTCAGCTCTGCGACACTCAGACAAACCTGGGAGGGTCCATCAGAGGCAGGATTCGTTCCTGCCCTTCAGCAGAAGCTGTGGCTTCCCATGGTGTCAGCAGAAAATGTCAAGGTGAGAGGGCCTTTCCCTGGGAACTGACTGCCTCGTTCCTTGATAGCAGAGCTGCCCAGAGGAGCAGGCAGCCACGTTCCTGTGAGCCTCACCTGAGTGACTCTGATCCATTTTATTTGTGTTTTCCATGCAATTTTCTAATTTGGCTCCCTGTAGCCTTGGGCTGCTCTCATTATTACAGTATTTAATTGAAATAAAGGATGTGCAACACCTGTTCTGGTTGGACTCTCAGCTGGGGGGGCTCTGTGCAGTAGAAATAATAATAACAATAACTTCAAACTGTGCTTTGGAGTGACTTGCCTTGCACTTCTGCAATGCTGCACAGTTGAGCAGGGCTGGGAGAGGTTGTTTAGCTGGGATGAGGAGAGCTGATTGTACAGAGTAATTCTGAGTTTAGCACGATGGTGCAGCTGCACGAGGGAAGTGTCAGTGTTCACCCACGGGTACTTCTGTGTCTTGGGCAAAAGGGCTTTAATTTGCTACCATGGTTCAGAGTCAGATTCTGACCTGGGAGATCTGGAGGGAATGTCAGGACCCCTATGCTGTGCTGGGATTTCGTGTTCCCATCTCCTGAGTGTGGCATGGCAGATGTTTGGTGCAGCTGTGGAAAATGCTGGGGCATTCTTCATGCTGGGAGCCCTGGAGATCAGGGGATGCTGCTGTGTCTCAGCCTTGCTCAGGAATCTAAACTCTCTGAACTTTTTACAGGGGCATGACAGGACAAGGGGGAATGGCTTCAAACTGAGAGAGGGCATGGTTACATGGGATATTGGGAAGGAATTCTTCCCTGGGAGGGTGGTGAGGGGCTGGGATGGAATTCCCAGAGAAGCTGTGGCTGCCCTATCCCTGGAAGTATCCAAGGCCAATTTAGATGGGGCTTGGAGCAACCTGAGATAGGGGAAGGTGTCCCTGCCCATGGCAAGGGGTGGAACTGGATGAGCTTTAATGTCTTTTCCAACCCGAACTATTTTGGGATTCTAATATTCCCTGCTGTTCCTGCCTTTGGAAATGAAGCTGTCACTGTCAGAAGGGGCAGCTGTGACAAAGGGAGGAGGAACAGGGACCTCATTCCAGTCCCCCCACCCCAGCCAATATCCCTGCCTGGGCAAACCACTCCCTGTCCTAATTGAATCCTTGGTTCTCCCTTCGCTGCAGCTTCATTTTCAGAGAGCAGAGCCAGACCAGGACCTGCAGCACGTGCACATTTACACCTTGTCCTCATCCCAGCTCCTTGTGCCCGAGGTAAATGCGGGAAAGGGAGGTGATAATGGAGCTCCTGATTAACCGGCCCCGAGTGAGCGACTGAGGGACGAGCTGGGTGGAACAGCGATGCTGGCAAGAAGCTTCCCCCACCCCCCCCACCCTTCCAATTCATATATTTTTCAAGTTCACATCAATTACTTCTGTTTCCAACTGGATAAACTTGAATGAGACGCCTTTCTGTAATCTGCTGACAAGACAGTGAAGCATTTTTTGTTAGCACCTCCTGATGCCATCTAAATTGGGTGTTTGCAGGGAAGAAATGTAGCGTGGAGTTAGGAAAGATGAAAAAGCAGAGAAAGGAAAGGAAGGGGAGATGTTATTCAGAGCCTGTGTTACGGTGGGAGTGCTGGGCTCTCGTGCAGGGAACACGAGGCTACAGCTGAATGAGGTGTAGAGGTGAAACAAAAGCGTCTGTGGGTTTGTCTGGCTGCTTCTGGTGAAATTCCTCTGAGGATTGGAAGGACCAAAGGGAATATTCTTGCTGACAGGGGTGATAGAAGTGAATGTGTGCACCCTCTGCTCTGGCACTCTTTGGGTACCACAAACTGAATAATCACCATAAATGAGGTGCAGTCGAAATACCCCTGGGTTTAGGCAGTTGTCCATGAAGGGTTTTCTTCCTGACCTAATTTCATAATGGGTAAGGGAGAAAAAAAAGCTTAATCCAAGCTGTTGGAGACTGCATCCTTAACTTTGTGCTAAGGATGGCTGTGCCATCAGTCTGGGGAGCTGCTTTGGCAGTGGGCGTGTTTGTAACGTGTTTCCAGTGCTTTTCTCCAAAGAAGATGCAGAACTGCCTGCTACGGATGTGGAATGCTGGGGGAAGCAGGAGAGGGAGGTGCTCCAGGGAGCTGTGCAGGGCATCCCCTGCCTCTGGCACCTCACCGAGCAGCTCCAGGGTGGAGATGACACCTCTGGGGGCAGGAGAAGAGAGAGGTGAAGTTAAAATCGTGGCAAAGCGTTGCTACAACAACCTCCCTCTGCAGCAGAGATTTGCCATAGCAATAAACTTTAACAAGAGGGATTTGGGATTGGTGTGTTCCTCATAAATCCTCTCGGGCTGGCTGTTTGCTGCCGAGGCTTTGGGGAGGGGGAGTGATAACACATCTCCCTTGGTCTCAGGGAGCAGCTGCAGAGGCCCCACTGCTGAGGAGGGAGCTTAAAATCCCTAATTCAGAGCAGCTGGAGGGTTAGTGCAGCCACTGGCACCACCCCAGCCCTGCCTCCTAGAGAACACTGGACAAAGTTAACATTTGGGAGAAAACTCAGCATAATTCCTGCCATCCAAATTCCTTTACCTGGTTCCTCATCACATTCCACGTTGCTTTTCATTAGTAATGTCCACTGTGTGCAGAGCTTTTAATATAAGGACAGCACATGACCTCACTCCAACCCTGTTCTAGGTACTGGGAGCTGCCAAAAATCCTTTTGTGTGCTCTTTTTTGGGGGGTTTGGGGGTTGCTATTGGTGACTGGCAAATTAGGGAAAGCCTATTGAGTCACCCAGCTGAGAAATCTGAGTTGGGGAACAACATCTCAATGGGTGTTTAACCAAGCTCTGGTCCCTGCATGGAGCTGAAAGGCTTCTCAGTGGAACTAATGATGCTTGTTAGGCCTGACACAGTCACTGTTATAATGCTGAACAAATAGCAGTGAGATTTTAATTTTCTTCCCCAATTATGATTATGATACTGGAAAACTTAATCCAGGTTTGTTTATCCGGAAGGAGCTGAAGTATAGCGAGGACATGAGCAGCAATCAGAACACCAGCAGCAGGTTTAGCTGGGAAGGCTTCACTCTGTCCTTCAGGGTTTGGAGGGGCAAGATGCAGGGGCTTTGGGAGCTGATTTCTTGGCAACAGGATTGTTTTTATTCCTGTTTCTTCAAGTTTTTCCCAGTGTCTTGGTTTACTGTGAATTCCAAGTTGGAAGCTCAGACTGATTGATGGATTGAAGCTGGTGCTGATGGAACAATCACTGGAGAGTTTAGAACAGTTTTGCTCTTTATTTGCAGCTACCCAAGGCCTGGAAGAGAATCTGTTGCCTGAAAAGGAGGAGTGTTTTGTGTCTTATCTGTCTCAACAACCTCCCATCCAGCTCCTCTTTTGTGATTTCAAGCTGCAGGGAGCTGGGAAACTTTGCAGCAGCTCCATGCAAATCCATCCTCCACTCTTCTCCAAGGGCTTATGGAAATAGCAGAGGAATTGTCACACGTCCCAGCGTGGCAGAGCTGCTCAGCAGCACTGATGTTCTGAGGGAGAAATGTGAAGTGGGAATTCAGGAAGCCCTTGAAGAAGTTGGGATGGGCTGTTGGTGCTGCTTTTCTTTTGGACTGCCCGCACCGGACTTCTCACCTTTCCTGCATGTTTAATTTGAAAATCGGGCATCTGTGGAAGGAGCAGGAGGAAGTGAGCTGGGAGGGGACTGTGGGAAGGGCTGATTCCGCAGCTGGCATCAGCCAGCTCAGGGTGCCACTTCAGCCACAGCTGGGTGATGTCCTCAGGGGCAAGGGGAACCTAGCGGGATCAAACCTGACTTCCATTCCGGGAAAGGAGAAGGGGTGAGGGGTTCCAGACCTCAGTGTTTTTCCTCTGTTGCACGAGGCAGTGGTGCTGCTTCCAGTGCAAAGGGCGATCCTGGGATTCACAGCCCAGCTGGCTCCTTGCTCGGGCTTCCTTCGCTTCCTCCCACGCTCCTCGTGCAGCACGGGCAGAGTGCCCTGAGGAGGAAAACACGAGGTGAAAAACACATGAAAAATTCAAGGATTATTTTATTGATCATCAGAATAAATCCGCATATGTTTAGGTTGTTACTAGAAGCAAACAGCTGCAGCAGCTCCAAGCCGAGGGAGAGGTGGGGATGTGGTGTTTCCATGGTGGATGTTGAATGGAAGTCCCTCTCCAGAGCAGTGCTGGAGTGCAGAGGAAGACAAGGCAGTTGTGCCATGTCTTGTATAGATTTGTGGCTCCACACCTTGGGTGTTTTGCTGTGTACGAGCAGCACCTGGCTCAGTGTCTGTGCCCTCTGTGACCTCCTCTAACAACCTTCAGCTCTGGAGAGGGTGAGCTGACCCTTGGAGTGAGAAGTGAAGCAGATGTGCACCCTTGGGGCAGTGGGTTGATTCTGGCTGGACTCTGAGCACCCACCAAATCCATTCCCTCACTCCCCTCCACAGCTGGACAGGGGAGAGGAAATTTAATGAAAGGTTCATGGGTTGAGATAAGGACCAGGAGAGATCACTCACCATGAGCAAAACAGGCTCTAATTAGAGATATGAAGTGAATTTATTGCCAACAAAATCAGAGCAGGATAATGAGAAGTAAAATAAACCCTTAAAAACACCTTCCCCCCACCCCTCCCTCCTTCCCAGCTCTACCTCCTACCCCAGCAGCACAGGGAGACAGGGAATGGGGGCTGTGGTTCATCCCCTGTGGCTTCTCCCACTGCTCAGGGACAGGAGTCGTTCCCCTGTTGCACCCTGGGGTCCCTCCCACGGGAGAGTTCTCCAGGAACTTCTTCAAGGTGAGTCCATCCCACAGGCAGCAGCCCCCCTCACACTGCTGCAGCATGGGTCATTCTGCCATGGGGTCAGTCCTGCGAGGACAGGCTGCTCCAGCAGGGTCCCCTCTGTCCACGGGGCTCCCACAGGGTCACAGCACTCTCCAGGCATCCCCATGCTCCGGCAGGGGCTCTTCCAGGGGCTGCAGGAGGATCTTCGCATCCCCAGGGATGTCCAGGGGCTGCAGGAGGATCTCCGCATCCCCAGGGATGTCCAGAGGCTGTGGGCGGATCTCCACATCCCCAGGGATGTCCAGAGGCTGTGGGCAGATCTCCACATCCCCAGGGATGTCCAGAGGCTGTGGGCAGATCTCTGCATTCCCATGGATCTCTGCATCCCCATGGATCTCCAGGGGTAGCGGGGGGATCTCTGCATCCCCGTGGATCCCCGTGGGCTGCAGGGGCACAGCTGCCTCACCATGGTCTTCACCACAGCCTGCAGAGGAATCCCAGCTCCCGTGCCTGGAGCAGCTTCTGTCCCTCCATCTCCACTGTCCTCAGTGCCTGCAGAGCTGTTCCTCTCACAAGTTCTCACCCCACTCTTCTCTGGCTGCAATTCCAACTGTGCAACAACTTTTTGTTTCAATTTCTTCTTAAATCTGTTATCCCAGAGGCGTTACCACCATTTCGAACTGGCCCAGGCTTGGCCAGCAGACACGTCCGTCTTTGGAGCCAGCAGGGACTGGCTCTGCTGGACATGGAGGAAGCTTCTGGCAGCCTCTCACAGAAGCCACCCCTGTAGCCCCCCTGCTACCAACACCAGGGCATGCAAACTCAATACATTTGCCCTTCAGACCTCTAAATTACAGAGGTTTCAGCACCCCCTCAGTGTAGCTGGACCTGTTTGGACTCCAGCACAGACAAGGCATCGCCTGCTGCAGGTGGACTGCATGGACAGTGTCATGTGGAGTAGTGTCACTTCAGTGCCTCAAGCCTAACAAGCATTTGGGGTCCTGGAGCTCTCAGTGCCATCAAACCTGTGCTTGCCCTGCCAGCTCCAAGGCAGTGGGGTTGTTGTTTGTTTTGGGGTTTTTTTCTGAGCCTTTGAATCCCGTTCTTTTCCCCTCTCCCATTTTCCTTTTTTCCCTTTTGTAGAAGGAATGTAAGGCTGAGGCAGAGACAAGGAAACACCTTGTTCAAAGTGTCACTGCTGCTTGTGCTGAGCTGCTGTGCCAAAGGCAAATCCAGGGTGAGAAGCTGCCTGGAATAGTTCCCTGTCTAATGGAAAGCAGAGGGATGTGTGAGCTGGACTCCTGATGGGAAGGAGGAGATTACAAGGTGAGCAGAGCACCGTGAAGGTGCTTCTGAGCTTCTCTCACAATATTTGGATGTTTTCTGTGCAGCTGCCCAAAACAAATGATTACCTCCCCCGAATGGGAGCTGCCTTATTCCTGGTGGAGGGAATTTCCACACTAAACCGTGTGGGATGTGGAAGGTCAGAGCATCCCAACACTCACCCTGGAGTGGAGAGGTGGGTGAAGGTTACCACGAAATCCACAGGAGTTCCTTTGCCTCAGCGTGGGAATCGATGTTGTGCAAGGAGCCAGATCCCTGCTTGTAAATCAGCTCAGCCTGTAATATCTGTCAAGTGTTTGGGGACACCTGGCTATCCATGCTGGATAAATGTCAGCTGTTATTACAGTTTCTTGCTCGGGTTATTGATTTCTCCCCTGCTGTTCTCCCTGGGATGGAGCGATTTGAGGGGTTTTGGTGGATCAGCTCTTCCTCCTTCAGCTCATCTTGCAAGCTTTGAACTCTGAAGTGCAGGGCTGTTATCAGGCCTCATAATGCCCATCTCTGGAAGTGTCCCAGGCCAGGCTGGACGGGGCTTGGAGCAGCCTGGGATAGCGGAAGGTGTCCCTGCCCATGGCAGGGGGTGGAACAGGATGGGATTTAAGTCCCCTCCCAACCCAAAGCATTCCATGAGGATTCTGTGATAACCAATTGCAGCTTTCCCTGCTGTAGCTTTCCAGAGCTCAGGAGGTCAAGCACTGCCCAGCCCCCGAGAGCATCCTCCCAGGGGTACAGAATCTCCCCTGTGACCCTCACAGTGATGTTCTGTGTTCTGCTTCTCCTCCACTGCACACATCCACACCCACTTACCCTTTATCCCGGGGATTCTGCTCTTGTTTGAATGGAAATATGTTCAGCTCTGTTATTTCAGCCTGAAGGACGAAGTTATCATTCTGTCTCCCAGCAAATGCACTGCCCTCACCTTTCAAAGCTCAGCCATGAAATGCGAACCTTTGACAGGATCTGATCCCCAGGAGTCCCTGCAGTGTTTTAGCTTCGCTGTAAAAGCTGCCTCAGTTAAAGGGAAAAATATATTTATTATTCTCTCCTTCCAACTCCAGAAAGTCTTCCCTGCCCCCTTTTTCCCTCCTGCCATCATATCAAGCAACTTTCCTCACTGTTGTAGAAAACATTCAGCTTTTAGGGGCAGAAGGGCCCAGCTGTGATTATTTAGTCAGGATTTATTGAAAACACCGATGTGCAAGTCTTGGTTTTCCTAAATCAGCTGCACCAAAGGCAGAAGGACACTGGGTGTGCTGGGCGGAGATGGATGTGCCTCATTAGCAGGGCAGATGTTGGAGAGACCCTGGTTCTTCTAAAGCCTTTCCTGACCTTCCCAAGTCACAGGGGTGCCTTCCAAGTGCCACCAGCCCCGAAAGTGCTCACTCTGTTCTCCTCCAGCCCTGCTAACAAAGCATTTTTTCCCTGGTCCATGTGAAGCATTTTTTGGGGTTACCTGTGGGCAGCTCTGGCCGGTGCTGGAGTGTTACCCCTCACAGTAAGAACTCAGCTGCTGTAAATTGACTGTGTGGTCATGGCAGGGGATGTTGTTGATTTATAGACTGAAAGTCTGGCATGCTCATCTTTTTAATTAGCATCAGATCCTTGCCTGGGAGCCTCTTTGCATCAACATGTTGCTGTGCCAGGTGCTTTGGAAAGGCAGCAGAAGAGACTCCAGGTCCCCAAGAAGATGCAGTCTGGTGTAATTAGAGGGGAGAGCTGCCTGTCACATCTGTTCACAGCTGCAGCCCTGAGAACTGCCCTGAGTTTCACTCAGGTAAATCCTGGAACCAGCACTTCCAAACCCTGATCTGGCTGTGCTCAAGCTGCCTGATTTAAAGCCTTACATTTAAAATTTAGCTCCAGCTGCAGGGGGTGTCTTGGAGAGCCAGGCCAGGACCAGAATCAGAAGTAGTTCTGTGACTATTCAAGGTTCAGTGCTGGGCCCAGGGTTAATTTATTTACCATGGCTTGATGAAGGGGCAGGAGCCTCCTCAGCGAGTTCTCTGGTGATACAAAACTGGGAGGAGAACCCCAGAGTGCTGGAGGGGTGGGCACAGAGGAACTGTCTGGAATTCAGCAAAGGGAAAAGCAGATCCTGCACCAGGGGAGGAACAACCCCAGGCACCTGGACAGGCTGGGGGGAGAGCAGGACCTGCAGGTCCAGCGTGGTCCTTCCAACCCTGCTGTGATTCCGTCTCTTGGGCACGACAAAGAGGGGTCGGTGTCAGAGACTGGAGCAGAAATAACATCTCCCAGCTCTCAGGTCACAGCATCCTGGCAGCTGCATCTGCACCCGAGCTGAGCTCCTGGCACAGCATCACCAGGGCAGGAAGGACACACGGGTCCTCTGTGCCTGGCAGGGAACTCGATCCAATCACGGGCAGGGCAGGAGAGGGGAGTCGTGTTCACCTAAATGTGACTGAGACACGCTTTATGGGTTTCTTTGCCTTTTCTGATTGCACTGGGAGCAGGGGGCAGTAAATCGGTGGATTTTTATATCTGTGCAAAAGCTGACATTGCTAAAATATCCCATTATCACAAGCTGCCATAAATGAGCTCTTCCAAGAGCCACAGCTGGACTCTGAGGGTGGAAGCAAAGCGATTACCGGAAGCCATGAGCTGCTCCTGGAAGAGCAGTGGGAAAGTCAATAACTTATTAGCACCAGTTTCTGGATTATCTGGTTTCCTGAAGAGACTCCGTCCCCCACTGCTCGACTAAACGGGGTTTTTGTTATGCAAAGCCACGGATTGTCAGCCCCTGTTCCCTCCCTGCAAAGAACCTGTGTTTAACAGAGTGAGAGCAGGGCTGAGAAATGCCAAAGGCAGCGGAGTCACAGCTCGGGGTTTGGTTAAAATTCGCCTCTGTTCGCCCTCTCGGTGAGAAATGGTTGGAGAAAGTGAAACATCTCCAAAAAAAAAAAATACCCAAGGCAGGGAGAGCTGATCCGTGTGTGTTCAGAGCATGAGGAGAAAGGTTCTGATGGGGAGGGATGAGGAATTTGTCATCCTTTTGTGGGGAGCAGTCCCTGCAGTTCTTCACATTAGGGTGGGTACCAGGTGGGCAAGGAAGAAAAACTATTTGACCACTGAGACTTGAGGGACAAGAGGTTCTGTCCCAACCTTTCCAGAACCTTCTAAACCTTCTAAACATCTGTAGATATTTTGGCCACTCTGGAAAACTCTTGGGAGCTGTACAAGGGTTGTAGACAAGGAAAGAGGAGCTTGGTGCTTGGAACGAGTTTCACAAGGGGAATTCTCCTTTGCTTCCGTCCTCCTCCACACACACTAAATTAATTTACTTATTTGATGGACCATAATCTCTCTGTCACCACTAAAGCAGGATGTACACAGCTTTACAGAGATGTATTTCCTGCACCATTAAACCACTCTCCCTGTGACAGAGCCTGTGAATAAGTTCCAAGAGGTAACCTCAGATGTTTTAGGGCACGGCTTTCTAATAAATATATATGGATATCTGCCCTTGGAAACTCTTTGGGATGCAGCAGATTGAAAAGGAGGGCAATAGGTTGGGGAGGAAAAGCCTGTTAACAAATTGGTTTGAACATTCAGCACCTCTGCTGCTGTTCCTCTGCTCTGAGTACACATGGCAGCGTAATTTATGTCCTGGAATTACAATCCATATGAATTAGCCTGGCACAAATAGATCATTTCCTAATAATAATGACAAGATGCTTCAAGGAATGATGATGAGAACAGCATTTTCTTATACGTTCTGCTTTACGGCTGAGTAATTATCTAATCATTTCCGTGTAGGGATATAAAAGGGTTTTTATTGCCCCCCTGTAATGCAACAAGTGCTTTTTGGAGGCTATGGTGTGAAACAAAGCCCAGAAATAACAACACTAATAGGTCCATTTCTGTGCTGACACCAACGTGCAGCCCAGGGAGAGTGCCCTACCCAAGTCAGGCTTCAAGGGAATGTCCATGTGGGGAAATCCATGGTGTGGTTTGGGGTAAATACCTCCTCTTTCACTTCAAGACTGAGAAACCTTGTGCTTATTGCGAGATGTGATCACAGGATGGTTTGGGTTGGAAGGGACCTTAAGGATCATCTCCTTCCAGCCCCTGCCATCCTCTTGTGGGCTCCCTTCAGGCACTGGAAGGCCAAAATGAGGACACCCCGAAGCTTCTGTTTCCCAGACTGAACAATCCCAATTCCCTCAGCCTTTTGATTTGCAATCAAAATTCTGTCTCTGAGCTGCCTGTGCTTTGTGTACAGCACCAGGCCCAGTGGTTCAGGGAAAGATTGGCTTCCAGGTGGCTCTGCACTATTAACTGTTGAGTTGCTACTTAGTGGGGAGAAGCCTGGGCCAGGTTTTTCTCTCTGTTCTCCCTCCCTGCCTCACCTGTTGAGCTCCAGGTGCTCCATGACTGGAGCTGCCTCTCCCTCTCCCACCCCTGGGGAGGACCTTGCATAATTCCTTTTGACTGCCTGGTGTTACCATAGTAATAAGTCATGATTAAGAAACCTTGTTTGAGTTGTGTTTAATGATGAGGAGTCCTGGCAGGGCTGAGATCAGAGGGGTCTGGTGAGCACACCAGTGCTTGGATCCTTTTCTCTGCTCGCAGCACGGGAGGTGCCACAATCCAGCCAGAATCCCCGGAGGAGCCGTCACTCTGTGCTGCTCTAGCCCTGCCATTCCCACTGTTTGCTTTGCTTCCTTTTGGGGTGTTATCAGCATTTTTAAAGTCCTTCAGAGGTGGTTGGTGGGAGCGACCACGGCTTTTCCATCTGCAAATACCCCTCGTCCCAGGGATGTGACTCACTCCAGTGCCTGTGGAAGCAGAAGCTGTGTGTGGTTATGCTGGTCCTTAAACACTTCCTCGTACTGGAGTTGGCTAAAGTGGAGTGTGATTTTCCCCAAAACCAGTTTTTTTGCTTAGTGGCTGTTACAAAAACATTTTCAGCAGCTTTTTTACCCCAGTCCTCTCTCTTTGCAGCTGTCATTTGACCAGGAGCTGCCATCACTCAGATGTGTCTCCTGTGCTGCTGCCAATTTATTGCCTCCCCAAGGTGCCATAAACCCCCTCCAAGCCCTGCCCCGGGTGGAGGACACGACCCCCCCCGTGCACAAGGGGCTGCGAAGGGAAGCAGGACGGCAGTTCCCAGAGGTTTTCCATCACTTGTTTAACCTGGTGGCCCTTGAGCAGCAGTGGAGTGAGAAACGGCTTCTCCTGGGGCTCTGCCCTTGTGGATAATTACCTGGAGGTTGCTGTCGAGTGCAGGAAGGGAGGAAGGAGAGGCTCCTGCGTGTCACAAGCTGCTGAGGTGGCCGTTGTCACCGTGCTGGGGGACACAGCACTGAAATCACGTCCCGATAACCTGTTGACACCATTACTGAAACCTCCTAAATAAGCAGAACGAGTCGGCTCTGTCCTTAGCCGGGCAAAACGCCCCTTAATTTTTAGTGTTTGCAGTTTCTCTGCAGAGGTTGTTGCCGTCCTTGGCTCTGTGTCCTGTTTTCACAGCCCTCAGTGCAACGGCAGTCACGCTGTCCATGCTGAGAAGCCAAAAAAAAAAGGGAAAACCAGGGAAAACTGGGTGCTGGAGGCTCAACAGGATTTTTCCAAAGGTGTACAGAAGGTGTAGGGCAGAACTGGGAACTTCAGGGTGAGGACTTGGGGTGTGAGGTGATGATGATGATGTGATTTCAAGGGATGTGAGTTTATTCAGGCAGTAATTAATTCTCATTTAGCCCCCTCACTGCTGCTCTTGCTCAGAACTGGCTTGAGGAATTCAATTTTTCATAGCAGTTTTGCAGAGTTTGTTCCATCCCAAGTGGTGGTGAGGAAAATCCTGTTGGAGAGGCGCTGATGGCCCAACACATTTCATTTTCCTTGGTTTTATGAAAGAAAAAAAGCCCTGCTGAAAGGCCCTGGGCAACTTTGTGTGATTGAAACATAAAATCCATCACAATAAAAAGCAGCCAATGTATCCAGGAACGTGCATTAACTGAAGCAAGCACTCTGAAGCCTTTCAATGACACCAAATTAATAATACTAAACCCTAGTGCTGGGTGATGAGCTGCCTTCATTGTGAGCCTGAGTACATTTCCACATTTACAACCTCGCCGTGAATTGTGCTGTGTGGGCTCCTAATTGAGATTTGAACTGCTAGATAACTATTAGCATGCAAATCAGAAATAGTGGGAATAATAATAATAATAATAATAATACAAATGTTCTTAACCTACTCAACTGCTGGAACAATACTGCAGACAGAGAAGGATGATCCTGCGAGTGAGGTGGCTTCTGGACGTGAAGATTAGAGAACAAAAATACACTTGGCCTGCCTGGGTGCTTGTTATTTTATTATATGTTATTATATGTATATAATATATATGTAAATAATGTATTTTTTAAGCTACGTGAGCTGCTCTTGTTGCTGTACCCCACTGATAATCTGTGCAAATGCCACAGCACAAGGGTGGAAGAAAATGATTTTGAATTCTCAGACTGATTAACCCTCCCTGTGCTGCCAGAAAGGTTTGATTTTAGAGGCACTGCTGCTACGTTGGGATTCTCTGCACCATTTTTTTATTTCTGTGATATTATTTACTGTTGTAATTAGAAAATAAAAGGTCACTCCAGCTAATAATTTGTTTCATGATGTATCAAAGCTTCTAATACAGCCAGGATGAATTATATTTTTCTGGTAGTCATGAATTATTGGTGAAATATTTCAGTGTGACTTGCTCGCCCTGAATGTCAGAGTCAGGCCTTCTGTTTCCTTCTGTTTCCTTCTATTTCCTTCTGTTTTTTCTGTTTGCTTCTATTTCTTTCTATTTCCTTCTGTTTCCTTTTGGTTTTTTCTGTTTCCTTCTGTTTCCTTCTATTTCCTTCTGTTTTTTCTGTTTGCTTCTATTTCTTTCTATTTCCTTCTGTTTCCTTTTGGTTTTTTCTGTTTCCTTCTGTTTCCTTCTGTTTTGCCCTTTCTATTTCCTCCACTGGCTGAGGGACAGCTGCGTCTTTCCAAACCTCCCTTTCAGCGCCGAATTCCCCCAAACCTCCCTGCTCCTCATCCCCAGGAGGGACAGAGGGAAATGGGAAGGGGCTGCCCGGGGAGGTTTGGAGTCGCCATCCCTGGAGGTGTCCAGGGAAAGGCTGGATGTGCCACTCAGTGCTCTGGGCTGATGACAAGGTGGGGATTGGTCACAGCTTGGATTTGATGACCTTGGAGGGCTTTTCCAGCCTCAGTGACCCTGTGAAATGAAGTCAGAGCTGCTCCACGTTCAAAGTTCGGGGGTTGGCAATTTTGAGAACTCATCGTGTTTATCTGCTGCTGTAAATGGGGCTGCCAGACTGCGCTGGCTCCAGCCAGGATCTCCCCCTCTCCCTTACACCATTATCCTGCCTTTTAGTGACGTGTCCATTCCTGTGCTCCCCTTCAGCCAGGGAGCAGGATTATCATTCTTATTTTATTACCAATGACAGCATGAGATTTTTCAAGCCCCTGCAAACACTGTTTGGCCGATCACTTTGTAAGTGATTGGGTTATGGTGAATTATGGAGTTCTTTCTTTCTGCTCCCAGCAGATAAAAATACATTTCCTCGGAGCTAATCTCGGTGTAAAACCCAAATCCTGTCTCCATCTGTAATGTGTGATGTGATTTGAGCAGGGGCTGACAGAGAAGAGCCTTAATGAGAGGAGCCATCATGAACGCCAGGTTTCGGGGCTGGTTCCTCTCCCTCTGAGGGCCCGAGAGAAAACAGTCGGAGATTTGATGGCCCCAGTTACAGAGGCTTTGACAGGGGAGCTGAATTCCTGGAGTCACTTGTGGAATGTTGGTTTGTCAACATCAATAGCAGCAGCTCCATCAGAGTGACAGCCCAGCCCGGGGATTCCACTCCAGGCACGTCCTTGGCCATAATCCCTTTGCTCAGGGCTGAGGTGCAATTACACATAATTATGTGCAAGGGTATCAAACCCCCCTGCAGAGCTGTGCTGCTTAATGCCAGCGCACTGCGAATTTCTCAAACACCTCTGCAATCACCTCTTGCTTTGTTTTCTTATCATCAGGATTTAATATGAGGACTGGCAAGTGAGAAACTCACCCTCTCCTCTCCCCCTTATTTGTTGTCACGCTTGAATTAAAGTGGGGGGTTTTAAAAATAAATAAAAATTTAAATTGCATTTTATTTTCTTACCAGCTGCTAACTCTCTGAGACAGATTGGGAGATCAATTATCACAGCGGTGAATAAATCTAATTTTTCAATATAATTTACGGTAATTCCATATCCTCTGCCCGAGAAGCAAATAGTGCTGGCTGGTTTCCAAAGCAGGGCTTGGAAAGAACATCAGAAGAATCCCCAACAGCCAGGACTCCTGGTCTGCCAGCGGTGCCATAGGTGGGGAGTGCAGGATTTGTGTGCTCCGAGGAAACTCCTCTGGAAAATTCTGGAATTGGCTTTGGGGGGGAAGAGAGCCACAACAGAATTCTGAATATTCGTCCTGGTTTTGTGGAGGATTCTGGCTTTTGGGGTGTGAGGACTCTCTGTTGGACTGTGGGATTCATCCCTGTGTCTGTCACCTCTTAAATGTCCAAAATAAGGAAGATGCTGCATCCACTCCACTGGATCGGATGGGTTCAGGGCTTTAGCACAGGCCCTCCTCTCTGGAATGTGGCAATTACATGAGGAAGGTTGGCCTCCAGGTGTTAGCAGTGGGCAGGAGGCAGGATGGCAAATCCGGCTGATAATCACATCCCAGGATGGCAA
Organism: Eulacestoma nigropectus; assembly: GCA_013397775.1. Lineage (NCBI taxonomy): Eukaryota > Metazoa > Chordata > Aves > Passeriformes > Eulacestoma > Eulacestoma nigropectus. Next base: position 76,193 of record VZTE01002622.1, on the reverse strand, counting down.
ATCTTCCCTGGTCCCACCACAGTCAGTGCTCCCCGTGGATGTCACTCAGCACCTGTGTGTAGCCACCTGAACCAATGGAGCCTGGAAATCTCCCATCCCGGTGCCTGTACGACTGGTCTCCATTTGGAAATCCATGGGGAAAACTCAGTATTTCCTGTTCCAATTCCATTTCCCCGGAGTGGCTTCATGGCTGAGTCAGGAAAGCCGACACTGTCAGCAGTTCCCGGGCACTGATGTCACTTCTGGAAAAGTCTGGTGTTCAGGTGACTTCCAATGGGCTTAAATAATTCAAATAAATGCCCTGCACACGCTGGACAGAGGGGGGAAAACAAAAAGAGGCTGAAAAACTCATTGTGTTCATTTAAAAACCTGCTTTAAATCTCCCAGGAGTAGAAGTAATGCAATTAGTTGGCAGGAATTTAGAAATCCTTCACTTTGGAAGCCTCAGGACAGAGACTGGGAACTGAGAATCTCTGGGTGTCACCAAGGGTGCTGCACATGGCCTGAGATGCAAACAAGCAGGGAAAGGATTTTCCGTGTTATTTATGGCTCATCCTCACCCAGTGACAGCACATTATTGCACGTTGCATTAAAGATTCATCCCCAAGCTGGTCAGATTGATTCCTCCCCTTTCCATTAGTGCACAAACAAAGAAATTATTGTCATTTCTCAGTGCAAAGTGGCCCCGGAATCCAGAGCTGTTGAAGCTGCATCACAAACACTTGCAGCTCTCGGAGAACACAACAGCCTGGAGGAGGTCACCTGCCAGGGCACGGATTTTTCCTTTTACCTTGTTCACTCAATAACTGCAATTTCTGCCTTTTTTCCCCGATGTTTGTACATTCCCCGTTGCCCTTTGCAGCGTGTGTGATTTTCCACATTAGGATTGAGCCCTCTATTCTCCAAATGACAAGTTCCACTCGAGTAAAAGCCACACCCTGTATTTTGGGGCAATTTGGGGGAGGTGCTGTTTCAATCCTGTGCTGGATGGAAGGAGCAGCACCTCTGACTCCTTCTGCAGAGGCACAAAGTGCTTTGGAACACGCAGGGGTTGCACAGTGGGATGTGGAGCAACAGATACAGGACAATATCCCAGCAGCCAAAATTCAGTGATGGATGCAGGGGTTGGGGAGTTACCAAATACCTTTAAATGGGAATTTTTACGTGAAATGCTGGGATTGAGGCCGTTTTACTGAGCACGGGGCTCTGTAGAATTTTGGGCACTTGCCTTGTTGGCAAAATGGAGCAAAGCCACCCTTTTTGTCTGTTCAGTTTGCAGACTGCTTGGACAGAGCCTGGTGTGTGTCTGCAGGACACAGTGAGGTCATGGAATTGTGTTCTTTTGGAATTGCTCTGTCACCGATATCAGTGGTACTTGAACTGGCCAAAAGGCCTGGGAGAGTTTTGCTTTGATGTTCAGGGTGGGAGTTGGGTTTATGCAACCCTGAAGCCTATAGAAGTCATCATGGAATAATTATCACAGACCAGCCTGGGTTGGAAGGGACATTAAAGCCCCTCCAGTCCCACCCCTCACCATGGGCAGGGACACCTTCCACTGTCCCAGGCTGCTCCAAGCCCTGTCCAGCCTGGCCTTGGACACTTCCACTCCCTCATCCCTTCTTGGCAGGGCCACTCTGGATCTGTCTGGATGTGTCAGAGCAGTTTGTGTTTCTCTGGGTGAGCAGAGGCAGGAGCTGCCCACCCTGCTGAGACACATCCAGGGATGTGCACCCTCCATATCCCACATCCAGGGATCTGCACACTCCATATCCCACATCCAGGGATGTGCACACTCCATATCCCACTGCCAGGGATCTGCACGCTCCATATCCCACATCCAGGGATCTGCACACTCCATATCCCAC
>VZTE01002622.1:0-74045 GCA_013397775.1 Eulacestoma nigropectus | reverse complement strand
AGGGATGTGCACACTCCATATCCCACACTCAGGGATCTGCACACTCCGTATCCCACTGCCAGGGATCTGCACACTCCATATCCCACATCCAGGGATGTGCACACTCCATATCCCACTGCGAGGGATGTGCACACTCCATATCCCACTGCCAGGGATGTGCACACTCCATATCCCACTGCCAGGGATCTGCACACTCCATATCCCACACATCCAGGGATGTGCACACTCCATATCCCACACTCAGGGATGTGCACACTCCATATCCCACTGCCAGGGATGTGCACACTCTATTTCACACTCGGTGACATTTGCAAAAGACTTGATTGTTTGCACCTCTGAGCATTTAGCCCTATAAATATTTATTAACCTCCTCGAAGCCAGGGATGGCAGCAGAGGCAGAAATGACCTTCCCTCCGGCTGTGGCTGGGGAAGAGGGGAACCCCTTCCATGGAACAGCTGGAAGGGCTGGAATATTCACAGCTCTGACATTTCAGCGACACAGTGGAACAGCAAAGAGCCAGAGGAGGCAGTGAGGGGCAGAAATGAGGGGCTGCTGAGAGCAGAACAGTTCTGAGCTCAATGCCAGCACAGCTCTGCCACCTCAGGGCTGCGTGGGCTTGGAATTGCTTTCAGTGCCTCTTCATTAAGGTAGATTGTCTTTGCAGCCTTTGGAGAGCCGGGGAAACCAGTCACCTTTGTAAGAATTGTGTCAGGCGGCTGCTGCTCCTAACTAATGGCATTGTTTCTTTGGTTTCAGCTGTGGCTTTAACACTGAAAATCCTGATTTTGAACCTCCTGGGTGGCCGCAAGGGATTAACTCCTTTTTGCATGAAGTAAGCAGTTATTGACAGTAAATGAAATTGTGGTGGTGGGACACAGGGATGGTTGAGAGAGGGGTGGCCCGGGCGCTGTGTAATTCTTTGCTTTTAAAATTCCTGTGTAAATCCAGTGTGTAAAGCACTTGCACAGGAAACGATGACGTGGCCACCAGGAGCACTGAGGGGGAGTAGCTGCACTTAGGAGCTGTGTTTAAACCAGACCTAAGAGGATCCAAGTGACTCAGTGGATGGACCAGAGGAGGTGGTGAACGGGGCAGGAGAAACGTTCTTAATTTGTAGAGAAAGGAGAAATGAAGCCGGGTGTCTGGAGGGAAACGTTTATTAACTCCTCAGCACCGCAGGCAGCGCCCTCCCATCTGCTGTGCCCCGAGTTAAGGCACCATCTGTGCCAAGTGACACTCAGAGAAGTCTCCTCCTTTGCTTCAGGGCACAAAGATCGTGCAGGATGAGATGAGTAGAGGAAAAAGGAAGCCTTCTCACAAGGTAACTATTGATTATTTAATGAGCTGATAAATAACAGGCTACAGGGTAATTGCACATGTGAGCTTCTCTGGGCTGCAGGGATGGGCTGGGTGTAGTCCCTGTCACCTGTCCCGGTCTGTCCCCAAGAAAACACCTTTGTGGGTCACAGGGAATGAAGATCCAAACCCCCTGAGCTGTTGTCTCTGACAGATCCCAGGAGAAGCAGCTGTTTCCCAACCCTCTGTTGGACTGGGAGGATGTTCCAAGGCTCTCTAGTGACACATTTATTCACCTCTGCCTGTCGTCACCCGAACGTTCCCTGTGCCCAGGGGCTCCTGAGTGCTGACAGGAGCTGCTGTATAACCCGCTGGGAGTTTGTGCTGCTTGGCACCACTCCCTTGGACAGTTTTCCTGCTGTTCACGAAATCTTAGAACAGTTTGGGTTGGAAGGGACCTCAAACCCCATCTCATTCCAACCCCTGCCATGGGCAGGGACACCTTCCTCTAGACCAGTTCCAAGCCCTGTCCAGCCTGGCCCTGGTTATTTGAATCTTGGACTTCAGTTGAGGGGTAGGAATTGGAACAGAATTGCAAAAAAAAAAACCCAAAAAACCAAAACCTGGGAATGTAAAATATATAGACAGCACGTAGCTGCTGGAGATTGCAGAACCATTTTGATGTTCATATGCTAATTGCATCCCAGCTCCTCACAAACCGCAATCACTCCATTGTTTTTGTGCCGTGTGTTTTTGAAAGGATTTCATTGAAGCCTCCTTAATGAGGCAGGCACGGAGAGTGAAGGAGGTGTGTTATGGATGGAAATTTCTCCTGACTGCTCCATGTTAATTCTTCTTTGATTTCATCTTAGCAAACTTGTTTGGTTTAGAGGCAGAAACCAGAACTGCTTTGAGAGCCAGGCCAGCTCCCAGTTGGCACCGTGGGAACAAGCTGGGTTCCTCCTGGGTGCCTGGAGGGAGGGCAGGGACAAAGGGTGGCCGTCCCTGTGGGTGTCACTGTGCTCCTGAGCTGTTCTCCCCCCTGGCAGGCAGGGAGGGTGTTGCTCTCCCTGAGAGGAGCTCAGGGGAGATCCCTGGCAGACCCAAGGCCTCTGGGAGATGGTTCATAAATCCATAAGGCTGGAAAAGACCTCTAAGATCTCCAAGTCCGACCCTCAGCCCAGCACCACCATCATGTTCACCATTAAACCACATCCTCAAGTGCCACATCCACACGTTTTCCAAACGCTTCCAGGGATGGTGGCTCCACCACTGCCCTGGGCAGCCCATCTCAATGCCTTACAACCCCTTCTGTGACAAATTTTGTTCCTAACACGATCTAAACCTCCCCTGGTACAACTTGAGGCACGTCCTGGAGCAAGTGCTCTGCGGGTGCTGCTGCTGGGTGCACAGCTTTGCATCCCCTGAGCACAGAGCCCCAGCCAGGCTCGTGCTTTGTTGGTACATTCGGGATGTGCTGGAGTTCTGTGGAGCCCAGAGAGCTGCAGGAACTGCGGTGACCCCGCGTGCCCTGGGAGGAGCCCTCAGAGCCGTTAATTACAATGTCCGCAGGCTCTTTCTCAGCCTTTTGCAAATGTTAACCCTGTGGGCAGCAGCAGCAGCATAAAAAGCCTTTTATTTTCCCTTCTAAATGTGCTGCTGCGATTAAATTTTTTTATTTTTTTTATTTATAAATGAGAGAAGAAGGAAATGAGGCTGTTGCCAGGGAAGGGTGCTCGTCATGGAGGTGACTTTTATTTTGTGTCTTGTTTGGGTTTATTTATTTCTCAGTACAGGACACAATTCCAGTGAACTGTGGGATGCAGAAGTGAGGCTTGGTAAAGATGGTTCAGCTGAAATAGGAGCAGCCATAAAACTTTAGCAGGGGCCTGATGAGAACCCCAACACTTCCCAAATCGCAGCAGAGCTCCAACAGCCTCCCTGTCACAGCTCTGCCTGTCCTCCATCATTCTGAACACGAGCTGATAAAATTGAAAGGACAAGTCTGTATTTCTTGCCCACTCAGCAGTAAAATGTATAAAACATTTGGAATCTCATAAGATTTCCAGACCAAAATGTTTTCAGAGTAAGTAGCTGCAGTTTCTGGAATGAGCCTGCCTGGAGGGTGAATTCAAATCAGAACACCTTTTTTCCCCTTAATTTTAGCACATGCGTCCTGGGAAATGATGCCACAGAATCTGTGGGAGCCTGAGATTTCTAGGACCAGGATGAGCTGCGGGATCATCTCACCTGACAGGGAGTGTGACCCTCCAGCAGGGACTGCCTGGAGCCCCATCCAGCCAATCTGCCCCTCCCGGGTAGGGATTCAGAGCCTCCAGGTGAGGACATCCCCTGCTGAGGTGTTTCCAGTGGTTCATCACTCCCCAGTCTATTCCCAGGCCTTTGGGCTGCAGTTTTCTGTTGGGAATGAACATGGTGCTTCCTGCTGTGTAATGGACAGGTAGAAAAGTGACAAGAAGTCCAGGGGAAATTCTTATATTGAAGTGATAAATTCAGTGGCAGCTCCTGGTTCAGAGTGACAGCCAGTGGTGCATCTCATCTTTTGTCCTGTTAGAAATAAAAAACCCCCCCTTGAAATATTCTGTTTTTCCCGTACAAAAACAATGCTTTGGAGGATGACAAATCCCATCCCACTCAGGAAAGTCAAAACCTTCATATTCATTAACTCAGTGCTTGTTTCCCTCCTTTTGATGCACCTGGTTCCCACCTCCACTCCTGCTCACACTCTGTGATTTCCTCTTGTCGAACCACATTTTTTTTTTTTGGAGGCATCAAAGGCATTGCTGTGTTTAAAGAACATAAACTTTTAATTTGATGGCATTATGATCAGCTGAAGACAGGTCCCTTTTGTTCGTGTTGCTTTGCTTAGACACGTGCCAAGACAAATTGAAATGTAAAAATAGCTGTCCTTGTTTAAACAATTGCATTCAATAAGGCTGGGTGGAAGTTTGTTCTGGGAAATCGGAGAGGGTGAGGACTGAAGGACTCTTGTGACTTCTGTCCTGGCTTTGTGACTGATTTGTCATTTGGCTGTGACTCAACAGCAGAAGGAGGAATTTGTCACTGCTCCGTGGGTGTTTGTGTTCACACTCTGTGGCTGAGCCCTCCCAGCCCAGCGCACACCTTGAAGATCCCTGATGCCATCTCAGTGCCTGTCTGAGCGCACCTCAGAGTCCGCTGGACTGGTGCTCTGGGAACAGATCATTCATTGAGGTGCAGAGGCAACAATCTCCCTTTTAGCAGGCCTGATAGAGCCGTGCTTGGGTGGCACAGCTGGCAGTGGCAGGATAGAGCCGTGCTTGGGTGGCACAGCTGGCAGTGGCAGGTTGGGTGCTGTGGCTCTCCAGCTGCTGGAGCTCTTCCCACCCTGTTCTCCTCTAGGACTGAGGAGAACAATCTAGGATCCCTGTGGACAGGAATCGCTGCTTGGAGCCTGCAGGAAGCACAGCAGGAGCTGATCTCAGCTGTAACACAGGGGAAGGGGGCTGGAGCCACCTGAGAGGGAACAGAGAGCACAGAGCTCGGGGGAGCCAGGGCCTGGCTAGGGCTGTGACATAAATAAAAGCTCATTCCTTATGGTGCTGAGACTTCTCAGCAGTGTTTCAGATCATGGAATCCTGGAATGGGTTGGGTTGGAAGGGACCTTAAAGCTCGTCTCATTCCATCCCCTGCCACGGGCAGGGACACCTTCCACTATCCCAGATTTCTCCAAGCCCTGTCCAGCCTGGCCTTGGACACTTCCAGGGATCCAGGGCAGCCACAGCTTCTCTGGGCACCCTGTGCCAGGGCCTCCCCACCCTCGCAGGGAAGAATTTCTTCCCAATATCCCACACAAAATTTCCCCTTTTCCAGTTTGGAGCCATTGCCTGTGTCCTCTCACTCTATCCTTTGTCCAAAGTCTCTCTCCGTGTTTCTTGTAGCCCCTTCAGGCACTGCAAGGCCACGGTGAGGTCAGCTCTGGTCTCTTCTCCAGGCTGAACAATCCCACCTCTCCCAGCCTGTCCTCACAGCAGAGCTGCTCCATCCCTCTGATCATCAAGGAGCCTCCTCTGGACTCGCTCCATCAGCTCCATGTCCTTCCCCAGTCACTTCCAAAGCACCTCCAGCACTTCCTACAAATCCTATGCATTCCCTGGGAGGAGGTTCAGGAGGTGACTCCTGTTTGCTGCTTGTGCAACCAAGAAAAAGCCATTTCCATTCCCAGTTTACCCAACTAAACCAACAGCAGGGACCGTGAGAACCTTGGGAGCAGCACCGGCACTTCCAAACGGATCAATTGGAATTGATTCCTGCAGAACAATGGCAAATAAACCCCCACATTTCCCAGGCTCTCAGTACAAAGCTCGTTGTAGTGGCGTGTAAAATATTTATACCACACTACTAAGCTGTAACTTACATTACCCATAAATGAGTTCAACAAAACCTTTTCAGAAAGCATTTTATTCTCAAGCAGGGAAGTGCTTGGCGCTCTCCAGAGTTCTGGGCTTTGAATCCACACCCCCTCCCTTATTTCATCTGTTCAGGAACAACTTGCATTTCAGGGAATGGTGTTTAAATTTTTTATTTCTTGTCTGTTTGGGAAGCCGTGTCATTTTGTCAGCGTTTTTTTTTTGTTTTCTATATGTTTCTTCAGTCTGGTAAATGTATATTTTCTCTCTTTTAAAAAAGAGGAAAGCTAATATTTCATTTGAGGTCTTGAATTGGGGAATCAGCTTTGAATTTCCAGCTCTTCGGCCTGGCCTCCTGGGTTTCCTTGGGCAGATTTAGCAGCTTATTGAAACTCAGCTGAACTTAATTATCAGCAGATGTGAACACCTTTTGGAGTTCAGTTAAATTACACTCACTGTGCCTCCTGAAGATGAAAACTGTTGTTAACTTTGTTTTAGAGTTGGAGGATGCGCAAGGCTGAAGGGGCACCTGCACGGGGATGTGGAAGGATCCTTGTGAAGGATTCCTGTGTGAGCTTCAGCCTCCTGCTGCCTGTGCTGGGCTGTTTGGGGTGGATTTATTGAATCATGGAATGTCCTGAGCTGGGAGGGATAAAGGATCATTGATTCCAGCTCCTGGCCTTGCACATCCCACCCTGGGCATCCCTGGGAGCGGTGTCCAAATACTCCTGGAGCTCTGGCAGCCGTGGGAATGTGCCCATTCCCTGGGGAGCCTGGGCAGTGCCCAGCACCCTCTGGGGGAAGAACCTTTCCCTAAATCCAACCTAAACCCCCCTGGCCCAGCTCCAGCCCTTCCTTGGGTCCTGTCCCTGTCACAGGGAGCAGAGATCGGAGCTGCAGCCCCTGGCGAGTCTCCCCTCAGTCTCGTCCTCTCCAGCTGAATGCACCAAGTGACCACAACCACTCCTCGTGTGACCCCTCCAGACCCTTCACCATCTTTGCAGCCTCCTTTGGACACTTTTACTGATTCTTGAGTTGCTCTGAGTTGAGGTTGTTTGTTCTGTGTGAGCCAGAGGAGCTGTGGAACGACCGACAGTCATGTCCAGCTCTGCTCCAGCCTCACCAGGGCCTGGCTTTGGCTTGGTCAGGTGCCACTGACAGTAACTTGTGATTGTTGGGAAGATCAGGGGAAAGGAAACAGAAACCAGGTTGTGGTTTTCCAAGAAATTATGGTAACAGCTTTGCTTTGAGGGGTCTCCTGCCAGCCCCAGCTGGGTAATTCCATCGGCACTGCCCGTCCCCTGTGGTGTTTCTCCCTGCACAGGCCATTTTAAGGGACAAAGTGGTGACAGTCATTTCCACCCCTGTTCTTCGAGGCTGCTCTTGCTTCCAGGAAAAGTCTTGTGGGGCTTTCTTGCTGTTGTTGCCTGTGTGGGTCCATTTCTGCCCTGAGTCACCCTTTAGGAAGCCTTTTAAAATGGAACAGCACAGGGAGCTGATTCACTGGTGCAATTTCTTTCCTTTCCCTGAAAGAATTCACCTTCATCAAATTGGGTTGCACCTAAAATGGCCATTTCCATGCCCAAAACATCCTTGTGGTGAGAGGCTGCTGCTGCACAGAGAAATACGCTACTTTCATGACTTTAATAATTAAAAATGCACTTCAAAAAAATCCTTCTGTACACACTATAGGAAAGGTCTGGTGCATTTATTGAAGCCTCTCATGGATCCTTATGGTTTTATGGGCACTTTAGAGCAGAAATAAAGATCTTTTTTATATTCCAAAAGCAGATGTCTTTGGAACTGCCATCCTGTTCTGCACAGCCCCAGCTATTTCCTCTTTAAGATGTTGCATCTGGACCCAAGTTTTTACCTTCTCTTTTTCCAGAGATGAGCCAGTTTAGGGCAGGGGAAATCTCACTCAGCTGGCCCCTTGTCCTGTTGTCACTGTCACATGCTGGGGGATTCTGCCCTGCACAACCTGAGTGTGACAAGGGTGGCTCTGCCCCCCTGCCCCCAATGTTCAGAGCTGGATGGCTCCACCCTTGAAATTCTCATTTATTTATTGCCTTCCCATGTTTAGAGGACATAAAAGCATCCGTGGGAATCTTCCATGTGGGGATGGACTCACAGCCTGAAGCTGAATCCTTCAGGAATGTCCACCCTCATCTTCCTCCTCACACCTAGCATAAAATGGACCTTGCTGAGGTGTCTTTGCAGTCCAGCTCAGCAGCAGATTAAATTCTAATGTAGTTATGAGAATGTGGCAAGTATCCCTTTGTAGTTATCCCATTTTCCATCTATAAAAGGAGGATAATCCTGACCTGTTCCCAAAGGACAGCTCCTAATGAAGCTCACAGGTCCTGCAAAGGATCCAGATCAGTGTGGATTTGTGTCTGGAATGATCCTGGCACTGCAGGGAGAGGAGGTAACTCTGGGCACTGAAGCAGCAGGCAGGGCCCAGCTTTGTCTTTGCCTACAGGATATCAAAGGATGAGAAGAGCCAAGGGGTTAAAAGGGGAGTTCAGTTCTGCAGAGTCACTGTGGCAGGATGATGGATATGCAGGTATTTTTATTATTATGCATTTTTGAGATTCACTCACAGAGAAACAGAAATCAGATATATTCATTTAGAGAGTTGGTTTCATTTTTACTTTTTGGCAGAAAATGTCATCCAAAGGAAACAGAGGAAGGATTTAGATGAGGAGAGCTGGTGATCTTTAGGATCTGCTCTTTGTACCTCTGAGCTCTCTTGTTCTGAGAGCTCTGTTTCATTTCCAGTGGAGTTTCTTTAAATTTGGCCACTGAGAAAAGTTTACAACACACCAGGAGCAAGAGAGGCTGTGGCTACCCCATCGCTGGAAGTGTCCAAGGCCAGGCTGGACGGGGCTTGGAGCAGCCTGGGATAGTGGAAGGTGTCCCTGCCCATGGCAGGGGTGGAATGGGATGAATTTAAGGTCTCTTCCCACCCAAACTATTCCAGGTACAGGGTAAAGGCTCCTGGTGGGTGGTGCAGGAAAACACAGGGAAGGAACAACAGGCATTTTCCCACTGGGGGGGATTTGTGATTGACAAAGTGTGGGCTGGGTTTGTTCTTTGAGCAGGTTTGGCCTGAGGGGTCTCCAAGAGTGAGGCCAACACCAGTGTCACCAGGGCCAGGGTGACCACAGCCACAGGGACCTTCAACACCCTCCCATCCCTCATCACCTTCATCCCACACTCCCAGCCCAGCTCTTTCCATGCTCAGCAAACCAGATCCCACACTTTTCTGAGGCTCCTCATCAAACTGGTTCCACCACATGACTTCCAAAGTCTCATGGAGAAATCCCTGTGGCCCCGTGCAGCGGGAGTGGGAATGCAGGCGGGATCCTGAACCAAAATGCTGGAGCAATCTGAGATAAATCAAAGCAGGTACTTAAAACGAGGAGGAGAAATGAAAAGAGACTTCTTTATCACCAGGAACTTCAGCTTGGATTTCAGCAGAGGAATCAGGAATAAGGAACACGATGTTCCCCACAAGTCTCTTCGGGAAAGATGCTCATGGAACCCTTCCTGAGGAAAATAATGAGGTTAATAAGGACAACTCTGCCTCCCCAGGTAGGGACCAGGGCAGGCCAGTGTGTTACCCACCTGGAAGATGTTCTGATGTCCAGCTGGGGCTGATGGGTTTGAAAGGTTTTAAATAAGCAGATCAAAATGTGCCCGTGTGTAAATAAAACCCTTGCCAAAGGATGGAGGGGGGTCTGCAGGGGAACTGTGCTGGCCAAAGTTACCTGCTGGAGGAATTCACTGCTTAAAAAAGGAGAAAACTCAAAACTCTGCAATCCACAGCTAGGCTTCTCTGGAAAATTTGGCTGATCCTCTCAACACCCCTGGGTGGTGAGGGATATTTGCTGAGGCTGTTTGGTAGGTGGTGCAGTTTGGTAAAATGTTCTCAGAAAATAAAAAAGCCACGAGACCTGGGCTTCAGCTGCTGGGTAGGACCTGCAGCTTCCTCCCCTGCTCCCAGCTGGGTCCTGAGCCTTGGGAAAAGCTCAGCTGGGACCACCTTGGACAAAGAGAGGAGAGAGAGGATTTGGCTGATGAAATTCCTGGACTTGAACAAGACTTGGGGGTTCAGTCTCTGATGCTGGTGCCACCCTCAGAGGTGCAAGAACAGATCTTCTGCTGGGTCTTTGTTCTCTCTTTCCTCGAATTACACTTAGTTTTTGGTTTCATATTTGCTAATCTATTCCAAGCCCACAGCGAGTATTGTGTGCCACTGCTGCCTTCAGCCACTGCGAGAGGAGAAAGTTCATTTCCACGTCTTCCCTCAGGGTATGACAGTGAGGGAACTTTGGGCAGTGAGAGAACCTGGGATTTATTTCAGCTGCAGAGGAATTGCAGAATGATAAGACGTGGCCTGGTGAAGAGCTGAGGTGGCCTGGCCTTCCCTGAAGCCCAAAGTGGAGGCTGTGCTGTCATCTCTGCCCTGGCTGCAGGACAGGAGGGTCTGGCTGTGCTAATTAGCAGCAGTGTCCATTAAGAAATCCCTTCACTGCTGAACAGCTGTGTCTGGCTGGAATATTTCTGAGAGATGAAGATGTTGTGGTGAAAGCAGCTCATGATTCCCATCATCCTGCTGGGTGGGATCTTTCCTTTTGGGGTGACTCCAGCACAGCCCCAGCCCCAGAGCCAGCCTTTGCCACCCTCTTCCCAGGGAGCATCACCACCCCTTCCCCAGCTTTAGGAGCCCTCCAGCCTCCATTCTCCCTCTGATGGTGTTGGATCTATTAAAAATACCACTTTTGGTGATGGATCTATTAAAAATAATCACTTTAGTTCCCTGTGAACATCTGATTGATGTGTGTCCCCTCTGGATGTGAGAGCTTTGCCCCTCAGTTCCCTGCCTCTGTGCTGGATGGGTGGAGGAAAACAGCAATATAGCCAAAAGCCACAATTGTTTTCTGCAGATATTTCCACTTTCTTGCACTTCTGATATATCAGATTACCTTATTGGAGCTGCTGCTTGAATTATAATATCGTTTATTACAGCCTATCAATCAGATTCCATCATGTGCAATCCCTGTTATTGATAACGTGCCTTCCCCTCAGCAAATGCTATAAAAGAGGGGAAAAAACCAGAAAGGAGAGAGAATTGCTTGAGGGAGGCATTAATCAAGAGGTTTGTCCAGAACTTGACAGAAACAACAGAATATTTTGCAGTCTGCTGGAACCGCCTGGATATTTGAGGGGGGGAAAAAACATCAAAAAAAATCAGCTCTTCAAAGGACAGATGATAAAATTATTTCATCTCCTCAGATGGCTTTGATAAAGAGTTGCCTCTACAATTCAGAGCCGTTGGAAATGGTGCAAAAATAGGATGTTTTGCATCAGTGTTGAAGAGCAACATAACAGAGTGGAGAGTAACATTTGTACAGAGCTCGGGAGGTGTCGTGGCACATCACAGGAAGGGGTTGAAATTGTCCGGTCGCGTGTCACAGGTCGGGTGGCGCAGTTGGTGATTTTTGAGTGTCTCTGGGTGATGAAAAGGGCACTGGAGGGAAAACAAATCCAGGGCAGTCAGGGATGCTCTGCACCGAGTGTGGGTCACTCAGGGGTGCTCTGCATGGAGAGTGGGTCATGGGATGAGTTTGGGAGCTGCTTGGGATGAGTTTGTTGAACACCTTGTGTCTCCTGTGAGTGCAGGGGGAGCAGAAGGCTCCTGTCGGAGCTGGGAATGCCTGGCTGAGCTGCGCTGGTGGGAACCGAGTGGGAGTGCGGAGAGCAGCTTCTCCCCGGTGGTTTTGCTGTTATTTAATCGCCCTCCAAGCTCAGGAAAGAGGAAAAGATGCCTTAATTGCACAAACCTTTCATTCTTTATTGGTGTAATTGCAGTAGTACAAAGAAGGGTGATCAGGCACCAGGTGGACAAGGGGGCCAAGGGCACCTGGGTTGTGTCAGCACTGGTGTGACAGCAGGAGAGGGCAGGGACTGTCCCCTGTGCTGCCACTGCCAGGGCACCTCCAGTGCTGGGGACAGTTCTGGCCCCTCATGGCCAGAGAGACACTGAGGGGCTGGAGCGTGTCCGGGGAAGGCAACGGAGCTGGGAAGGGGCTGGAGCCCCAAGAGCAGCTGAGGGAGCTGGGAAAGGGGCTCAGCCTGGAGAAAAGGGGGCTCAGGGGGGACCTTGTGGCTCTGCACAACTCCCTGACAGGAGGGGGCAGCCGGGGGGGGTCGGGCTCTGCTCCCAGGGAACAGGGACAGGAGGAGAGGGAACATCTTCCAGTTGAACTAGGAGAGGTTTAAGTTAGATATTAAGGAAAATTTCTCCATGGAAAGGGTGGCCAGGCCTTGCGAGGGGAAATTTGGAGTCCCTCCTCCTGGAGGTGTCCAGGGAAGGCCTGGAGGTGGCACTCAGTGCTCTGGGCTGCGGACAAGGTGGGGATGTGGCACAGCTTGGGCTCGATGATCCTGGAGGGCTTTTCCAGCCTCACTGATCCTGTGCCATCTCTCCATTCCTGGAAGTCCCTCCATCCTGCACCACTCCTCACAGGGGACCTGGAAAGTTTTATGCCAAATCTTCAAATGGAGCAAACACCGAGATTCTGGGAGTTCTCTCCTTAGAAGTTTTTATTTTCACAGAAGCACAAGAGGAGACTGAACACTTTTTTTTCTTCCAGTGTTAGATTAAAACTAGAATTTTGCTGCTGGAGTATTTTTAGCTGTGGGTGTTGCAGGGAAGAGCAGGAGCTGATCTCAGGATGTTTGGCAGGCGTTTTACCTTTGAAAAATCCAGGGGGAATGGGACATTTGTGGTGCTGGAGAGTCCAGGAGATGGAGATTGAGGTTTATGTCTGTGCAGTGAGAGTTTCCTTGCGGTGCAAGAAATGCAAATTAAATCATCCAGCTTCCCCCTCCAAAACAAACAATCATCCCAGTGGCTCTTACAGGCTGACATACAACAAAAACCAAGAAAATAAATGAACCTGACCAGGGCATTAATACAAACCACATAAAAAATAATCTCAAGCCCTCAACCCCCCCAAAAAACCCCAAATAAAACCAACCAAAGCTTCATCCACAATACTGCTGCAAATGAAAGTTACATAATGAGGTAATTTCAGTTGGATTTAGGCTTTGATTTTTGCATCTTGGTGTGAATCTCGTCAATGTTTATAAAAATGGTAGGTTTTTTGTGTTCATTGTGACACAACACAAAGAACCTTCAAAGCAGTTGTAGGGAAAAAGGAGTTGTTATTTTTGATAAATTATGTACGAAGGGAAGGGTAAGGAGTAGCTCAATCTGTCCTTCCTCTCCTAGGACTTGAACACAAAAGGAAAACAAGATTTGAAGCTTTTGAATGTTGAATCAGTGACAGAGACAGTACACAGGTGCTTTTTAGTGACATTAAGGTCACTGAACATCCTCAGAGGAAGGGACACACCGACATGGCAGTTACTGATTTGATTTGATTTTCTTTTTCCCCCAACTCTCTTTCTCCATGTGTTTCTCTTTCCCTCCATCTTATTCCAGTGTTCCCTTTCCCTTGTGTTTTGACCCACCACCATTTTTAGGCAAACATTTCATTCTAGTGTTCCCTTTTCCTTGTGCTTCAACCTCCATTTTTAGGGAATTAAGTCACATAATCACAGACTGACCAAAGCTGTGGGGAAGGTTTCAGGTGCAGTCCTGTAAATGTGCCAGGGATGTCCCTTCCCAAACCTTCCATCCTTGCCTGTGACACTTGGGGAACGTCTAGGAGTGGCTGCAGGTTGGGTGGATGTGGCAAATCCCAGGAAGAGATTTGTAATTAGGAGTGGTCTGAGTCTTGGGGCTGGAGGGAAATCACTAAATCTTCATTAAAGTCAGCTGGAGCAGCAGGGTTTGGAGTCACAGCTCCAAGCAGGATGTGAAAGTCTGGTAGGATGGAGGAAAAGCCTTCTGTGGGATGGGGAAAAAGCCAAGGCTGGGGCTGTGGAGGATCAGCCAGGGAATTCTGAGCACATGGAGACTGTGGATGAGCTTTGGGTTGGCAGCTGGGCTGGGTGGTGAGTGCCCCATTAACCAGCACCAGTAACTGACTGGTGTGGGGTATGGACAGGCAGCAGAGGGTCAGCTGGTGCCTGGTGGGTCTCAGGGGATCATCCCACGTGTCCCACACCGGGTGCTGGCCCCAGCCACGTCCTGCCCTGCAGAAATGCTGCAGGAACCAGTAATTCCTGGAACACCCTCTAAAAACAGCTCTGCTGCCCAGAGAAGCTGTGCCTGCCCCATCCCTGGAAGTGCCCAAGGCCAGGCTGGATGGGGCTTGGAGCAACCTGGGATAGTGGGAGCTGTCCCTTCCCATGGCAGGGGTGGAACTGGATTCAAGGTGCCTCCCAACCCACACCATTCTGTAATTCTATGAAAATATTCTTGCAAAAAAATATCGACCCAATCTAAGGTATAGGGAAAAGATAATTGAATTCCCAGGTGTTCAGTAGCAAGGACAGTCCTTTTGAGAGCCCTTTAGTGCCCAGGCCTTCCAGCGTTGCCTGGCAGACAGGGAAAAGCCAAGCAGGGAAGTGTTGGCCAAAATGCAGTCCGGGGTTTCAGACATCCCCCCTGGGAGCACAGATCCAATGTCACAGGTGGGAAATGTTCTCTAGAGCTGTGCTGGTTGTGGACCGCGTCTGTAGAGATCCAGTCTCAACCTGGATCTTGACAATTCATTGAGTCCTGGTCTTCACTGCCCTAAAATTCCTCTGACGGATTTCTGTGCAGCCTGGGGTTCTGTCCAGGCAGCTGGGAGGTGTTGTGGTGCTGATAAAACCTCCTGCTAAGCACCCAGGTTGTGTGGTTGGCTTGGAGATGCAAAAGAAAAGCAGGGTTTGGGGTGAGTGTTTAAGCAATAGGAGAAAAATGAGGGGGTTCTTGCTCCTTTCTGAGCCCCTGAAAGAATTTATGACTAGATCAGAACCAGCTTTGGAAAGACAACGTGGACTGAGAGCTGAGGGGTGAAATAAACCTTTAAACCAATATGATGTATTAATGACACACAAAAATTGTGATTAATAATAATGGCTGAAAGTTTCTGGCTGAACTATTTTCAAAGTGTTTGTCCAAAGCGAAACACAGAGGGGTCAGGGGAAGGGACAAAACACAGCTCAGCAACCAAATGACTGCTGCAGGGCAGGGAAAATCTGCTTTTATTAAATGATGCTGGCACAAACAAAAACTATTTCCTTCCCCTCTGGACTTTATTTTTCTCTGCTCGTGCTTTGCATAATGAGCCTGGAGATCCCCTGCTGGTTCAGGCCAGAGTAAGGGGCACTTTCTCCTTTTCCTTCTCGTGCTCCTGTCCATGGAGAGGGTTCTTGAAGCCAATCCTGGCTGTGACCTGGGGGGTCAGGCTGCCTGTCCTGGCTGGGAACTGCTGGGCTTGCAGTGGGGTTTGCAGCTTTTGTCAGAGATGGTGCCTGAGGCTGGCTCTTTGGCTCTGCTCTGTGCAGATCCAGGCTTGTTCCCTATTCCTGGGTCAGGAAAAATCTCTTTAAGGCTGCTCTCCAAGCAGAAGGGATCGCCTGGAGAAGCCTCTCTTGGAACTGCACCTGTGTCTGCCTTCATTGTGTGGATGGAGCTGCATCCTGCTTTATTTCTCTGCCCGTGGGGTGGGGGAAGGACTGCTGGGAGTATTTTGCATCTCCAAGTGAAATATTGTTGAGATTCCTCCTGTTTTCCCTTTGATTTCTGTGTCACAAAGGCTTTTGCTGACCAGCAGGGACCCCCGTGTGCCTTGTGCCTCTCTCAGGCTGTGCCCCTCGGAGAAGCAGGAGGATCTTCCCCCGTGTTCAATGTCCTTTGTCTCACCTTCTACAGCCACATCGGAGCCTCTGGCTGGTGTGGGAGCTCTGATTTGTGCTGAAAAGGGCTCTCGGGGAGTCCATAGCTGCAATGGAGATCTCTGCAGGAAAGGGGAAGGTTCTTCTATTTCACAGACCCAACTGGAGGTGCCGGTTCTGATGTCAGAGCTGGGAGGGGGCTGCTGAGAAACCAGAATGCCATGGATTGATTTCCTCACCACCAGCAAACTGGAGAAAAGAGTAATGAGGTGAGGGGAAACTAGGAAACTGTGCCCAGCCAGCTGGAAACCCTCCAGTCCTGAAAATGAACCAGAAAAAGCTGATTTGTGGGTCTGGGGTTGTGGTGTGCAGTGTGTTCTTCTCAGCACCTCACCACGGGAATCCCAGAATGGTTGTAAGGGACCTCAAAGCCCATCCAATGCTACCCCCTGCCACGGGCAGGGACACCTCCCACCATCCCAGGGTGCTCCAAGCCCCGTCCAGCCTGGCCTTGGACACTGCCAGGGATCCAGAGGCAGCCACAGCTTCTCTGGGCACCCTGTGCCAGGGCCTCCCTACCCTCACAGGGAACAATTCCTTCCCAATATCCCACCCAAATCTCCCCTTTTCCACTTTGAAGCCATTCCCCCTCATCCTGTCACACCATCCCTTGTCCAAAGTCTCTCTCTATGTTTCTTGTGGGTCCCTTCAGGCACTGGAAGGCCACAATTAGGTCCCCCCAAGAGCTTTCTTTTCTCCAGGCTGGAAAATCCCACTCCTCCCAGTCTTACAAAGCTTCAGAGGTACAGAATCGAGTGTGTGCAGTGCCAGATCCCAGCTCAGGGAGGTTTCCTTGCCAGGGCACTGCCCGGTGCTGTTGGGGCTGTGCTGGCCCTGCCTGCCACTCTCTGCTGTGCCCTTCCTGCCTGGCCTCTGCAAAGCCAGGCTTATTTGCCAAATGCAGGAGTTGGGAGTAAACAAACTCCTTATGTAACTTTTCAGTTGCCAGGAAATGTGATGATTTTTGACTCTTGCTGTCTGACTGGAGCAATGGATTCGGGACAGGGAAGGTGCCAACAGAAATGAGTGGCTTTCCTTCACTCCAGGACACGGTTGACATGGTGAATAAACTCACAGGGCTGAGATCTGTGGTTGGGGTAAATAAGTGTGACTCTCTGAGCTGGGCTGGAGCACTGTAATGTTTATTTACCGTTACAAGTTGAATTGTAACAGCAAAGTGCTTTGTGACTGCTCTGTGTAATGCCCTGAGCTGTGGGGCAGGACAGACAGAAGCCACCAGCAGCAGGCACAAACGTCCTGTAGGACCTGTCTAAGAAACCTGGCAGGTTCATTAGTGACAGATAATGGTGCTGAGCAGCATTTCTGGTGTTCCTTCTTCCTGCAGCATCCTGTGCCTGGATTTCCAGTTCCAACCCTGGATTTAGATCTTCTGTTCCTGTTGGGAGCAGCTTTATTTGAGGGCCTTGCCCAGGTTCTCAGGCACCTGGCCTGGGACAGGTGGATGTCACTACCTGGGAATGAAGAACTTCAAAGCATTTTTTCCTGCCTGACTGAGCTGCACTTTCCAGCCAGTCCCGGTGCTCCAGTGCCTGGTGGTCATTAACCACTGCTCTTCATCTACTTGGCAATCAAAAGGACGATTAGAGGGAGGCCTTTGAGTTTGTGAAGCGCCGGGAGAGCAAGGAGGTGCTATCTCCATGCAAAATGATTTTATTTTTAAAAGCTCTTTTTGTTTAAATAGGCCTCATCTCAGGGGTAGTTTAAAGTGCATAATAGTCCATAGAACAGTTGTGCAGACTTGATGCATTACGGTATTTTTATGGAGTGTTTGAAAAATTACAAAGGGAAGGGTTTACTTGCTCTAAAACACTTCCCACTAAAAAGCCACACAGCTCCATCCAATCCCAGTGATTGTTATGAATAATAGAAAATTGTGAGTGAGCAGTGCAAGGTGACTTGCTGATGTTTTGAAGTTCCGTTATCCCGAAGCACTTATCAGGGCTGTTAGGGAGGATTTGGAATTAATGATTGACGTTATTGGAAATGCAGTGATCGTGTCAGATGGACAGGTTGGGAACAGCCCTGGGGAGAAGGGTTTGGGGATGTTGGGGGATGAGCGGCTGGACATGCCCAGAACCCCCTGTCCTGGGCTGATCCCACGGCTTTAGGGTGACCTGACTGTGGCCTTCAGTGCCTGAAGGAGCCAACAGGAAACACGGAGAGAGACTTTGGACAAAGGATAGCGTGAGAGGACACAGGGAATGGCTTCCCACTGCCAGAGGGAAGGGATAGATGGATATTGGGAAGGAATTGTTCCCTATGAGGGTGGGGAGGCCCTGGCACAGGGTGCCCAGAGAAGCTGTGGCTGCCCCTGGATCCCTGGAAGTGTCCAAGGCCAAGTTGGATGGGGCTTGGAGCAACCTGGGATAGTGGGAGGTGTCTCTGCCCAGGATGGGCATACTGGATGAGTATTTTAGGGTTCCTTCCAAACAAACCATTCTGAGATTCCATGATTCCAGTACCTGTTCAAGCTACAAGAGATCGGATGGGAATCAAGGGAACTGTGCTGCTCTCTCCATGTGAACTCTAAGATCAGCATCAGCCTTGGAAGGATGGTGAGAACTCCTGGAGCTCCTAGGCTTGCAGGGCAGCCTTTGGAACATCTCCTGCTGCTGGAATGGTCACTTTGGGCCCCTGGGCTCCATGGCAGACCCTGAATTTCCCCTCCTGTGCTCCCTGTGCTGGTGCAGAGCTCCAGTGCAGCACTGAATGTCTCACACCTGGGCTGATCTGGGAATCTGCTCTGAACCCACACTCCTGGCTGGGAAGGCTTTCTCCTGCTCCTGGTGATGATCCTGGTGACAGATGTCATGTGCTGGCTGCTTACACCCCTGCTCCTCCGTGGTTACAGGAACCCCTGGATCCTGACCAGCTCTTGGAACACCCACTCGGTGCTCTGGGGGACAAATGTCTGTGTGTGACGAGCACTTGTCCTTGCAGAGGTGATTAGCACAGAGTGATGTTGGGTAACAGCTCTGAGCGTTGCCTGCGAGGAGCCCTGAGCAGCTTGGATTTGTTCTGGAGGGAAAATCCTCCAACTGCTCTGGTGACAACCCTGTCACACATCCCAGGGTGCTGCGCCCCTGGCAATGGGAGCATCGGGGCACCATGGGGTGTTGTGGCCGCTGAGGCAAAATGCCACATCCATAAAACCCCGAGCATCTGCTGAGTGGGCTGGGCCAGGTGCTGCCATCAGCTCCTCCACTCCTTCCACGGATTATCCTGGCTTGGCACGGAGACTGGCCCCTGGCCAGGGAGTTCTGCCTTTGGTCAGGTGAGTTGATTCCCGAGGACAGACGAGAGCTGGTGGAACAGCAGGGCTGCTGCCTCCTGCTGCATCTCCAGCGCGTGGGAAGGCAGTGCCGAGGCTCCCGTGGTCCAAGCAGAAGGTGAATCCACGGGGAGGATGGAGCCCAGTCCCACCCAGGAGCTGACACCTTATCTTCCGTTCCATGGAGACACCTGTGGCTTCCCTGTTTGTTTATTTCTCGGTGTCTTGCGTTAGTGATGCTTCCTAAAATAACAATATTTGTATTTGCACCGAGGTCTGGGTGTGCAGCCCTGGGGCTGAGGAGGATTTTACAGCTCCTGGAAATCTGAGCTTGCTCTGACCTCAGCCGAGGGCTCAGGACACGTTGGGATTTCTGGCAAGGTTTTGAGTGTCTGTGCCATCCCTGGCTGTGATGCTCTGGCCTTATCAAGCTCAGACTCTTTGGGAAGAGGGAATTACTGGATCTCAGAAGGCATCAAGTCCCTGCTGAGCTCTTTTTGCTGCGTGAGTGTGACAGAACCAAACTGCAACGTCCTGAGCCTAAACAAGTTCTCCTTTGTCACTGGGTCAGCTGCACATCTGAGGCTGCACATCTGAGGCCTCCCTGACTTCTCAGCATTAATGAGGAGCAGAAGGGATCCTTAGCAGCAAGGATGATTATCCCATTATCCCACTGGAGAAGCAGGGCTGCTCTGCAGTGCAGGGAAAAGGGCTGGGTACACTTGAAAGAACAAGTGGAACTGGATGATAAAGCTGAGATTGTCTCTCCTTTCCTTTCATTTAAACTCCCCTGTAGGCTCAGCATGAGCAAATGTCATGGGACCGACTCAGCAGCCTGGGCTGGGAGGTGTCTGCACTTCCCAGCCCAATTTATGCAGAAGAGACCAAATAAACGAGGCCCTGTGATATTTGTGCAGCCAAAGATGGGATTTGGCCACCCAGAGCCACTTCTTACTTACTGGGAGGACAGCAAATGTGTCTGAACTTGCTCTTTAAAGGAAAGGTTTTCATTTTGGAGGGGTTTTGAAATCCTGGCCTGCATTTTCTGCCCAGACTGGCTCCCACATCTCCACTGGCCACCATATATTACAATTGATCCCTTTTGGGCTCTCTTTTGGAGGACTGAGCAAGTTGAATCTCTCCCTTTTATTTCATATTACTTACTGGGCAGGGTTTTCACAGCCAAGCTGCTTGAAAATAGTAAATCTGAAAAGAAAATCCATTTTTAAATCATTAAAAGCATTAAAAGTGACCTTTACCTGCTGCAAACATAATCCGTTAATAATGTGTCTTGTACTGGACAGATAATGGGGATCTTCCACCTAGGGATTAAAGGATTGTGCAAACTCAGCTGCTGATTTCCTGAGGAAATGTGTGCTTTGGGAAATCACAGGTGGGACCACAGGGGTGCTGCCACCTGGATTAGGACTTCCACCTTGTGCCTCTCCCAGATTTCAAAATATGCACAAGTTTCTGTTAGAGTAAGTCTGAAAACGTGGGATCTCTGAGCATGGGGTGATGCTACAGCAGCTTTTTGGTTGCTGGGTTTGCATGAGAATAATCTCTGGAGCTCTGGAACAGGGATTAGGCTCTGTGTGTTCCTGGGACAGATTTAGGGTGGCTTAAATTCAGGTTGCTGGTTGAACTTACCTTGCTCTCCTCTGTTCTAAAGGAAGAGAATCCAAGAAGAAATGAGGTATATAAATATTTTTAGCTGCAAGTCAGCGTGCAAGGCTTGGGCAGCCTTTGAGTTCTGGTGGGATCCTCTCTGGAAAATCTCAGCTGTTACATTCACACGGGACACGAGTGAGTTCCTTGCAGCTCTTGTCCAAACTAGGAGCTAGAAGTTGGTCTGGAATTCTCCCTGGTACCAGCCAGAGCTGTTTTCCTGCTGGGAACATCACCCAGATTCCCAGGGGACACCGAGGTGGCTGTGCCCTGAGGATTTTCATTAGGATTTCAGATTTAAAATCCACATTTTTGCCTCGTCTGTGCTTTTGGAGTGATCCAGAAGTGCTGGGAAGGCTGTGACAGCACAGCCAGGATGGAGCTCCTGGCTAGGTGTGCCAGGGGAGAGGGAAGAAGGTGCTGGCATTGCCACCCTCATCCATCTCCCCGTGCCTGAGTCACTGCTGCAAAGGGAAGTTAAATGTTGGGAATGTTTTGAGTGGCGCAGACAAAACCTCGCACAGCTCTCGCTGCAGCTGAGGAGGCTTCGTGGTGCCTGGGAGGTGTCAGCTTGATTTATCACTCAGCTGCTGCAGAAAATAAACAATCCTGGTGGCAGAGCAGAGCCTTCTCCATTGAAGAGCCATCAGATTTTCCAAGGCAGTCCTGGGAGATGGCCCTGGGAGGGCAGGGGAGCCGGATCAGAGCTGCCAGGTGCCTCGCACTGAGAGCTTGTTCCTGCAGCACACTCAGGAGAAAACAGCTCTGGCTGCCTTCTCTCTGCTGGGAATGAAAGGAAAATGAAATGGAAAGGGACCAAAGAACAGATCCTCTGAGCAGAAGCCTCATTTGAAGGTCTCACACAGCAGGTGAAGGTGCCCAGGCCTTGGGAGTGACCCCGCAGGGGACAGTTCTCTGCTCAGACAGACCTTTCATGGGGTCTTCTACAGGGTCTGCACCATGTGGTGGAGTCTCCATCCCTGGAGGTGTCCGAGGAACACCTGGACATGGCACTCAGTGCTCTGGGCTGGCGACAACGTGGGGATGGGTCACAGTTGGACTCGATGCTCTTGGACGGCTTTTCCAACCGAAATTCTGGGATTCTGTGACTTTGCTTGGGACAAATGGGAATGTGAGTCCAAAGGACATCAGCCCATCGTGTTCTGCCCCATGAGAAACACGATTTGGATCCCTTGGGAACCCTCAGCCTTCCTGGAGGCAGGGGAGACAAGGAAGAGCTGCAGCCAGGGGGGACAGGGGGAAGATCGGCCTCCAGGAGCAGGGATAGGGAACAGGCATTCTGGGGACTGGGGAGAGGGGCCTGGAGGAGGATGCCAGATGCTTTTGGGATGAGAGGAAGAACAGAACCCTCTGTCCCAGCAGTTCCTACACAAGACAGCTGTGTCCCATTGGACTGAATTCTTTCGCCTCTTCTCCTTTTGCCTTTCATTTCTGCTCAGGCTGAGATGGGAATGCTGGAGTTGATCCCGTTGGTCACCTCAGTTGTGCCCACCATGAGTGCCCTGTGTCCGCTTCCCTGGGGCTCTCTGGGACCTGCAGAGGCACAATTTCATCCCAGCTGTGCCAGTTCAGCCACAGCTCAGCCCTGGGCTTCCTCCCCTTGCACAATAACAGTATTTAGGTTATCAGCTCCTTAGAGATGGACAGGGATCTGCAGCCACCACCAACAGCCAGTGCTGTGCTCTGGAATCCTGCTTCCAGATCCTGGACTGTTATCCCCATGGGAAAACTGGGATAGAGTGGTGAAAGGGGTTCAGCCACACCTCAGATGAGCTGAGAGCAGAGCAGGTAAATCCAAGGGTTTGGTGGGGTCTCCTGGACTTTCTGTTGCACTCAGCAGGACCTTTGGGTGCCTGAGGCCGTGCTGGGAGGGAGAAGAGTGTTTATTCAGCCAGAGAAGCTCCTGCTTTTCCTGCTTCCCAAACATCCAACTGGATACAGGCAAACCCCACAGTGCCCTTATTGTCAGTAGGGATTTCCTCAGCAGCTTAAGTCTCATTAAAATCCAGCAGGAATCGGGCCTTGCCGATCTCATCCGTGCCTTTGGAAAAACCAAACCTTGCATTCCTTGTCTTTAAGGAGTTTTTCCTCCGGATGGAGCAGCCTGCAGTGCCTCGGACTCCGTGTACTCCTCATCTCTGCATTTCAAAGCTGCTCACAAGGTGCATCTGGGCTGATCAGTGATGCTCCAGCCTGTTATTTAAGAAGTATGGAGCAGGGGATGAGTCAGGGAAGTGATTATCCCAGGAATGTATGGGGCCATAAACATCTCCCTGCTCATAACCCAGCAGCTCCGAAGAGCTACTGCCAGGCTGCTCCGCTGCTGCCGGGCTGCTCTGCACTCACATTGCAATTAGGCTGTGTATTAAATTTAAAAAAAAAAACAAAAAGCAGAGTTGAGCTGTGCTGTAACTCAGTGGAGGTGAAGTTCACCCCTGTTCTGCAGTGCTGAGCAAGGCTGGGTTCTGTAAACCTTCCCCCTGTTTATTCTCATGGTGCTTGCAACACTGACACGTTCCTCTTGTCCACGGAGAATCATGGAGTCACAGCATGGCTTGGGTTTGAAGGGACCTTAAAAATCACCTAATTTCACACCCCTGCCATGGGCAGAGACACCTTTCACTGTCCCAGGTTGCTCCAAGCCCTGTCCAAGCTGGCCTTGGACACTTCCAGGGATCCAGGGGCATCTACACACTGGGCAGAACCGGGCCTCCATGAGCACCAGGTTTTTAGTCCAGAGGCTGCGTTTCAGCCAGACCTCTTGTGTTGGAAGGCTGTGGAGTTCTGGGATATTATTTTAGCTCCTGGAAGAGGTGGATGCCTTGTGCAGCTGCTGTGCAGAGGTGGGTTGTACTTCATGGTTACCCTCGGTATCCAAACACCCTAAAGTGCACTCCAGAGGAAGCTGACGAGTTCCTTGAACCCCAAGCGCTTGAGCTGAATTTAAATTCAGCTCTTAGACACCGTGACTGGAGCAGGCCCTACATTGAAAGTTTGTTCCAGCCAGCAGCACCCTTTAAAATGCAGGTCAGCCTTCCTCCAAGTGTGACCTCTCCTCTCAACTCCTGGATTTTGAACACTGACACTGGAGTTACGTTTCCAAGACTTTCTTCAAAGGCTCGAGGATGGGAAGCTGAATTTTTGTTCTGCTCTTTTGAAGGCTGAGTGTCTCATGAAATAACATTACAGCAGGAACTGGGAGCAGAAAAATTAACATGATCAAAGGTGGCAGAGTCTGTTAGATTTGGCAAATGCCTTATTTGATTTGTATCTGCAGCAGTGGTTGCGCTGCTGAGTCCTCAGAGCCACACACATCTGCGAGCTCAGCTTCCCTCGACTTTGTGAGTAATGTACACTCACAGGTTATTGTGAAAGGGGAAAAAATCCCCACCAAATCCTCTTGCAGGCTTTAAACCTTTTTTTTTTAATGAGTGCTGTCCCAGGTGGGCAGAATGAGGATGAGCCACACAAGTGTGACTCAAACAGGTGAGTTAAGCATCCCTGGGCGCTGCCCTTTTCCATAGCCACCAGTGGCCTGCCCTTGCTTTGGCACATCAGTCCCCTCATCCGTCCTGCCAGGCTCCCAGACGGATTCCTGCCCTGGCATCAAAAGGGGAATTTTAATTAATATCTGACCATTTGGAATTCATGACTCTAGGATGATTACAGGGAGTCTATGAGACCCACAGGCCGTCCTGAGGCTGCCACAGAGCCAGGCCTGATCAGCTCTCCTGGCTTTTTGTGTAGCACCAACGAGGTCATCACCAGTGGCCCCAGTGCAGCCCAGTTTGGCACAGTGCTTATAGATATAATTAGCGCAGGAAACCTTTTCCCTCTGTCCAGGAGGTGACTGTTCATTAAATGAAGGGAGGAAAAGGCCATGAGGAAGCTTTTGTCAGGTGGAAATAGCCAGTTCCACCTCCAGTTCAGGTTCCAGCCTGGTGATGGATAGGGAATTCAATAAATCTTAAATGCTTACAGAGAATAGAAACATTTTGCTCTTTCGCCTGGAAAATGTTCCTTCCCAGTTTGGCCGCAGCTGTTTTTGTTGGGAAGTGTTTGTTGGTGTTTCTCTGTCTCCCTCCATCTCTCACCTTGGCAGGCTGGGAGCTGGCCCCAGTGTTTTTGCCTGACAAGTTCTCCCAGCGCTGGCTGATTCCCTGGGCACGCCTGGGAGAGCACCAGAGGGAAGAAAAGGTCACAGGAAAGACAGGAAAGATGTGAGAGAAAAGAGGAGCGAGTGGAGGAGACAGGAGGAGGTTTTGCTGTCTTGCACAAGGAATAATGTGAGTGAGCTGAGGCAAAGGAGGGAGCTTGAAACAGAAGGAAAACGTGGTGTGAGAGTGAAAAGGAAAAGGAGAGGAAGATGTGGAGCAAGAAAAGGAGTAAGGAAGTACAAGGGAGTTTGAAAGAAAGATAGAAGAAAATGGAGGTTTTCCATGGTCAGCCCTGCGCTGTTCCCTCAGTTGGGAGTGAAGGATCTCCCTCCTGGAGCTCTCATCCCTCACTTCAATCCACCCCTAGGCTGGCACTGCCCTTCCTGCCAGAGAATGAGGGTCTGGCCTTTGGTCTGGAGAACAGAGAGAATCCGGGTGCACCAGCCAGGCTCATTCTCAAACTGAGGTTTGCGAGAGAGCCAGGGACCTTCCTGGGACATCTCATCCCTTCCCAGGGCCACCAGATCATGGATTGTTGTGTGGCTGGAAGCCACTGTGGGCGCAGGAGATTTGTGGCCTTGTTTTCCAGAGCCTCCACAGTCCCCAACATCCCCAGTGCACCAAAGCAGTTCTGGCAGGGCCACGGTGGGGCCTTGGCACAGCAAGTCCAGCTGTGGTTGGATTTGATCTTGGAGGTGTTTTACAACCTTAAAGATTTAAGAATTTTGTAATTCTCAGCCTCTGAGAAAAACTGAAGCTCTGGAAGGAGAAATGAAGGAGCCAAACCAGGGAACATTACACAGGAACATTAAATAAAGTGTAACAACCTCATCCTCCTCTGGAATAGCAGGCTGGAAAGGGCTGAGGGAATGAGCTGATGGGAATTTAATAAAGATTGTAATCAGTACTGTGCTCCATCAACCTGCCCAGACTCTCCAGTGCAAGTCAGAGGTGTTGCACCACTGAATTTTGTGGGATTCACTCTCTTTTTCCCATTGGAAAGCAGCAATGATCCCTTTTCCAATGAGCAGGGCTGGTTTTCCTCCTCCTTGGCCATGGCAGTTCCTCAGTAGCACCACTTGGGCTGAGCTGCTTCTCACTGGGGAAGGAGTTAAGATAAACTCAAATGCATTAAGGCCGCTTTAATTCAGAGGAGGAGGGTTTGTGTCATGGTCTCACACAGTTTAACTAATCTACTTTAAAATTAATTTGGTTTAATTTTCCTTAGGGCCCCCATGTGGATATACCCTTAAATACCTAGAATAAATAACAGGTAACTTGGTTGTAAATCACCACAAGTAATTGTGTACCTACTTCCCTATTGTAAATCAGCAATAACTCCAGAGGGGCTGATTCTCTCTGTGCATACCTGCAATAAACAAGGAGTAACCTGCTGTAAGTCAATAAAGGTAATTTTCTTCCTACTTTCCTGGGATAAAACAAGAGTAAGGAGCTCGGCTGAGAGAAATTCAACGCAAGGAGGTGCATATTTCTGCTTCTGAGGATAATTAATGACAGAACAACTGACCAGGGACTGTAATGGACTCTGCAGGACTGCAGACTTCTTTTGTCAAGCTCAGATCATTCCCTAAGCCTGCCCTTGTTCAAGCAGGGATGAGCAGGGAGGAAGGTCCCTGGCCTGTGGTAGGCAGAGCATCATCCTAAATGAGCATTATTTCCTCCTTGCACACAAACCTCCCACCCTGTTAACCCTGGGACACCCTGGGAAGGGCTGGAGCACTCTGGAAAGTTCCAGGTGCCTGAGGAGGAGGCAGTAAATGGGCCAGGAAAGGCTGAGGCAGGGTTACCTCACCTCTCTTGGATCCCGGGATTGCTGCAGCCGGCGTCTGGATCAGAGGGAGAACTGAGTGTGGCAAATGAAGGAATTCATTCCTGCATGGAACACTGCATGCAAGTAAAGTCAGCATGTCACAGTCATGGAATCATGGAATGGTTTGGGTGGGAAGGGACATTAAAGATTTGTCCCACCCCCTACCATGGGCAGGGACACCTTCCACTATCCCAGGTTGCTCCGAGCCCCGTCCAGCCTGGCCTTGGACACTTCCAGGGACCCAGGGGCAGCCACAGCTTCTTTGGGAAATCCATTCCAGCCCCTCATCATCCTCCCAGGGAGGAATTTCTTCCCAATATGCCATCTAACCCTACCTTCCTTCAGCTTAAGGCCATTCCGCCTTTTCCTGCCACTCCAGGCCCTTGTGAAAGGGCAAAATTTTCCAAATTGCCCTTTCCAGGTCCTGCATCAAACCAACACAGCTCAGTGAGGCTTCCAACACCTACCCAGGGAAAATAAGTGGGAATTTGGGTGAGCTGGAGCTGTTGGGGCCACCAATGCTCAGTGATGAACCTGACAGACCCCTGCACTGTGCGGTGACCGAGTTTTGTCACACTGTTGTGCCTGAGCCAGCTCCAAGGTGAAGCTGCAGTGGTGGCACCTAAAAAGCCGAATTTGCACAAAAATATTTGGTGGGGATAGCGAAAGGTTCTGTCAGTAAAATGTCAGGGTCTTTAACTGCTGGCTGACACCACAAGCTTGTTCTTTGCTTCCCCTGTTTGTCCATCTCTGTGAGCCCAAGCGGGAATTATGACTTAGGACTCTGAAAAATAACTCCTTACAGTAATGCTGCTAGATCATATGTTAGACTTTTTTTCCCTTCCTTCTGACAAAACAGCCTCTGGCAAATTTTCCACTCAAGTCTAAAAATTGTGTGTTGCTTCTCCTGCTGCACCACGGAACGATGACAGACGAACATAATTAGCAAAGTGAGTAGAAACCCCATCTGATGTTGTGGCATTTCACACCCTATTTACAGAGGAATTAACACCTTCACTGTCACGCTGGGGACATCGCCTTTCGCTCTGCTCAGGAGGATTTGTCTTGAGGAGAAAATTGATTTAATCACGTGCTCCTTGATGCCTCCGTGAGGGGTCTGTGGGGCTCTGCTGGCCTCTCCCCTTGGCTCTCACAGCTCCTGCACGGGAATAGTCCCCAGCTCGAAAATTTTTATTATTTTTTTACTGATTTGGTTCAGCCTTGTATTCTTGCCTAAATTCCTGGCTGTGACTCAGAACTGAACTCCCAACTCTCCAGGGATTTTTCTTATTTGTGTGGATAAAGCCGGTGCTGCTCTCATTAGCAAGGCTCCAACACCAGACGCTCTCCAGC
Organism: Eulacestoma nigropectus; assembly: GCA_013397775.1. Classification (NCBI taxonomy): domain Eukaryota; kingdom Metazoa; phylum Chordata; class Aves; order Passeriformes; genus Eulacestoma; species Eulacestoma nigropectus. The sequence goes on along the minus strand of VZTE01002622.1, from coordinate 46,153 downwards.
CTGCATCCTTCAGGAGAGGGGTTTGGATCCTTTCCCTTTGCAGCACGGCGATGGGAAGGCCCAAAGTCGAGCAGGAGAGCGAAAAAGAGCTGCTTGCTTTATTGTCAGATCCTATTGATCAGAGCTTGGCTCTGCACCGCTTGGCCTTAAAGCTGCTAAAGTGGAACAAAAACATGGAACAAGGGAGAACAGCTGGTTTCATGAGGCTGAGCTGAGTGGGGTTTTTTGCTGGGGACCTTTCATTTCCATGGTGAGTCAGGGGTGTGAATAGATCACCCATAGATTTATGTCTCATCTGTAAAGTGTATTTGGGGTTGGAAAATCTGGAAGCATCTTCATGTGTTTTGTGTTTGCGTTGCCATAACAGATCTGCTCTCCGAAGGAATCCACGCTGGAAGAGGAGCTGAATGAATGTATGCATGAGCAGAGGCCGTGTGCCTGCATGAAAATGGGAAAACTCCATCTCTTATGCAAAGTGGGGGAAGATAGACTGTGCTTTTTGTGGCTCACGTGGAGGAGCACTGAGGAAAGCTCACCCAAGCCCAATCCCAAAGGTTTGGGGAGAAAATCCAATCCCAAAGGTTTGGGGAGAAAACCCAATCCCAAAGGTCTGGGGAGAAAGCCCAGATCCTGAGGGCAGGCTCAGGAGGAATCTCTTTCAGGGTGTCATTAACTGGCTCATAAGAGACACTTTCAGTTCTTCAGCTGGATTTTCTTGCAATTTCCCTTGCCATAAGCCCAGGCTTTCCTTCTCTCATTTATATTTGTCTGAATCTCTGTTTTTCCGTACCTTTCTCCCCACTCTGTGCCTGTCCTCTCACTCCGCAAGGACTCCTTTTCCCAGGAGGGGTTTTTCAGCCAGCTCTCTGTAAGACACGGCAGAGGAGCGAGTTAAAACCTCGACTAAAACTTCCATGGAAGAAGTGGATGGAGAACTAAGGAAATGGGACTCAGCAGGCTCTCCTAAAATCACCTGCCAGGCTGCTCCCTTGGCTGGGAGCCCTTTTCCAGCCCAGCTCCCTCCCATTTCCCAGGCAGCCGAGGAGATTCTGTTTGACAGGGCTGATCCTCGGAGTTAAAAGTTTATTCCTCCATCAGCACATTAATGAAAAGAGAAATGTAGCTCGGGGAGGAAGGCTTATGAAACGAAAATCAAACTAAATCTATCAATTCCCTGTCCTGAATAAATGAATCTATTAACGTGGGGTGAGATGCCTGGCAGATAAGGGGTGTTCCACATAAAATCAGGAATAGAAACCCAGGCAGCCCTGTGCAAACCCGGCGCTGAGCGCTGGGATTGTCTCCTGTGTGCTGTTGGCTTTTCCACCTGAGCCACAATTTTCGAGTTGCTGCCTGTGAGGAGAATGTTCCTTGTCTGGGCTCGGGCTAGAGAAAGTTAATGGGAAGAGATGCCAATAGATGGCGCTTGGGAATACATGGAGGAGGGAACAGGTTCGGTGGGAGTGATGGAGACTCGGTTGGTGCGCTGCAAAAACGTTCCTTGATGAGCTCCTGGATTTGCTCTTCCCGGGAAGCACAGGGAGATGTGGATGCTCCTCCTGCCATCCCTGGCCATCCTGCCCGGTGCTGCCTCGCCTCTTGTTCCCCAGTTGCTCTCGTTTGGATTTTAAACCAGACAAACCCTTTGGAGATGAGATAAGCAGGGCTGGCAAAGCCGGGTCACCGAGGAGCTGACCCGGGTACATCGTGGGTAAATCACGGCTCTACCTGCAGTGACAGCAGTAATTTATCTCGGGCTGGGAAAAGCTGCTGCTTCCCATCCTGGGCTCTGAGGGTCATTCATCACTTTTTGTTATTTTTATAGAAGGAGGGAGAGTGCTGATTCCCTCCCCCCATCGCCTCCAGCCAGTCCCTGGGGACAAATTAGCTGCTCTGAAAATGGATGAGCTCAGGGGCTGTTTTCATTTATGTTTTAAATAGTGTAACCAAAGCCCTCAGCCCTGCAGTGCTCCCCTGAGTGGGGGCAGATGGAGAAAGGCTCTGGAACTCTGCCAGGGAGAGGATGTGGCCTTTGGGTCCTGCTGCTGAGGTGGCAGGTGGTGGCATCTCAACCCCTCGTGGTGCCTCCGAATCCAGCACAGCATCCAGCGAGAGCCTGGGGCTCCTGCCAACGTTTGTGGTCTGGGGTGAGGAGGGTTTTGGGGTTTCTCAGACTGAAGACCTCACTGTCAGAAACAAGGGCTGTCTGCTCCTGGAGCCTCCTCATCTCTGGTCTCTGATCCTGTGCCAGACTCAGCCATTCCGGGGCCGTAGGAACACTCAGCTCTGTTTCCTTGGGATGCTGAGCTCTGCACCACCACGAGGTTCTATGTCCAGGCATAAACAAGTGCCTGTTTCATCTCTGCTGGTTTGCTTGGATATATAAATGTATGTTCAATAGATTATTTTTGAGAGAGATCTGCTGAACACTCATATGCCCAGAGAAGCTGTGGCTGCCCCTGGGTCCCTGGAAGTGTCCAAGGCCAGGCTGGACGGGGCTTGGGGCACCCTGGGATAGTGGAAGGGGCTGGAATGATCTTTATTGTCCCTTCCCACCCAAACCATTCCATGACAATTCCATGATATATTTACAGCCCATCCTGGATCTGCCATTGCCCTCCTGCTGCGTGATGAGGCTTTGGGGTTTTTTTCTCTTCACGTCCGAATCCTTTGGGCACTGAGGAGCTGTACCCAGGCAGCAGGAGAGGGAAGATTGGACATGGAGTCCTCGGGGATAATGCAGGTGCTACACGATCCCTTATCACTGAGGGGACATTGCTTCAATGACTCTGCCAATCACTGTCCCTCAGCCTGTCTGTCACTGGTTGTGCAGTCAGGGAATTCACTCACAGAGTGGCCAAAAGTGGCAGATTTTTATGTCTGGAAGGGGCCACTTTGCATAATTCTGGGCACCAGGGAACAGAGCCTGTGAGGTCATATCCACAGCCCCATTTCCATGGAAATTTCCCAGCAGGCAGGGGAGCCCCTGGTGTATTAACTTACCAGGACACTGCAGATGGGCAGATTTGCCTTGTAGTGCTGGAAATTGCTTTTGTGTCTCACACGTCACTCTGGTGAGCCTGTTCAGAGGAAGGGCAATGAGGAGAAAGGGATGGGGATGTCTCCTGCTCCCCCCTCTCCTCTGCCTTCCCCTGCTTCAGGGGAAGCTTTCGGAGCTGCAGTGCAGACTGTGATGGAGATCACAGAACTGTGGGGTGGTTTGGGTTGGAAGGGACCTTAAAGCTCATCCAGATCCACCCCCTGCCATGGCAGGGATGCAGCTGCTGGCAGATGTTGGAGTGGGAGTTGTTGCTGTCTCATGGTCCTGGCCCCTGCATGGTGGAGACTGGAGAGGGTGTGTTGGGGGTAACCCGCTCTAGACCTGCCCTGTGGGGTAGATCTGGATGCTCATTTTGGGTTTTATTGGGTTTTTTTCCCTTTTCTTCCCTCCTCCTGTTGATTGCACAATGCATAACCTCGGCTGCCTTGGCTGTGATGGGGTGGTGATTATTTATTGTCATTTGTGATGACCTGGGGACAAGCATAGACCATGTACAGCCATTAAAGGCTTTTTTGGAAAACTCAGGAAGGGCCAGGCCCTCTCGGGAAGCAAAGTGGCCCCGTTTCCTTGGCTGCAGGGAGCAGCAGGGCCTGTGCTCACCGTGGCCATGGTTCAGGGCTCCTCAACAGCCTCCCTGATTGAGTCATTTGTCTCCCCAAATATTCACCGGCTTCACTGAAGATTTGTGGGTTCTCTTCCTTATTAGTGTCATTAATTTTTATTTGGACAGAATGGATGGCCCTGTCCAAGGAAGTTGATCCAAAGTGGTGTCTGGAAAATGCACTTAGGGGCTGGTGGGGATGGAGAGCCCAGAGGCTGAGGGCCTCGCCCTGCCCTGGGGGTGACCTGCAGAGCCCCAGGGTCACATTGCTTTGGGGAAGGTGCTTGTGAAGGCTGGAATCAGGTGACAAAAACCACGGCCTGAGTGTGTGGGTGGGATTTAGGCCACCTGAATATAGCTCCAAGAGATACAAGACTTCCTGACTATCAGTTTAGTCTTCTCCTTTTTCTGAGGGTCTTGTGAGCAGAATCACCACCCAGACAGTGGGGAGTGGTCAGATTTCACAGGCAAGGAACAAAATCCAAATGGCTTGGATGATTTTTATCCTGTTCTAACCATGGTTCTCTCTGGAGGGAAGTCACGTTTCTCTTGCAGGTGTTGCTGGTCCAAGAGGGGCCCTCTCCCTGCTGAGCCCAGCTGGGGCAGAGGCCATGGGCAGCAGAGCTGAGGGCAGGCACCTGCATGTGCTCATCCTGCATCCTTCCCTTGCCAAAAATCAACATTTCTACCTTCTTGCAAATCCGGGGGCTCCTGGAGGTGAGGACTCGGCTGTGGCTCCTGTCCTTGCTGGGACAGGCCTGGAGGAGGAGGATTCCAACCCCAGTGCCTGCGGTCATGTGGAGCCAGCTCTGTGCTGGGAACTTGCTGCCACTCAGTTTTGGTGGGTTTCTTTAAATTCACTCTTCCACTTAAACTCTTCATTACGCTGCCACTTGCTGGGCCCGCCAGCTGCTAACAAACACCAAGGGACTCCAGGCAGCTTTGCAGACCGCCTCGGAGTGCCTCAGGCAAAGCCTGAAACACATAAAACATGAAAATAACCTTTGGTGTTCGCTTGCAGCCTCACACCCTCCGTCCTCCCTGTGGTGGGGAGTGATAGGTGAGGCTCACAGCCAGCAGGTGGAGGTGGCTGGGTTGCAGGGTGCTGGGATTCAGCGTGGGGCTGTATTTTTATCATTTTTAGGGAATGTTGCAGACCCTGAGTTGGGGCAGTGACCTCCTGCACGGAGCACGTTCAGTCTGTGTTCCCATGTTTTTAGCTTGGCTCAAAAGGAAGCAGAGCTGACATGCTCCTGCTCTGTGTCTCTGTTGTGAACCAGCATGTGTGAGAAAGAAATCAGGCACTGCAAGTCCTGGGAGCACATCGCTCTCACTCTGTTGAGCAGCTCAGGGGAGGAAGACCCTGAGTGAGGTGACATTTTTGTGGCACAGCTTTTTCTTTTAAGCACTGAGCTCAAGGTTCCCCAGGCTGGATGGGGCTGAGCAACCTGGTCTAGAGGAAGCTGCCCCTGCCCATCCCAACAAGATGATCTTTAAGGTCCCTTTGAATCCAAACCAGTCTGGGGTTCTGTGATTCCCCATTTTTTGCTGGGTTTCCCAGGATGCAAGAGGGAAGAGCATCTCCATCCCTCTTCCTGCTGCATCCTCAGCCTCTGAGCAGCATCCCCAGGCTCTGCCGGTGCAGGGTTTGCTTGGGGCTCCCTGAGATTCTTGATGCTGGTCTCTGGCTCTGAGATTGTTAAATCGTGCTGGTCAGGCTTATCCTTCCTTAATCCTGCGTTATTCAAATGTTCTGCTCTGTCTTTCATGTTAAACAAACAGACAAACAAAACCCCTTAGGAAGCAAAGTCCTGATTTGCTGATTAGACCCAGCCCTGCTGGAATCTCATCCTAAAATCCTTCCAAGTGCATCTGCTAGGCTCCCCTGGAGAACTGCAGCATTTTGAGACTTGAAGGGCCGACTTGAAGCACATTTGCATTCGAGTGCAGATCAGAAGGACCCGCAGACAAGCTCAGGTCAGCTGTGTGAGGCCAGCTCCGCTCCGGTAGGTGTTAAGAGGTTGTAAAAGAGGCTGTCAGGAGCATTAGTGCAGGGAAGGGAAAAGAGCGGCTCTGTTAGGAGGTATTTGCTGCTGTCTGTTATTAGCAGTTAAAACACTGCGTTCGTGACACTTTGTAGTGTTTAGCCAGGAATGAAAAGAAGTGATGGGACTTGCAGGGTAACAAGAAGGAAGTTCAGGACGAAAAAGGATTTCTTCCTTCCACGCATAATCTGGAGAATGGGAGAGAGATGTCACCAGGCAGATAAATGTTCCTTTCTCCCTGGCCTTGTGTCTGCACTGGGGGAGAGGGGGACAGCAGAAAACCTGGACACAAACTCCTGAATTCCTTTGCACGCTTTGCTTTCTGCTCCTGTTAGATCTTGCCAGAAAGTGTGTTCCACTTTCTCCTGATTAACTCAAGAGCTCTCAGTGCCTTTTCCAAGCCCTGTGTTGCAAGACCTTCCAATATTGGGAGAAGGAGCCCTGAGACCTCACAGTGAGATTCCTGCCTCTGGAGCAGGACCTGGAGATTCAGTGAAGTCCTTCCATGTGAGATGAGGCAAAGGCTCTTTCGTGATCCCCTGCCCTTGCTCAGTGAACACATGGCCTGTTTGTTGTTTTCCCTTCCCAAGCTCTCCCATTCCAGGCTGTTGTTTCATGATTAATTTGCCTTTTACTCCTTCCAAGTGGGTGCACATTTTTAATTGTGTAAAGTTGGTCTCCTTATTTCCCTCAGCTTTTTCTTTCTTCAGTGAAACTTGTCCCAGTATTGGGTGCCCAGAGAGATTAAATAACAGCCACTGCACCCCTGGGAGATGTTCCCTTCCTGCTGGTCCTGCCCAGTATAAAATGATCCCTCTCCTGTCTCTCCTCAGGATGTGCATCCCTGCTTGGAGCTTCTGCCTGATGCTCAGCTTAATATATTCCCTGCACAGTTTTGCCCCATTATTCCTAGTTAAACTCTCCTGGATCACCCAGAACATGAGGAATGCGCAGCAGCTTCCCACAACACAGCATAATTAGCTGCTTCAAAAACTACCTGCAAAGAGTGATGCCCTCATTATGCCGAGCAGAGGAGGGTTTGGTGGGGCGGGATGTCTCCAGGAAGGAGATGCATTTCTCCTCAGAGCAAGAACAAGAGGCAGCTCTGGCCCTCCTGCTGTCCTCTTCATCACTGGTTTCCTCAGGAGCCTGAAGGCACCTGGCAGAGCTCCGTGATGGAAGCAAATGCCTTGGAGCATCCATTAGTTCATGGTGGTTAAAGTAAAGCCTCATGGTTCGTGTGCTGCAGGAAATGAGCCAGGAAATAGCCACCAATGTTGTTTTAAAATGCTTTATTTGCTATTTTGCTCCAAAACAGGCGTGTGGGGGCTGTTTCATCAGCGCTGGTGGTGGAGGTTCCCGGGAGCCCATCACATTCCCAGCCATCCTCGGCTGGAGTTCTTCCCTGCCACCGTGGGTAGAACAAACCTGGTCCATCAGTTGTTCCTTATTCTCTGATAAAACAAAAAAGCCGGCCTTGGGTTGAGAGCCGGCCTTGATTTGTTCCCACTTTATTCCTGGAATCCAGAGCTGGCCAAGGAGTCTCCAGTGCCTGCCTGTCTGATCACAACAACCCTTGATGTTCCTGCCGCGTTTCTCGTCGAGGATCTCTGAGTGCTCTGCAAACAAAAACTCAATAAGCCTCCTGTGAAACCTCTGGGGTGGGTATTATGCTCCTGACTTAGCAGATGAGTAAACAAAGGCACAGCAGCTCAAGTTTTCCGTGTTCAGAGCACTTTGTCAATATTACCTGGTTAATCCTCACACCGGCCTCAGGAGGGGAGAGTTGGGCCCCCTCAGGGGCAGAGCAAAGTCACGGCGGGGACTGAGGAGTCCTGAGTGCCACTGTTTGGGGCCACCACACTGAATAACGGGGTGTTGGCAGCTGAGCCATGAGTCATGGAGTCATGGAATATCCAGAGCTGGAAGGGACCCCCAGGAATCATCCAGTGCAACTCCTGGCCCTGCACAGGACACCCCAACAATCCCACCCTGTGCCTCAGAGCGTGACTGAGCTGGGCTGCTGTGAACTTGGCTTGTTTAATTGTCTAAAGTCTGTTCATAGCCCTGTCAGGCTCTTCCCTTGGAGCTTCTTCAATGCCCAGACTTGGGGTCTGGGACCATTTTCAAGAAGATTTGGGGTCAGGGGATGATCATGGTGGTTCTGATTCCTGAGAGATGGCACTGGCAGGAGCCCAGGCAGACACAGGCAACCAATAAATCAATCAATCGACCACAGAATTAATACCAAGCAAGGAAGGTTTCTTGTCTTGGTCAGGGCGTGGCCTGGTTCCCCCACTAGTGACTCTTTGAGTGTCACCTTCTCCAACGACAGTCCCTGTGCACTGTGCCAGTGTAGGACATGGAAATGTGAGCATTTCACAGCTGTTTTCCTAATCATGGCAACTCTTTAATGTTTTAATGCTCCTCTAGTAGTTGAATAAATACTTCATATTGGCTGTTAGTCAGAGAGGGGCTTTTATCTTCCGTTTTGTGATCCGAGGAGAAATGCTCAGCTCTTCGATCTGAACGGGTGATGCTGATTCTCAGGACGGAGATTTTGCTGCCGTTCAGGTCCCATTTGTTGCAGCTGAGGATGTTCCCAGCATTAGCAGCCCTGGGAGTGTCATGGGGATCAGAGAATCCCCGGCACTGGAAGGTTCACAGACGGCTGCAGTGTTTTCCTGCCCGTCAGCTCTTGTGAGCTTTGCAGGTGCTGCTGCAGGCGGCTCTGAGCAGGGGCCTGGCTGCTCAGAATTCAGCAACTACAGCCACTGGCTTCCTACTGACTCAGGTGAGGATTCAGGGCTCTGATTCTCTCCCTCCTAGGCTGCTTTTGGCCAACTCAAATCACTTACCAGCAGCTCCAGTCATGAGACAGTGAGTAACTTAAATATGTCTTTTTCCACAGCAATTCATAAGGTTTGCAAAAGGCCTCTGGATAAAACCAGAGTCTGAGAACTAAGGGCTGCATATGTAGAGTCATGGAATGGGTTGGGTTGGAACGGACCTTAAAGATCTTGTTCCACCCCCTGCCACGGGCAGGGACACCTTCCACTACCCCAGAGTGCTCCAAGCCCTGTTCAACCTGGCCTTGGGCACTTCCAGGGATCCAGGGGCAGCCACGGCTTCTCTGGGCACCCTGTGCCAGGGCCTCCCCACCCTCACAGGGAATGATTTGTTCCCCATATTCCACCCAAATCTCCCCTTTTCCAGTTTGGAGCCATCCCCCCTTGTCCTGTCACTCCAGGCCCTTGTAAACAGTCTCTTTCCATCTTTCCTGTAAGTTCCCTTTGGGTCCTGGAAGGCCACAGTTAGGTCACCCCGGTCTCTTCTCCAGGCTGAACAATCCCAGCTCTCCCAGCCTTTTCCACAGCAGAGCTGCTCCATCCCTCTGATCATCCTGGAGCCTCCTCTGGACTCTCTCCAGGAGGTCAGGTATGTCCAGCAGGAGTGTGTGTGACTCTGTGTGAAATGGGGTCAGGAAATGTCCCCGCATGCCTCCCCGAGGTGACAGAGCAGGGTCTGCCCTGGTCAGAGGAGCTCTGCAGACCCTTTTTAGTGGATGGGCTGATCCCAGGAGCTTTTAAAGCCCAGATCCAGAAGAGCACTGAAACATTTTATTAGCCTTTAACAAGACAGAGTTATATCAAGTTTGTTCAGCATTAATTATACTTTCCGCAGTGTTCTACCTACACCATCAATTATTAATTAATCTCCCTTTGTATTTTTAGCTGTTACCTGTCCCTAATCACCTTGCTGCTATAACTTTCTGGTCTCATGCCAACATGTGTTGCCAGACCAGTTGCAGACATTAGCAGGAATATAATTACCTCATTACTGCTCATGGAGTTTTGCATACCCCACCTAGATGACGTTAGCGATGGAGAGGGAAAGGCATTTTTCCCTGGAAGTGTTTCTGCTTGTTTCATGCTGGGAGCTGCTCCCTCACTCCGAGGCAGGAGAGTGACCCCGTTGTCACTGTCACAGATCCCCTGACACCGTGAGCTGGACACTGTGACCCAGCTCTGACCCAGCCACTGTCAGTGCTGGGTGAGGCTGTGGGGATCAGCTCCCTGCAGGCAGAACCTCACGGTGCTGGGGGTCACTCTGGGAGGTGTCCAGTGCTGGGGGTCATTGTAGGGACTCCCCAGTGCTGGGGGTCATTGTAGGGATCTCCCCAGTGCTGGGGGTCACTCTGGGAGGTGTCCAGTGCTGGGGTCATTGTAGGGACTCCCCAGCGCTGATGGGGGTCACTGTGGGATCTCCCCAGTGCTGGGGGTCATTGTAGGGATCTCCCCAGTGCTGGGGGTCACTGTGGGATCTCCCCAGTGCTGGGGGTCATTGTAGGGACTCCCCAGTGCTGGGGGTCACTGTGGGATCTCCCCAGCACTGATGGGGGTCACTGTGGGATCTCCCCAGTGCTGGGGGTCATTGTAGGGATCTCCCCAGTGCTGGGGGTCACTGTGGGATCTCCCCAGTGCTGGGGGTCATTGTAGGGACTCCCCAGTGCTGGGGGTCACTGTGGGATCTCCCCAGTGCTGGGGGTCACTTGGGTGGATCACTCAGGTACCCAGGCCCGCAGCTCTCCTGAGCTCTGGAGACAACCTTTGGTCATTTCGGGCCGTTGTATCCCTTCGAGCCTTGGCTCTGATTCCTCTGTGGTTCAGGCACAGTTTTCATCAGGAAATGACTGCAGGTGAGGGCTCTCCTGCCGCCTGTTCTCTGCAGCTGTCACTTTGTCACATCCGCATTACATGACAATGTCAAACTGAGAGAATGGAGGGGACAGCAGCTCCCCGGTCTCTGTTTTAAGGGATTCGAGTTTATCCTGTTTCTGTGCCAAGTTCCCTTTGCCTCTTCTATCCCAATTATCACATTCTGATGTTGCCACAAGCCTTCCCTCAAAACTGCCCAGGATAAATAAACATCCAGCTCCTGCTTTGTGCCCGGGACAGCCTCCCCACTCAGCCGTGCTGCATTTGTGTGCTCAGGCATGTCCAGGGCTGCAGGTTTCCAGGCTCAGGATAAAACCCTGCCAGCCAGCGAAGTTCCCAGCCAAGCTTTTCCTCCTGCTTTTCCAAAGGCTGCTTCCCACTGCTCGGCTCCGTGGTGCGTGTGTGGATGAACAAATGTCAGCACAGCTGGGCTGCAGTGGGCACTGGAGGAGAGACACCACTGAACTCCTTCTCTGCTGCAGCTGGGCACAGCTGGCAGGGTCAGATGGTGCCCCCTGTGTCCCTGTGCTGTGACAGAGGCAGCTCTGCCACCTCACCCAGCTTTGGGGAGGGCAGGACTGGGCTGTGAGACCAAATCCTTCCTTTATTCCCTCCTGGAAAGCACGAAGGGCTGTGCTTGGAGCTATCAACAATTGTTGTGTCAGTCAGCGCGTGGGAAGGGAGTGGTTTTGGGGAATAACTGCAAAAGGAGACTCTTTTTCTTGGAAAAGGGAAGTGGAAGGAGTGCTGAGGTGATTCAGAGCAGGATTATTAAAAAAGCACTCGTACATCCATAGCCCAGACATGAGCTGTTAACATCGGAATATTTACATTCCTCAGAGCTGGGCAAATTTTTGGGATGCTCTTCTTGGATATTCATCCTTCATTCACTCAGCCAAGATATTTGTGTGAGAAAGTGGCAGATCAGGGAAAGTGGAGTACCTGACAAGTCCTTGACCTGCAGGTCTGGAAGCCTCCACTCCAGTGAATCACACACAGGATGGGTTTGGATGAGTGGTCAAAAAGCAGAAAGGAGGGAGAGCAAAGCCATTAACTGAACATAACCGTAAGGACTTCGGTGTCCCTGCCCACAGCAGGGGTTGGAACTGGAGGATCTTTAGGTTGCCTTCCAAAAAAGCCATTCTGTGATTCTAAAATCCACCCAGAGCAAGTGCGAGGTGTCCAACAGCTACTCCAAGGGGAAAGCTGGGAACATCCAGCATGACAATTAACTGCAGTTACTGTGACCCAGCAAACCCATGCCAGGATCATCCCGACAGGTTTGTTCCAGTTCAGGCTGGCAGTTCTCTCCTCACTGCTGCAGGCAGGTGCTGGCAGGAGAGCTGGAAGAGAAAGACAAAGTGCATGAAAAATGCAAAATATAAGGAGTTGGCTCTCAGCTGGCACAAATCAGCCCAGGGGTTTTTGACATCAGTGGAATTTTATATATCATATATATATTAGGTATTATATATACCTGCACTGAGTAAAGCCTGGCCTGCTCTTTCTGCAAGGGCTCTGATTGCTAATTTGGCTTTGGGGTCTGAGTGCTGCTGGTGCATTGGGTTCATCCCAGCAGCTGATCCCGGGCTGGGAACAGAGCTTTGCTGCAAAGTGATGCTGCTCTGTTTTCCCTCAGAATTTGCCAATTTGACAAATTTGTTTGCAGAGACAGAGTGATTGTGGTTCTGGAGGGACGCAGGCAGCCATGGCAGGCAGGCTGCTTGGCAGTTTTATCCTGCCTACCTCTGCTTTGGAGCCGGAGCACCTGCCCAGCAACTCCACTTGCTAAAAGCCTGGAAGTGCCTGGATCTGGCTCCCAGCTCTGCTGTCCCATCTGCTGCTCCTCAGGATGGCAGTGCCCGCTCCATTTCCCCCTGAATGGAAAATATTTCCTCTGCTAAACACAGGAGTCGTTCCCCATCCAGCTCTAGCGTGGATTCCTTCGTGCTGCACAGGGTTCCTGCTGCTGGGTTTTGTACGGGTTTTGTACAGGTTTTGTGCAGCTCAGCACGCTCAGTACAGCTGGAGAATTTCCATGCTCGAGAGATGTGGTAGAGAGGAAATTCCAGCTAAGTGCCAGATCCAAGGAGCCTGTAAGAATGCAGGAATACCCAATGGGATGCAGGGATGCCCAGTGCTGGTTTGGATTCTTCCAAGTTTACATCTCCATGTGCCACCTATCAAAATATTTCCTCCAAAATCCTTTTGGGTTTTGCCTGGGGTTTTTTTGGGTTTTTTTTCAAGTGTGAAATGCCTAAAGCTGGGGATTTTCCAGGGAAAGGGCATTCCCACCCATCATCAAAGCTTGTCATGTTTACTGTGGAACATTGAGATCCCTAAATTCTCAGCAACTGCTCTGCTGTCTCTGTGTTTGTTTTTTCTCTCCTGTCAGGAGTTAAATTTGGAGGGCACAAAACACTCCTGTGAATAGAAATGGTGCGGAAGGCTGGAAGAATAAAGGAGAATGAGGACAAAGTGATGTTCATTTTCTCCTGCTCAGAGCTTTAAATTGGCAAAGCCTGACTACTCCCTGCCCAGTTCCTCATCCCAACAGGTGTTCCCTCAATTCAGAGAGATTTCAAGGGAAACAAATAAAAAGCAACCAGAGAAAAATTCCTTTATCTGAAGAGGCATCCACACAACCTGGTGTTGTTTGGGCAGGTACCTTCTGTGCTCGGCTGCTTTCACTGGGCACAATTGCAGAGTTTGATGGTGAATCCACCAAAAAGTTGGGAAAGATTCCCAAAACAAAGAAGGAAGAGTGTGGCAGTAACTCCCCTGGCCTCAGGAATGATGGTGAAATGTAGGGGTTGTTCATTCCATTGTTTGGAAAACGCAGTGGCACCTCTTGGGCTTATTCTCTGATTTGGCCAAAGTTGTTTAACGTGAGGTGAGCTTCAGAGTGTGACCCTGTTGTCAGAGCCTCCACTCAAAACCTGGGAGCAGCCTGGGCCAGTGGAAGGTGTCCCTGCTCAGGAGGTTGGGACAACCTTGAGCTCCCTTCCAACCTAAAACATCCTGTGATTCCATGAAAACAGGAAAATTCCATCTGAGGCTCTGGGTATTTAGAGGAGAAGACAACCCCGAGTACCTGAGAACAGGAAGACTGGGAGGTGCAGATTTCCAAGCTCAGCTCTAAACAACCTTTTCATCTCTTTGGTTGGATTTTGTTCCGGTCTGACCTTGTCAGTTGTGAGTCTCGGAGCTGATTCCAAAGAGATGGGAGCCGTGAAGGTAATTGCCTTGTGATCCAGGGAGCAGTGGTGGGGATATCAGCACGTGGGAGCCAGGAATGATTCCCTGGATTACAGTGAGAAGCTCTACCTGTTTGTAAATCTGAGCGCCAGCCCTGCTTGACCTGGCTTGTGCCTTCACCAGAACTTAGGTACATATGAACCACAACCTTAATCAAAAACCGTATTCCAATTAGTAATAACAAAGTGGGAATTCAGATGGTTCAGCCTCAGCACTGGAGCTTCCCAACTTCTGAGTACTCACGCTTTGAACTTTTTTCTTTATTACAGTTTTAGGTGATTATTTTTCCCTTTTGCTAAAGCTTAATATAACCTAGCACGGATCCATGGCTTAAAACAGTCAGCAGAACTTTTGACAGCAGCTGGGCCCATGGGATAAACCACCCCAGTGCAGTAAACTCTGATTCTTTCCTCATTATATAACAATGCAAATGTAATAATTTCTTCTCTGCTCCAGTTGCTACTCAATCCCCGATTAATTCAGAAATGGGCCAGTAGTGAATATACAATTGCAACTGCCAGCAGAGTTTAATATGAAGTTTGGGTTATTGTCACATTGCTATTAATAACACTCGTGATTAGGCACTGACTTGTCCCTGAGCTGTTTAAATGTCACCGCCGGAATCAGAGGGGTGAAAGGAATTTAATCTCTTTTCCCCAACCCTCAGCCTCTGTATCACAGGAACTTGGAAATGTGTGGTTTTTCCTATTGTTCTTCAGTCTATTGTAGCAGTGCTGCACTGACTAATTCCTGCATAAATCATTGCCATGACAACACCTGGAATATCTCCTGTCAAACAGTGCGAGCTGCAACTCCTTCTTGGGCTAAAGAGGTACAAATGGGGGTGAGGAGAGTGCACAGACCTGTTCTGGGAGTGCAGGAGTGCTGAGCCCTGGAGTGGGCTTTGGGAAAGTCTCCTCGCCTGCCTGCCTGCCTTCCTTCCCATGCCCCTGGGAGCTGATCAAGCCACCTATCAGGGATTAATTGATCTGTTTGTGATGAGAGTGGGTGCTCAAAGGTCTGGCTCTGCTCTTGGTGAGTCCCTCCAGCTCCTGGTGTTGGTTGAGTTGGAGCAAACACAGCTCCAAGGCAGGGGCTGGGTCTCACCAGGGCTCCTGAACCCCCTTGGAACACACAGGGTGGGCAATTCACAGCAGCAGAACACCAGGCTCTTTCCTTCTGGCTGCATTAATGATAAAATATTGATCCCCTTCTACAGGGAAACAGGCAAAGTTCGGTGTTGTGTTTAATTAAGGACTTTAAAAGAACCACTTGTAAGGTGATCAATATTTATTAGGACGGGGTAATCTTGTTTTGAGTTCTCAGCTTGGTGGGTTTGATGTACACCAGCAGCAGGGCTGGGAGTGAGTGGGGAGAAGTGAGATGTGCTTTTCACTGGGGAACAGCTTTGATGATAACCCCAAGCCAAGCTCGGCTTTAATGGCAAAATAGATCAGCCCATTTTTCTCCTGTTCCTGCGAGCTCTTCTTTATTCCCCCTCAAAAGAAGGCCTGTGAAGGAAGAATGGAGTGGAGAGGTTACTGATTGCTATCTCCAGCCTTGTCACAAAGGAAGATTTACTAACACAGGGTAAAATAGGAACGACTGCGTTGAGCGGATTCCATCGGAAGTGCTTTACAGGCAGGACTGGATGAAAAATGAGGTTTGACTTTTAATGCCAATATAGAATCCATCTGTTTAGGTCCATCCACTTTTTTCTTATCCTTTATTCATCCCTATTGTGTGTGAAGTCTCCTGTGATATGTGAAGATCTCAGTTTCACCTCAGATTAAAGGCAAGGCTCCTCTTTGGGCAGCGTTCCCTGCTCCGGCTCAAAGGGGAGGAGGGATGGAGACCATGTGTGGAGCAGCTGGTCCCTGCAGTGACAGCACTCTGGGGTCCCTCTTGAAGAGTCCTCCCATGGAGTGACTTTATTTATCCAGAGTCTTGCCTCTTGACCTGCTTTTCTTCTCCTCAGTGCCTCCCGTGCTCGCTGCCATCGGAGCGTGAGAAGCGTCGCTGTTCCAGTTCCTCTGCCCAGGTTCAGGGAAGGGTGCTGGGGATGGAGGTTCAGCATTGGAATTTTTGTTAATACAACCCAATAAAGTCATTTTGGATGGTTCCTTATCTAAGCTGCACTTAAAGTTCTCCTGTTTGGAAAATGTGGGATGTCCCTAGGTAGAGGTGAAATGGTGAATAAAATATGGGTGTGCTTGAGAAGGGCTCAGCTACATTGTCCAAGAGAGAAGTGGGCAGAGTTTGTTGCCTCCTCCTCAACCTCTGGGCTGTCCCTCACTGATTTATTTCTGTGCTTGAGTATCCTGAGAGTTGCAATGTTTCACCTCCAGTCTAACCATAAATCTCCCTGTGTGGATGGGGATGCTGGGCACAGGTTCACCTGTGGCAGCATCCAGGAGAGGCACTGAACTGTAAATTGAACTTTCTCTTCCAATTCCACACCTGCATTCTGGATTTTTGTTCTGCTTCATCCACTGAGAAGGACTGAGGGAAAAGAATCAGGATTTGTCTGATGCATTGGCTGAGCCACAGCCGTAATCCTTGGGGAAGGAGAGAATTCCATGCACAGGCTGAGCTGCAGACAGCCCTCCTGATACCAGCACTGCCTGAAAATGTTCCCTCCCTCCCCTCCTCAGCTCCAAGAGAATTAATCCCAAATTAAACCCTTTGTTTTGCCCAGCAGGAGCGGGCAGGCTGAACTCTACTCAGAGAGAGTGGCTCAGTGGCAGCAGCAGACCTGGGTAATTTGGGTGACAAAGAGTTTACTCACCAGAAATGCAGTTTTGGAGTGGAGGAGGCAAAGCTGTCTGGGAATTTGGGTCAGATTCAGCAAACAGTTTCTGCCAAAAAAAAAAAAAAGAAAAGAAAAAAAGAAAACACAAAATTCTCCCTTTATTGCTTTTCCAGATAATCAAAATAATTAATTTTCTAATTCTCAAGAAGCAGCAAAGTAAAAATACAGAGAGAATTTACATTTTTCTTCTCACATGAGAATATCCTACACTGAAAAATACAGATGAGCAGGAACATTTGCCCAGGTAAAACATCTTATTTAACAAAACTTGTTGTTTTTCACAGGAAAACACCTGCGTGGTCCTGGTGCAGGTGGCACACGAGTTCCTCCCTCTCGGAGTGGCTGCAGTGTCACTCGCCTGTGAATAGAAATAAAACCAGCAGATGGTGCTGGAGAATGTCCACCTTGGGTCCTGCAGGTACAGCCTGAGCCCACCCCTGGAGGGTGTCCCGGGCTGGAATATCCTTCGGGAGCGAGGGCTGCCCATGGCTGATGGGGAGGAGGATGGAAAGGAGGAGAACTGGGCATCTCCAGGCCTGTTCCTGACTGTTGAGCACAGGTCAGTGCTCGCCCTGCTCTGGCTGGAGATGTGATTGATGAAGGTAACATTGATGAAGGTATCATTGACGAAGGCGTGAGGAAGGTGTGAGGCTGCTGCTCTGCCTTTCCCTGGCATCTCTCCCTCCCAGCCCTGCTCTTGGCCCTTCCCCAGCTGCAGCAGTGCCAGCCACCAGCATCCCCCAACACTCCACAGGCCCAGGCGGTGAGCAGACGCCTCAGGGAACGCCAGCCTGGCTTTACGGTTTCTTTTTAGATTTTCAGTAAAGACTTTAGGGTATTTATTTATTTATTTATTTATTTATTTATTTATTTTCTGGCTGAGGTAACAAAGCAGCGATGGCCAGAGCTCTCTGTCCCCTTGTCTCCCCTTGGGGCTGAGGAGGTTGGTTTGGTTTGTAGGAAAAGCAGAAGAGACCATGGACTCTCCTCACTCCTTATTCCCTTAAGGGCAAAAGTTGAATTGATCTGGGAAGCTGTGGGGATTTGTGCTGAAGTGGCCGGGGCTGGCCCTGCCCTGGGTGCAGCAGAGTCACCCCGGATTTACAAGGGCAGATCAGAGCAGATCCCCCTGTCCCAGTGTCACAGCTTGGTGATAGCAGCCTGGCACCTGGTGACATTTCCCATGCTGACAGCTCATCATCTCTCAGAGCTGTCTTGCCAGACTGAGAAGCCTCTGATTTTTTTCCCCTCATTTCCAGCACGGGAAGGGAGCTGTGAGCCTGCTCCCTCCGCTCCCTCAGAGTGTGAATTGAGCCCAGAGGAAGCGGAAAGACGCTCCAACATCTGTCCTGGTGCTGCGCCTTGCTCAGGCTGCCAGACTGTTCTGGGACTGTCACACTTGGTGTGCTTGGGGACACATGGGGCTGGCATCACTGTGGCTGCAAATGAATCCTCAGGGCATATTTAGGGATGAAACTCCTCAGGACAAGGGAACGTGGAGCTCCTGGAGTGGGGCCAGTGGAGACTGTGGAGAAAAGGAAGGGCCTGGAGCATCTCCCTGCCCAGGAAAGGCTGAGGGAGCTGGGGCTGAGGAGATGCTGAGAGAGGCCCTCAGCCCTGGGTGTCCCTGGGTGCAGGGAGGGTCAGAGCAAGGCCCAGGCTCTGCTCCAGGGGCCCAGCAGTGGCACCAGAGGAATGGGCAGGGACTGATCCCAGGGAGTTCCACAGAAGTTTGGACAGGGCTTGGAGCAACTTGGTCTAGTGGAGGGTGTCCCCAAGATGGGCTTTAAGGTCCCTTCCAACCCAAACCATTCCATGATCCTGTGATTTCACCAGAGTCTGGAGCTGATCTCTTGTTCAGTTTTGCTGTCTCAGAGCGCAGTGGTGCCCACCAAGTGGAGATGGGGGTCTCACACCTGTAACCCTCAGCCTCTCTGTCTCTGCTGGTCTCTTCTGCTGCAGCAAAGCCTCGTCATTGCTTTTCTAGGAAGCTTGGAGTGGCTTCATTTGCTATTCCCACACATCTGTTCTGCTGCAGCCTGTCATTAATCTCCTGGGAGGTTTAGGTTTTCCCCTCTCCCACTTGCTGCAAGGCCAGTCAGCAAAGAGACAACTAAATGAGCACTGATACACAACAAATAGCAGGTTCCAGGGCAACCTGATAATTGTTTTCTTGCTAAACAAATATATGATACACCTTTCAGTTAAAGGAAATAACAGTTTGAGAAGTGGGGAGGTCCCTCCAGCCCCATCAAAGTGGAAATGAGCACAGTTGTTGTTCTGCACAGCCCCTCAGTCACACAGGATGCAGAGGGCTGTGCTTTGGGACAGCAGCCCGGCCTGGCTTTGCCCTGGATACCCCCAGATTCTCCAGATCTGGTTCCAACATAAAGAACTACCCTCATTTGTTAGCAGTGTGTGATGGCCACTGGCCAGAGCTGCCAGCAAAGCTGTAAATGCTCTGCTGGGACTGCAGCGTGTGGGCAGAAAGGGGCATTTTTAAGGCTCTTCCTGAAGTAAGATGGAAATTAAAAAGATATTTTTGTCCCAAGGCCAGCCCCTGAGTAAGCATAATTTGGCTCTGACAACTCTGGAGGAGCAGTGCCAGTTTCTACAGCTGAGGACCTATCTATGATATTAAGAAGAAACAAACCTCATTTATTCTGTGTCCTTGTTGGCATCACAATCCAACTCCTAAGAAAACGAACACATAGCAGAGCAGCCCTGCCATCATGAAGTGAATACACAACAGGGAGTTAAAATGTTAAAATGAACAGCAGGGATTCTTTGTTTTAATTTTATTTCTTTTTTTTGGCCTTGAGGGGTTCTGTTCCCACATTCACTTCGTAAACACAAAGGTGAAGGAACCTTTCTACTGCTGGAGAGCAAAAGTAGGTGGGGAAGAAATGCCTTCCAAAAAAAGCATCACATTGTAAAGCTGAGAGTCCTGAATTTTCACAGAATCATGGAATGGTTTGGGTTGGAAGGACCTTAAAGATTATCCAGATTATCCACGGGCAGGGGCACTTCCACTATCCCAGGTTGCTCCAAGCCCCGTCCAACCTGGCCTTGGACACTCCCAGGGATGGAGCAGCCACAGCTTCTCTGGGAAATCCATTCCAGCCCCTCCCCACCCTCTCAGGGAAGGATTTCCCAGGAGAAAGAAGGCAGAAACAGAATTTCTCTGGCATCCCCTTCTCCCTGTCTCCCCCCAACCCCAAACCTGCTCTCTGTAGCTGCGCTGGTGTAACTTACACCAGGCAGGGCGTGCTCACAAGGTTGCTCACGAGCATTTTGACTTGCGGTGCCTTGGAATTAATTGTTATTTTTCAAGTGCTCTAAAATTGTCAGATAAAACCTGCCAGAACCTTCTCTGGTTTTTTCTCACCCACTTCAACACGAGGAGGTCGAGTGAGTCAAACGCTTGTCAGGCTCCGGGTGAGAACGGGGGGCTCAGCTGCCCCAGCAACGCTGACACAGAGCCATAAACACACACGCAAGGTTTGCTTTTACCCCGTGTCTGCTCAGTAACAGCTAATTTACAGCTCGCTCCTAAAGACAGAATTTTAATGGTGTTTTCTTTCAAAAGTGTTACATATAAATGTGCTGTAGCCGGTGTAAAAGTGTCTGCAGGCACAGAAATCATCATCACCAGCGACTGCTAAAGACTGATACACAGAGAGAGGAAATTTATCTTCTCTCCGAAGTGGGAACCAGACTGTAAACTGAATTTGTCAATAAATATGGAAACGGTTCCCATTTTCCTTGTCTTCCCTGCACTGGGAAATCTGGTACCCTGTCACTGGTGTGGCAAGAGAAATTTCCAGATCCTGCCCTATCTGTGACTGAGGGGCCCCAGTGTTAAGGGATTTGTTGACACCTCTTCAGGTCAGTGGTAGAAAAAATACAGATTCTTTAGGAACAGAATCTGGAAGGAGATAATTGTATTTAAGGAACTCAGAAAGACATTATGGACAATTTACCTTCCTAGAAATGTGTGAATGGTGAAGGACAACACAAACATTAGGCTTTGGTCCATGCAAGTGATCCTGGGGGAAATTCCATGTTCTGGTGCCCGTGGAAGTTCCCATTTCAGTCCTAATTGTCCTAGAGCCCCACTCCTGTGCTCTGTTCCTCAGGTACACTGTGTGTAAATAGTGTCCCCTGCCTTTTGGGTGGAAAATCTGCAGTTTGAGGTGGATGTGATGGAGAGAGAGTTGTCCTGAGTTTGGATTTTCCTGTCTGCCTGTGGATGCTGCACTTCCATGGCTCATCTGCCCCTTGGAGAGACAGTTCCTTGCTTAGGAATGAGTGCAGTGGCACTGGGAACCATGGTTCTGTCCTGTGTTCTTCCAGCTCAGCGTTCTGACCTTCAGTGTCTCTTGGATGAAAGGTTTGCACCTCAATGTTTGCAGAGTGGCTGTTCAGCCATCACCTGCTGGTATTGGGAGTTGGATTTAAGAGAAGGCAGCTCCTAGAAGGAAGAAGGTGAACTCTGAAGATGTGAAACTGAGTTATAAGGCAGCCCTTAGACCCTCAGGTCCTCCCAGAGAGGGCAAACAACTCCAACCTATCAAAACTGCAATGAAAGCCCATCACTTTGATAAGTGGAAAAAGTCACCCCAGCATCAGAATAGAGAGATAATTCCATTTTATCACTCCAGGGTCATTAGCCTGGGGAGCAGAGATGCCCTGCTGGGAACTGTGATCCCATCAATCCTGACAGGGCTGCTGTGATATTTTGGTTTAGTGGAGTCTGGGGGATTTTTATTCTTCGGTTCATCAAAACCCCTGGCACAGCTGTCCTCCCCCTTAACACACACCTGGCTGCCAGGTGAGCAGTGGCTGTTCTGTGTGTGTGGTGTTTGCAGAGTGTCTTGGCAAGGGAAAGGCCTTGGGGAGGTTCTGCTCTTCCCTCCCCTCTCCAGGTGAGCTCACAGCTGGGTTTGGGGGCTCTGGCTCGTGCTGGTGGCTCTCCTGGGGCTGCTGTGAGCTCCCTGTGCCAGCAGCAGGCTGGCAGTCACACGAGGACAGGCACTCTCATGGTGACAGACACTCTCCTGGTGACAGGCACCACTCTCATGGTGACAGGCACTCTCCTGGTGACAGGCACTCTCCTGGTGACAGGCACTCACGCTTGTTTTGCTCTGCAGTGCTCCCAGGAGGTCGAGGAGCAGAGCTGATCCGCCTTGGGGTGTTGCTGCCTCTGGTCTTGTGGCTCTCAGCTCATGTCTCCCACTCCAGCCACCTCAGTGTCCCCCAGCTGGTCAGCACCTCTGCAGTTCATCAAGCCATTTTTAAAGCTGACCCTAATTACTCGTTTCTGCATCCTCCCCCACCCCAAAAACCTCCTGTGCCTCCTGCCAGCCGCTCATCTCTCGCTGCGCAGATCCAGCCCTTTCCTTTCCCACTTGTCTACAATTCATCATTGATCTTCTCGTGGGCCAAGTAGTGTGGTTTGATTTAGGGACAGAGCCAAACCCAAGTCTCTGAAAGCCTTCCCTTGACATCAGTGAGGCTGAGTCAAACCTGATGTAATTCCCAGGCTGGGGGGGACCCTCCAGCCCCTGCAGGGCTCAGCTGGGGGAATGCTCTGGGCCAGGGAGAAGCTGCATCAGGGAAGAGAGCAGGTTCTTTGGGAATCATGGGTTGGAAAGGGACATTAAAGCTCATCCGGTGCCATCCCCCGCCCTGGGCAGGGACATTTTCCACTATCCCAGGGTGCTCCAAGCCCTGTCCAACCTGGCCATGGACACTTGCAGGGATCCAGGGGCAGCCACAGCTTCTCTGGGCACCCTGTGCCAGGGCCTCCCCACCCTGGCTGGGTGAATCCCAATTCTCCCAGCCTTTCCTCATGGGAGAGCTGCCCCATCCCTCTGATCACCTTGGTGTCCCTCCTCAAGGATACTGGGCTGTAACCTGGCCTCCCACTACACTGAAAAGTTTGGGGTTTATTTCCCTCTGCCCTTTCCAACGCTCAAGTGAATTTTATGGAATCCAGGCTTTGGCTCAAACCCCACAAGTTAAACCCAGCCAGTGGCATTGTGGACAGCTCTGCTTTATCAGAGGAGTGTCAGGCTTCCCCCGGCTGTGACTGCTATCAGTAATTAGCACACCCCACTGAGCTGCTGCTCCACAGAAATGCTGCTTTGTCATCAAAGTACAGTAGCTTGTAACTAATTACATCCCCGCTTTATCTGGACCCGTTCTTCCTTTTAAATACACTTAATAACTCTGCCTTTGAAGGTTCCAGGAATAAAAATAACCACTCCAAATAATCTCCTGGAGACACATGCCACATTAGGTGTAGAGCTGGAGTAGGCACCTTGGATTATCTGAGCAGAACGAGAGGCCTAGGTCCCTGCTGGGCTGGGATGGAGAGCCAGAGGTCTGGAGTGCTCTGGAGAGCTAGAGGTTGTGTTTTCCAGGAGTCCTGTGCTGATGTTGTCATTAAAGATGTGAGGAAGGACAAGGGGACTGTGCCAAGAGCTGTGATTTCACTGGCTTTGACTGACCTGCATGGAAAGACCAACAAATACAAGGGCTAAAGTTCAGCGCAGTCCCTCCTCCGTGACCTGAACCCAAACACTTCTCTTCCTAAATCATGTTTAGACATTCCCAGTGGCCCTGGATTCACAGCTCTGTCTTCTGTCATCCTCTCCCTGACCCTTTCAAAAGAAGGACCAAAGAAAACATTTTGTTTCCCTGATCTTGGAAGTTCCTGTGGGATGGGAAACACCTTTGAAGAAGGAAGGGCTGCTGAGCACGGTGTGGGAACTGGGTTGGAAGTCAGTGGGGAACCAGGATTCATGGACCTGGAGCCAGCAAGTCTCCACTGGTTTGTTTAAAAACCCTCTGCTGTCACTGAAGCCATTCTGTGAGGTCTGGGTGCCATAATGAGGCACTAAAATATCCCGTAGACCAGGATCAATTTTTATTACAGCCGAGTATTTTTGGTGTGTATTTTTTATTATTACCTAATTTCTTCCTGTACAGTGAGCCCATAAACTCCAACTATGCTTGGGATAGATGGGAATGTGCCAGTCCCTGGCAGCAGTTTCTGTCTTTGAGTTGGGGAAAAAAGGCAGGAAATTCAAAAGCAATCCATGTCAGGACCTTGACAGGAGGGAGGACCAGAGCAGAGACAGAGGCCTGTGGCTCCTCATCCCAAAGTGATCCAAGCAAAAGGAACAGGCAGTGCAGTGAAAATGTCATGGCTGCAAAGCACTGAGGAGGAAATCAACTTTAAGAGGCAGCAGAAGGCAAGTAGATTATGGCACTTCTAAATTAAAGGTGTTCGGGGGATTCCTGGAGGGAAGAAGCTGGGAGTTAGAAGGAATTCATTACGGAGAGAGAGACTGCACTGGTGAATCACCTGCACAGCCTGGGCCCATTAAACCTGTGCTACACTGCCCTCGGAGTGGGGATGGCATCACTGGGGGTCAGTGAGAGCCTCTTGTCTGCTCCCAAGTGACCTTTAGCCAAGGAGGCTCTGGGGGCAGGATGAGCACTCCCACTCCAGTATTTCCCTCACTATCATCCCATAATTGCAGCTCCAGGTGTGTGTGGTCCTGCCTGGGGCTGAGGCTGAGGGATGGAGCCAGGGGCAGGTGGCTTTAAGGGCATCGTTGGCTGCCAAATTGACAGTGGTGTTTTGTCTCATTTGAAATGAAAATGCAGAGGAGGGGAGAACTGTGAGCGTGAAGTGGAGGGACAGAGTGCCAGGATTTCCGAGGACTTTGTTCTCCGAGGGCCTGTCTTTTATTCAGGGTAAAATCCAGGATCAGTCCCAGAACTGGAGCATGGCTCCCTGTCTGTGGTGTGAACTGGGAGCAGCTTTAATTGAGCTGTTGTGGATTTATGTCCGACCCAACCCCGCAAGAGTCACTCCATATTTGCATCTCAGCTCTGCCAGGCTGGACCCTCTCCAAGATGCTTCCTTGGCTTTGCTGTATCATTTTACTTCAGCCATTTCAAGTGCAATTATTAATGGATACCTGTGGAGAAAATAAAACGAGTAAATTCGGTGCTTGTGGAGAATCTGAATGTCAGTGCAAGGATTGAGCTGGGCTGACGTTCCCTCTCCTTCCTGCAGCTCCTGCTCTGCCACCAGCCCTGCAAAATCCATTCCCAAGGATCCTCTGCAGTGCTCCTTCAAGTCTGTTCCCCTGTGGCCATGCTGCCACCTCCTCCTCGGCCATGAGGGTGACAAAGCCATTGCTGCAGCCTTAGTCAGCACAAGGGAGGCGACCACAGCTCTTGGGCTTCCCCCAGCAGCTTCCTCTCAATGTGTGAATTCTCACCTGCATCAAACCCCAAATTCTGCACGGAGTGGTTTCCAGTGCCCCCAAAGAACCCTGTCCCTCACAGATTTGTCTGCTCTGTTATGAGAGCAGGAGGAGTGAGGTGTGTCCGTTCTCAGCTCTAGGCAGATTCGACGATTTGCACAATTTGCCACCGAAAAACAGAGGTTGTTTTGTCACCACTCCCATATGGTGGCTCAGTCAGCTGTGCCAGGACACAGTTAATTATTGGAGGCTGCTGTTTATCTGTCAGAGCACTGGAAGGAGAAGTTTGGGCTACGTTGTTTGTTTAATCTATAGTGGCTTTTGTTTGCTTCAGAATAGTTGATATCTTTCAATTTTTTCCTTTTTCTTATCTTACCCCTTTCTAAAGCTCTAATTCCTATAATCCAAATGGTCTCTTTCCTTTCATTGCTGCTGATCAGTTATCACAGAGCCAAGGAATCATGGAATGGTTTGGCTTGGGAGAGACCTTAGAGATGATCCCATTCCAACCCTGCCGTGGGCAGGGACACCTTCCACTATCCCAGGTTGCTCCAAGCCCTGTCCAACCTGGCCTTGGACACTTCCAGGGATGGGGCAGCCACAGCCTCACGGGGAAGAATTTTTTCCTGATGTCTCATCTCAACCTCCTGTCAGTGTGAAGCCATTCCCCCTTGTCCTGTCACCACATGCCCTTGTAAATATTCTCCATGGCAGAGTGACTTGTCTCAGGTGGAAGATGTGACACTCAGCTGGGCTGGGAGTGTCCGTGCGGGCTTACCCCGGCTCCTCAGCAGCAGCGGGATCAGTGGGGAGTGGAAGTCAGGGAATAAACCCTCCCTGGAGTGACTCAGCCCTGAGTCAGTGTCTGGCTGGCTCCCGGGGACACACCCTGAGGGACACATCCTGACTAAACTCCTCAGCGAGATGCCCGTGGGCAGGAACGGGCACCTGGGAGGGGATGAATCCTGCCGGGGTCCTGGCTCCAAGGGCATGAGGAGCAGCAGAATGAAGGGGTGCAGCGGGACGAATCCCTCTGGTGAGGTGCCACCATCACCCACCCCAGAGGTGGCACCAAGGTGTCCCAGCAGCACATCTGCCCCTCTCCACAGCGGCAGAGGGAGGCTGGAGTGTTCTCAGGTTCTTCCCAGACCTTTCCTGGGGAGACCATCCCCACACTGCAGCCTGCCTCCCTCCAAAAAGCACCTCCTCCCACTCTGAGGCCGCTGTGGTGTTTGGCAATCACTTCAGGAGCTGTGGAAGTGCCAAGTGTCCTTGTGGCCACTGCTGGAGAGGCTGCATTCTCCACAGGCAGGTAACGTTCCGCTCAGGAAAGCTCTGGCTCTGGCTGCATTGTCCAGGTGGCAGCTGCTCCAGAGGAAACAGATGTTTTGTTACAGAATCTGAGGAGCTCTCGCAGTTTTGTCAGATCCTGGGGAGCAGAGCGCTGAGGTCAGCACTGGGCTGCCACAGCCTGGGCTGTGGGACTGATTTTATCGTGAGGAAAACGAGTGTTTGTCAGTGCAGGGGAAAGGTGGGGAAAATATTTCCGGGGGGAGGGGAAGCGTTTGTAAGTGTTGGCCGGCGGTGAAAGCCCTGCATGGACTTGGCTGGGTCTGAACCTCCCTGTTGTCAACTTCTCCTGAAGCCTGAGAGCAATAAATGTTTGTTCCCAGAAGTTTCTTGGAAAGAGGCACCCTGGTGGGAGAATGGCTCCCTTTCGGTGGCTGGGCACGGTGTTTTGGAGTGTGCCAGTGGGTGCCAGGCTCACCAAATCCTGCTGCAGGGGCTGGGATGTGCAAGTGCCAGCAGGAAAAACAGGAGGATTGCTGGATTTCCACCTTCTCCACCAAGAGCAGGTCCCCCTCCTTTGCTTTTGGGGCTGCCTCAAGGACAGGTCACCCTTCAGTTACACCCAAGGTCCTGCAGACACTTCTAAAATCACAATAAAACAACCCCACACAAGACATGTCCCCCAAACCTTTGCTTGGCTGCAGAGTCAGGCTCTCTACCTGATTCCCAAATGTTTTGCTTCCAAAAGCTTAATGTCAAGACTTGGAAGTTTAACTAATTATCTGCGTGCGGATTTTGCTTAGCTCAGGTCTTTGTTTCCTCCTTTGATTCCGTCTGCAGTAGAGCCTTCCATGCAGGATACTAATTCCACTTCCAACCAGCTCCTTTCATCCTGGAGACTCAAGTGCCAGGCACCTCGGGGCAAACTGGGTGGCCACAGGCTGGGAACAGACAGCAAGCGTGTTCAAAGGCAGAGAAAACATTTCATCTGTTCAAAGCCAGCTGCAGTCCCGACTGCTGGGCTTTTGAGTGGCTCTCATAAAAACTGAGGATATTTAATTACCAAAAGTTAAAAAAACAACTGTTATAAACAGCACTGGAAGGGTTTGGGCTCAGGTTGCCGGGGTGGGGGTTGCTGTGTCCCCTCCCCGGTAGGTGGCACTGGGAATGCCAGGGATGTGGTGTTTGTTTCTGCCTGACTCAGAGCGGGGGGTTTCTGTCTTTGTGGGACAACTGGCATCATTACTTCCAAGGGAAAAAGTAGGATTTTCCAGGGAAAAAGATGCTCATCTAAGTGTTCCTGCTGATCCCAGCCCAGGGCAGGGGGTAACTCACTCAAGGAGGCCTTGCTTTCTCCCTTTGTAACCAGAACTTCTTTTCAACGCTGAAATGTGAAGTTTTCCATCTCATCCCAAACATTTATTGCTATAATCAGTGACTCTGGCTGTCCTTGTCCTCTGCACAAATATTCAACACCATTTAAATCTATTTATGCTTGGAAGAGTCACGTTCTGCTGGAAGGCAGGACTTTGCATTCTGCTGGAAGGCAGGACTTTGCATTCTGCTGGAAGGCAGGACTTTGCATTCTGCTGGACAGGGTGGCCGATGTTTTCTGGGATGTCATGGCACAACTAGTGTGGGATACAAGGATTTAGGCAGGTTTCACAGCTGTTTAAAGGTGTTGTGGTTTTTATTGTCTATTCAGGTATCTGGCCTTGAACATTGGGATGACAATCAGCTTTGTGAGTTTGTTTTCTTGATAGGACTTCTCTTCCACAAATGTAGCAAGTTGGTTCATGAGACCATGAAAACTTTTGCATCCAGGGCAAAATCTCCTACAGCTTGGAGAACTTTGTTTCTACTTCTTTTTTCCTTTTTATTTTGGAAAAGGCCTCTCCTTCCCTTGGTTTGAACCTGGGCGGCGACTGAGCAGTGGGGGGAAGGCATCATCTGCTCATTCCATGTTTTCTGCACAGCCCATGAGGTTTCAGTGGGGTCTCCCAGGGCACCTAGGGTGTCCAACAGCACCCAAAGCCTCCTGTCTGTGCTGCAACCACCACCAGAGCCCTGACCCGGGACTCCTGGAAGGACAGACGGGGCAGTGAGCAGGTGCTCCCAGGTGAGAAGAGCAGCAGCCCCAGCTCAGCCAGGCTGATCTTTATGATAAATGTTATTTAAATCGCTGTGTTTCAGCTGCTGTGGGAGCTGCACACCTCAGCCTGGCATGCTAAATATACCTTATTAATTGCCTTGCTCTTTACACACTCCGGAGGCTGCTGCGTCGTTAAATACACCGGGAACATTTATTCCTTGAGGTTTTGGGGTTTTTTGAAGTATTCCAGTTCTTAATGACTCCTCTGCTTGGGATCAGGCTGGACCTGATTGCAGCTCCTGGTTTTCCCTCCCCACAGCACAGCAGAGGTGTCCCAGCGTCTCCATTTAAGCCAAACATGCTCATACAGAGCAGCATCATTGGCCTGGAGGAGTAAACACCTTCTGGGACCATTTAGTGCCGATATTTGTCTGTAGCGCTGCATTATCTGAAGGCTGCAGCTGGGATTGCTCTGAGCAGAGGCAGGAGCAGCCCCCCAAAGTGCAGTTTGCAGCCTGAGCAGGCTATCAGGCGCCGGTGTCAGGGCACAGCTCCAAGGCAGGGCACAAACCGAGACCATCTCCAGGTCACAGCTGGACTCGCTTCAGGAAGCACCAGGGATGGAGCCCAGGCCCGTTTTCTTGCTGATCACCTCAGCTGTGAGGCTGGAGCAGCTGGGCTGGAGCTGCTGCTTTCGGGCAGTACAGCACTCACCCAAAGAGGGAATTTGCTCCAGAAACACCCCTGCCTTGGGTTCTGAATGGAGCATGGCTTGGAGAACTTTCATTTTCTGGGCCTCTCTGCATCCACAGGATAGGACTCAAAGGGGCTTTCAAAAAGGGGGTGGGAACTTCTCCAGTGTTCTTTTAAAAATGCCGACCTGCATCCGCAGTGCTGCAGGAAAGAAAAGGCTGGATGAGCTTTTCTTTCTTACAGGAGCAACCCAATACTGGAAGGTAATCACAGAATCATGGAATGTCCTGAGCTGGAAGGGACCCATGAGGATCACTGATCCCAACACCTGGCCCTGCACAGGACACCCCAACAATCCCACCCTGGGCATTCCTGGGAGCGCTGTCCAAACCCTTCTGGAGCTCCGGCAGCCTTGGAATGTGCCCATTCCCTGGGGAGCCTGGGCAGTGCCCAGCACCCTCTGGGGGAAGAACCTTTCCCTAAATCCAACCTAAACCCTCCCCTAACACAGCTTCACAATTTCAGTCCATATCACCAACTTGAAGCCTTCTGGGAGCTTCACTTGGAGTAGGAAAACAACTCTTCAGCTCCATATCCTGTTTTTTATTGAGAGCCTCTTCCTTTTTCACAGCCCTGTTTGTTTTTGCTGTAAAAGCTGGTGCAGCACCTGGCACAGCAGGGTTAGTTCCACACACTGGGTTCAGCCAAGCCCTCTGCTCCCTTCCAGTGCCGCAGTACTTTGGGAGCTGTGCCCTGAGGATGTGAAGAGAGTTCTACCAGGGGACAGAGCTGGTGGGTTCCCAAAAACTCATCCCGAGGACAGGCTGCCACCAGCCTCTGGATCACCTTGCATCTGCAGCACCTCAGCCCCTTGGCAGCCGTCTTTAAACAAGCAATTCCTCCAGGCAGTTTCAGGTCTGCTCCCTTCCCTGGATGCGTTTGTAAAGGAAAACACAACAGCAATCACCAGGCAACACATCGTTGTATTATTCATGCCCTGTAGTTGAGAGTGATTGAGGTGGGGAAAGGGAGGAGAAAAACCCTGCAAAATTCCTTACGGCTTCAACACCACGGACCCTGTCGAGATTTGGGATATTGTGGCTTTAATCGGCGCTAATGGGTCCCTGCTGCCTCGGGGATGGCTTGGAGAGGATGGAAGCGCTGCAGCTCCTGCCGGGAGCGCTGGGCAGGTCAGGATCCGATGTGCCTGGCGCAGGTGAGTCACGGGAGGAGCCCTGGCAGCGAGCTCCGGCCGTGACACAGCGCTCGTGGCCTCGCTGTCACTGCACACTTGTGGTGTCTTGTCTGGTGAGGACACAGAGCGTGGGACAGAGGTTTTCCTGCAGGGCCTGACACGTTTTGCTCCCGCCGCCATTTCAGTGGAAATACACAGGAATTGTTGCAACCTGGTTTAGCAGGGACACGGTACAAGCACAGCTGCAGGCAGTGATTCAGTTGTTGGCTGGGGTTTGGAGCGTTACTTTGGTATTTCCCTGGTCTGCAGATAGGGAAGGCAATGGCAGCCTATCCCAGGAATTTATAGGCTCCGTTATCATAGGACCTGATATCCCATGTGTTTATCCTTGCGCTGCCTATTGATATTAGGAACAGTTGTTTTTCTGCTTTGCAGGATTTGGGGATAGGGGAAAGTCAATGCAGACCCTTTAGAGGCTTCTCAATGAGGAGCTTGAGGTGGAGCCCCACTCCTGCATCTTCCAGAGCCCCCTGGATACCGAATCATCCTCCTCCTGTATGGGAATCATTGTGGAATCACTGAATCTGCAGGCGCAAATCCCATGGTCTCAAAGAACAGAAATAGTTTTCCTGGGGCTTTTTTCCAGAAGTTCTGCCCTTTAGAGGACCACTGTATGGCTTCCCTGCTATTTTCCCATTTACCAGCCTGGCTGACACCAATTTTGGTGTGACACCCCGCAAACACAGAGGTGGCCGTGGGTGGATCAGTTCTCTGAAGAGGAATCTTCAGTTTTCCAGCTCTGGGCTCCTCAGGACAGGAGGGACAGGGAGCTCCTGGAGTGGGTCCAGCAAAGGATGAAAGATGATGATGCCTGGAGCATCTCCCTGCCCGGGAAAGGCTGGGGGAGCTGGGGCTGTTCAGCCTCGAGAGGAGCCCCAGCTGAGAGGGGCCCTCAGCCCTGGGTGTCCCTGGGTGTCCCTGGCTGCAGGGAGGGCTCAGGGCAGGGCCTGGGCTCTGCTCCGGGGGCCC
The DNA here is from genome assembly GCA_013397775.1 of Eulacestoma nigropectus. Lineage (NCBI taxonomy): Eukaryota > Metazoa > Chordata > Aves > Passeriformes > Eulacestoma > Eulacestoma nigropectus. The sequence continues at coordinate 15,071 of VZTE01002622.1, read as the reverse complement.
AGCAGTGGCACCAGAGGAACGGGCAGGGACTGATCCCAGGAATTCCCCCTGCACAGGAGGCAGAACTTCTGCCCTGGGCAGTGCCCAAGCCCTGAACAGAGCCCAGAGAGGCTGTGGTCTCCTCACTGGGATATTCCAGAGCCCTCTGGACACACTCCTGTGCCCTGAGCTCTGGGATGGCCCTGCTGGAACAGGGAGGTGGCACCAGAGGAGTATCTGTGGTCCATCCAGCCTGACCCAGTCGGGGGTTCTGGGATTTTGCACAGGACACTGCAGGAGACGATGGCCTTTTAGCCCCAGCAGAGCTGGCTCTGCTGTCTCCAAAGTAGGATTGGCAGTGAAGTGCCTGCTGGAGCCCATAAAGCTCAACAGTAAGTAAAGGATGAGAAGGCTGAGCTGATACAGTCTAATTAACTTCCGTTCAGGCTCTTTGTTTGCTGTGCTCAAGCCTGGTTTCTTCCAGATTTAAAGTGATTATGAAAATCAGCACAATGACAAAACACTGCTTTTGAAATCAGACTTTTCACAGTAAATGGTTATTTGTTTTCCTGCTCAAAAATATTGGCTTATCCCCAGTGATAGAATTCTCTCTCTCTCCTCTTCCACCTTCACTCCTGCCTGATTTGTGTGTGTAGTTTAATTAAAATCATACAGTCCTTCCACAGCTTGGTCCGTCTCTGCTGCTGGCCTTGTATTTGATTTATATACAGCATTCCAGTGAAACTGCCTGGAAAAATTAAATAGACATGAATCAACTTGCCGCAGGCTTTTGAAATCCAGCATTTCACAGCGAACTCCCCGTGGACATCTCCTTTCAGCCTGGTGCAGGAGAAATGTTCCTGTGAGCACAGAGGGACACGGGGAAAGCGCAGTCATTAGGTTTGGGGTTTATAATTGGAGCTGTTTGCCAAATGATAGCTCAGGAGCCAGGAAGCCCTAGGATTCGCTCCTTATGATTATATGATTATTAAAAAAATAAAAATAAAAAAAAAAGAAAGGCGAAACTACTTGGGTTATTAGACTTCAATTTTTTTGTCTTGGCCTCTGGAATGAGTCTAAACCAGTGGTAAATGTTTGTAACAGCAGTTTCAGCCTAAATGTGTTTGATGGAGCTGCTGTAAATGCTGGTTCTGTCTCTATCTTATCTGGAGGTGTGAGCTCTTAGCTCATAGACAGAGACTTATTCTTAGCTGAGCTGCAGCTCCCTTTGGAGGCTTCGTACATCACAAACAAAGTTAACTCCTTATCAGAACCTCCTCTGCTTTTATCAGCGTGACTTAAAACAGGGCAAAACAAGGCACTGAGCAGGAGAAACCTGAAACGCTGCTGCTGCCATTCCACATTCACATACCTGGAGTGTATGAGAACATGGAATAACTCCCTCGGAGCTGAAGCTACGGAATAGTCCTTTTAGGACTGAGGATGGATATCCAAAAGGGACAGACAGCTCTCTGCCTTTCAGAGCCCCCCAGCCTGGGTTGGTCCCAGCAGCAGCAGCAAGGCTGGTGTTAAATTTCCAAGAGGGTGAGCAGAAAGGGAAGAAAATTCCTTTGTAGCTCCCAGGCTGTCTGCTGGGAGCCCAGATCCCCTGCACAGCCGTGCGTGGAGCTGAGCATTCCGCTCAGAGCGGAGCCGCACCGGCGCTCGTCACCGCGGAACGTCTGGGATGCTGCTCATCCCTCCTGCCTCGTGCTGGATGGGAGTTAATCAAGAATTGCCAGCCTTGTGGAAGACAAAGAGAGCCCACTGTGGGATTTGGGCTCAGCTGTGTCCTTTCAATAATTTATAATAAGTCTGGGGCTCTAATAACCTAATCGCAAGGATTTGGGGAATGAGGCGATGAATTTGTTTGTTTCCTCCCAGCCACAGGTGATATTAAAGTGAAGAAAGGAAAATTAATCCCCTTTTCTGATTTGTCTTATAAAAGATATGCAAATGGTGTGAGGGGCCGCTCAAAATGCTGGTGATTGCTGGATTGCCATGGGTGAATACTAAAGCAGGGCCTTGGAAAGCAAGGCCGTGGTGGCTCAGGAGTGCCAGGGGTGTCTCTGCTGTTTGATACCAAAATGCTGCAGGCTGGAATGATCCATGAGGTCATCCATGGAAGTCTGTTGATCCCACCAGAAGAATCTGACTGAGGGATGCAGGGGTGGCCGTGGTCAGGCCAGCTTAGGCAAGCTGAGATGTTAAATGCAATCAGAGGGGAGCTGAGCTCCTGGGAGAAGTGCAGAACGATGCTGAAAGCAGCAGGAGATGCAGTACCAGACCCAAAGATGTTCACTGGGCTGGAGAGATTCCACGTGTAAGCTCAGCTGTGGGAATTCCTCCTCTGTGCCGGCTGCTGTCAGGAGTGGGAAGTGGGAGAGCAGAGGGTGCCTCCGTGGTGTTCGGAGGATGGAAGGCACAGCCTGAGCTGGATGGGAGCTTAGGGAGCCCAGAATACGGGATCCAGTGGGAGGGAGGAACTGGGCTTGGAAACAGGTTTACCTGGCTCCAGGACCTCCCTCCTGTGCTGCAGGGCTGCTCCAAGCACAGGGACTTGTACTGCACTGTGTTTGTGCATGAAAAACCTCAGAGAAAGGTAAAATTGTGGAGAAGTAGGAATCAGAGGATCCCAGACTGGTCTGGGTTGGAAGAGGCCTTAAAGCCCATCCAGTTCCACCCCCTGCCATGGGCAGGGACACCTTCCACTGTCCCAGGTTGCTCAGAGCCCTGTCCAACCTGGCCTTGGGCACTTCCAGGGATGGGGCAGCCACAGCTGCTCTGTGCCAGTGCAGGGAACAGGAGGGCCTGGAAGAGGCACCCAGGAGCTGTGCAGAGGAGGAACACACCAGGGATGTGTTGGTGGATCTCAAACTGGGGAGCACAACGGTGAAGGCTCTGAGTTGGGTTCCTGGCTGTGCGGGGTGCAGAGCCGGCCTGTTTGGGGCGTGGGTGCCAACCATCCCTGCCTCCCTGACCTCCGGAAATCCTGCTGCGTGGGAGAGAGCCTGTCATCTCATGTTTGCAAGTGCTTTTCAATTTAATACATTTTAATCAGAAAATTAATCAGGAAACACCAGTTCAGCAAGATAATTGAACAATGAAGAGACACGATAATTACTGTTTAGTCTAATTAACTTTGTTAAGTCTTTATTGGGAACAGAGACTTCCTGAGTGAAACTTATTAAATGGCTCTCCCTGGAAAACAGAATCCCCATCAAAAACGCTTTGTTCCTCACACTGCTGGTTAGGAATTGGGTGCTGTCTTTAAATCATGATTAGAGAAGCCAGCAGGGGGGTTCTGAGAAAACTCTGAGTTACCTTTCAGTCCCTTCTCCTACATCCTCAGTTCATTTCTATCTCTTTAATCCAGGGTTCTCCTCCTCGCTGCTTCCCAGGTAGGCTGGGTTTGATTGCCAACAAAACCCACGGGGCTGTGCAGCCCCATGGTGCTGCCTCCTTGTGCGTCCACACTTGAGTTTGTGCCCATCTCTCAACCTCAGGCGTCTGAAGAATAGACAGGTGAGGGGGGATTGTCAGCAAAGAAGGCTGAGGAGTCTATCTGCTGCGATAAACAGATCTAAAAATACCAAATGTCAAAATATCCAAACCTTTGGTAGGGCTCTGGCAGGAGGGAGCTGCTGGGAAAGCCCTGTTTGAGGGGTGTATTGAGGGGATCTGTGGGTTGGGATAACCCTGGGGAAGGCCAGGGTGGGATGGGGAGGTGTCAGGGTATTTGGGCACTGCCAGCACCATGTTGCTGCCATGGAATATTCGCACCAGGCCAGAAAAGCAAACCTTGGTGAAAGCTCCCAGGAATGAATCCTGGCTCCAGGAATGAAACCTGGCTTCAGGAATCAAACCTGCCTTCATGCCTCTCGTGCTCCTCGTCTCTGACCTCTGTCCTTGTGGGCTCTGGCAGGACTCAAATAAATAATCCGTGTTGATTGAGGAATATTAATGGCATCAGGAGCTGTGTCTGCCTGGACAAGAATTAACATGAAAGAGCCGCTCTGTCTGGGCTGGTGTCTCCTCTGCTTTTGCTTGGCTTTGCTTTCCTGTGAGGGCGTAGCATGAAATATTTATCATTTCAGAATGAAGGATTAAACATAAATATTGAAATGTACTTGATTGGCTTTTGATCTGCTGAGAGAGCCCTTTGGCTGGCCACGCTCCAGCCAGAACTGCCCCACCGGTAGCTCGTGCATTATTCATGGTGGGATAGGTCAGGAAGAGGAGAGAGCTCGGGATATCGACCCGATGGAGGGATGTGATTTAATAATCCCTGGCTCCTGGGGTTATCTGCTCGAGGCAGCGAGCTGGGAACCAGGGGAAACTCGGGAGCTCAGACTTCGCTCTCGGTTTCAGTCATGGCAAACCTGAGACATCCTTCTCTCACCCGGGGATGTGCATCCATGTGGCTGGGCAGAACCCAGCGTCCCCGGGGATGCAGTGCCTGGAACACGCTGTAGCCCCCGGGCTGTTGGAGGTGAGGCTGTTTTGTTTGCTGTCAATGCTTCCTGTAACCACAGAGATACTTCTACAGCAGAGCAGGTCTCCCTTGTCCAAAACCCAGGTGTCTGAATGAGCAATTTTGCAGGAGAAAAATGCTCTGAGTGAACATTTTGCTACTTCTCTGGTTCTCAGTGAGCGTCTCAGACTGTACCCAGCGCACTCTGCCTCACTTCAGACCTCAATATTTTCTTTACGAGGGTACAGGATGGCTCCCCACAAATCCTGTTATCTCCTACAGTTAATGCATGGAACTCAGAGCCTGAGTGTTTTGAGTTCCTTGTTGGCAAGTGGCGCTGTAATTGAATTTATAATTTATTTGGTCCAGTTTGTAATTAAAGGAAGTGTTCTCCCACTCATCGTGGTTGGGTTTTTCCACCCATGTCGTGCTGCAGAGCAGCCCCAAATTGTTCAGTGCCGTGTTCAGCCCCAACAACAAGCCTCTCTTGTTGAGAGACAACTCATGACTCCTCCTTTTTCTGGGTCACCTAGTGCCATTTTTTTGTGTGAAGTCACGACTCAAGACGTGGCTCTGTTGGGAGAGAACATTTTGGAGAGTGCAGTCAACAGCGTTGCCTACACGTGTATTTCCTTCTTTCTCCTCTCTCCTGTTAATTACTGAGCAAACTCTGCTGGTTCCTCTGGGAACTGGCAGGATCCCTTCACCAGGGACAGGCATAGAGCGGTTTTTCTAGAGGGGCAACTCTTGAGGAACGTCCTGATTTAATTTTTCCCTCCCATCCTCTCCCACAGCATCACACAGAATAAAATTGCTGGAGCCTTAAAGCACTTCCCCAGCTGCACTGGAGAGTTAATTATTATTTAAGAGGGACAACTGGGCAAGGTTAAAAGCTGTGAAAGAAAAGAGGGGGAAACATTAAAAGCTGAGATTGCAAAAAGAGGGGGAAGGAGAAAGATCCTGTTCTATAGTGTGGTTTTATATGGAGCAATATCTGCAGTTTCAAGGTGGAAGACAAGTAGAATGCTCCTTTTCCATTTCTTTTTCCTGCAACCATTCCAGGACAAGGAAATGGCTCTTTTCTCCTTCAGAAGGACAGATAGGAACTGGTGACTCTGCTGGTTTTGTTTCAGCCCAGTTTGGTGGCCGTTTGACTCACTGTGCCTTGAAGAAATACACCACCAGCCTTTTTGGTGTTCTGCAAATCACATCCTAAAGCCCTTCTGTGCTGTGCTGCCCTAAAAAGTCAAATCCCTGTGGCAGCAAACCCCGTCTGTCTTGTGGCTGAATAGCAAAGGGTCCAGCATGTGGGATTCCAGAGCCTGGTGGAAAGGGCAGGCAACTCTCCAGGCACCAGCACAGAGCAAGTAATTAAGAACATCATAAAGTCTTAATGGGAGCTTCAGCCTTTTCTGCAGGGTGGTTTTGCCCCTACAGACAACGATCATTTGGCTGTGCCTAGAAAACCCCAAAGGCAAAGGCAGTGACAAAGCTGCGTTGGGTGTGCTGAGCCATTCCCTCCTTTGTCCCCAGCCCAGAGCTCTGAGTGCCACATCCAGGCTTTCCTTGGGCACCTCCAGGGACGGGGACTCCAAACCTCCCTGGGCAGTTCCAAGGCCTGACCACCCTTTCCAGGGAGAAATTCCTCCTGGTGTCCAACCTGACCCTCCCCTGGCACAGCCTGAGGCCATTCCCTCTCCTCCTGTCTCTGTTCCCTGGGAGCAGAGCCCGACCCCCCCCCAGCTGCCCCCTCCTGCCAGGGAGTTGTGCAGAGCCACAAGGTCCCCCCTGAGCCTCCTTCTCTCCAGGCTGAGCCCCTTTCCCAGCTCCCTCAGCCGCTCCCGGGGCTCCAGCCCCTTCCCAGCTCTGTTCCCATTCCCAGACACACTCCAGCCCCTCCAGGGCTCTCCTGCCGTGAGCAGGGCTCAGCTCTCATTCCACGCTTCCCTTCCCTCACAGATGCAGAGCTGAAGTGGTGTGTGAGTTCACAGACCTTGCTCGAGCAGAGAGCATGGGAATATTTTTACCAACAAAGGCTGCTCCTTCCTGAACTCCCAGACCTTTGTGTTTATGCCGTGACAGAGATTTGCCTCACCTCGCTGTTCAGAGCCACAGATACCTTCCCTGCTCCGTGGGCAGCGAGTCCCAAGCTCCTGAAGAACCTGCCCCATGCTGCTCAGCTTTATCCCTGCCCTGCAAACAGCTTTTCCACAGCTCCTTGTGCAGCCTTTTTCTTTGCCATAAACCCCTAATTCTGTGCCTCCAGCACTCACCTTGTCTGATTTCCCTCTCCGAAACAGGCAGAATGCTAAATAAACGCCTGTTGGTCATTAAAGCCATGTTTACAGCTCTGGAACAGGCACAGAACCTGCTCTGCAGAATTGTCACTGTGTAAAGAGACCATGAGAAGCAGCTGGGAGTTAAAAGCTTTGGGATGTATGGAAAGCTCTAATTTGCTGATTACCAGGGCTTGATTGTGGTTGTATTGCAATATCTATTCCCAAGCATCCCCAGAAACCTGACCCCTCTCCAAAGGAGCCAGATGAGAGGAAAATGCTGGGAATGCAGGAGAATGCCCCGGAGCTGGAGTAGTTTTGACCCCTCGTGTTGGATTGGTTTTGGTGGAAATGGGGCTGTGCTGGTGCGGTTGCTGTGTCTCCCACCAGCTTTGCACCAGCTGAAAATATGCTGAGCTCAAACTCATGGAAAGCCACCAAAGCCATGCTGGCTTTTCTATCCTCAGCAGTTTTCCACTGCTAATTTTTTGGAGTTCCTCAGGAAGTCACTTTTTCCCCATCTGGCTCTTCCTTCTGGGCTTTGCCTCTCAGGGCTGTTGGCATTCCCCAATGCTGATGCTCCTGGTGCACATCAAACCGTGGTTTTCCTGAAGCTTCCATGGACATCTGCAGACTGGATTCATGTACTAATTCCACTGAGCTCTCTCAGACAGGATTTCTGTAGGGTGTAGGTTTGGTTTTGCATGAACATCCCCTTCACCCAAAGGTGTCTTCAGACTCTACCGAGCTTTATTTTAAATTATGCCCCTGTTTGGGGGGAAAAAAAAAAAAATATAAGAAAGAAAAAAAAGAAAGGAGTCAGGAACATAAATTAAGCCTTCAAATGCATGTGCAGTTCTCTGTGACACGAACTTTGCTCTTGGGGTTTATGATGCTAATAAAATACTATTCACTGCTAACAGCTCTTTCCTTCCTGGCCTCGCAAATGGAGACAAATAAGTGCCTGTATTGAAAGAGTTCACATTTTATGTCTCTTTGCATCAATATGGCCCTGCTTTATTGACATTTTTAGGTAGAAACTGGCTGGTCATGTTTGAACTATATTAACTATTATTTATTATTTGGGCTGAGGACCCAAGCCCTCCTTGTTCTAGGTGGTTGTGCATACAAATCAATACTATTTGTATCCCAAAGAGCCTCTAAATATTATGAGAGACAAGAACTAAGTGAGATAAAAAGTGCAAGAAGCAGCGAGGTGGTTTGTGTAGGAGGTGCTGGGGAACAGCACGAGCAGCCACAGCAAGCGCCAGCCTCGGGCTGTGATGGAGAAACATTGCCAGGGCTTGTGGCAGGTTCCTGTGCATGAAGAAGGTGGCACAGAGGCTCCTGCTGGACAATCTGACCCACAGATTAGTGAGAATTAATGAGACCCAGGAAATGGTCCCACTGTGTCCCAAAAGAACCACCTCACCCATGGGCTGGTGTTTTGCTGAGGGCCTGCACTGTCCCTGGGGTGCTCTTAGATTTCATCCACCAGGTGCTCCCACAGGAAGTCATTTGAAGTGATCAGCGATAATAATTTTGTGTCATCTGTAAGATAAATCATGTAAGGAACTGCCTGAGCAGGGCAGCAGGAATTCGAGCCAGCCCCTGGACTCGTGCCCTGGCTGGCTCCAGCACGGCCTGGGAGTTCCAGAACAGCTCTTCCTGGTGCGATGTTTGTTCTTTTCTTGGAAAATCTGGAGTGGTCTGGTTGGGAGAAGACTGATGGTCATTTAATTGTGGTGGTTTGGTACCTCTTTAAGGGCATCCAGGTCCAAGTGAGTCGCAGACAATTTTCCACGAGAGAGCAGTGTCAGAAGTGAAGCCCCGTGCCTGAGAAGACGTGGTTTGAAAGATATAAGTCTGGATTTTCCATCAGAAGTTGTGGTCACTCTAATCCAAAACAACTTCATATGACTTTGCCATAAATATAACATTTCTTTCCTCTTGTTTTCTTGGCCAGCTTTTTGCTGGAACACTGATAAATGCCCTGTCTGACCCAGAGATTCTTGTATGGAGCTGTTTGGAGAACCACAATGGAAACCCAGCACAGAACCCAGCCGTCAAAATCAGATTAACCTTTAGGAAGAGCTCCTAAGGAAGTGGTTTGTCCCCTTCAAGGCACTCTGAAGCCCTGACAATGTGACTTGGCTGTGGAAGCATTTGTCACATGGACAAGGAAGAGTCAAATTCAGTTATCAGAGTGCAGGGAGAGGAACCTCTCCCCATGGAAGAGCCTGTGGAAGTTCTGCCTTCCCACCTTGTCGACTTCCCTGGATTTCCCCTCTGTGGTGTTCCAGTGGGAACAGCCTCGGCCTCACTGAGACTCCCCAACAGGGAGGCTTGAGTTGGCCTGGAGTGTGTGATTTCCTCATGCCATGGATATCTCTGCGCCTAATTTTCCAGCTTTTTAGGACCTGGACTAGTTTCTAAAAATAGAGCTTTATTCCTCATGTTCACTTTCTAAAGGACAATGACGGAAGAGAGAGGGAGAGCGAGAGGGAGGGAGAAAATGCCATAAACTGGGACATTTTGTTATCGCATTCACTGCACATCTGGGAGCTCTTTTGGTACATAATTGCTGGCTAATGCTGCTCACGAGCTGCAGCCCTGTGCACGGCCCCTCGGAAGCTGTTGGGATGTTGTGGCCCCTGCTCTGCAAATTGAGCGTGACCTCCTGGCCAGGTGTTCAGCTCTGAGAGGGAAACTCTGCGTTCCTTCCCTTTGCTCCATGAGATTCTGGCCAAGGCCACTGGGTTTGGAGGCTCTAAAAGCATCATTGCTCCCAAATTCCCTGCTGAGGGAGGGAGGTGCACTGGGTGGGTCCTAAAAAGAGTTCTGTGGTGAGGTCGAACACTTGGTGCTCTGCAAAGCTGACATTGGGTATTGGGGGCAATTCCTTTCTATGCCTGAGTTTTCTCTGTAGAAAGCATCAACTTATGAAAAAATGGAGAAATTATTCCATTTTTCTGTTACTTAAGTGAGGAAATCCAGCCATAGAAATTAATCCAGCAACCTGGACGTGACTAAGAAACAGCCCCTGTGCAACACTTTCTCTTCTCACCAAAATTAAAAACAGCTCCACAATTCAAAGCATTTTGTTGAATTTCCTGACTCTTTAAAATGCCATTGAAACAGAACTTTTAGGGGAAAGTCTAGTTAAGATGCTTCCCTACCTTTCCTTGGGGTTGTGTTATGTCTTAATTAGATGATCCCAAAATTGTGGGGATCCTCATCCCAAGGGTGCGGCAGGCAGGCTGGTGCTGGGGATGGCTGGAGGCAGCTCCCAGGGAGACATGGAATATTGGGACATATGGTGGCAGATAATGGATGAATGCAGGATTAAAGCAAAGATGATTGAGTAAACTTCTGCCATCTCCACCTGGAAGTGGTGTCTGTCCATGCCACATGGTGAAGGTGATAAATTGTAGTGAATTTGTGATCTGGAGCCATCAAATTTCCTCCCCGTCTTTCTTAACCTTGGGACAAATTAAATCAAGTTCTGCTGTGAAGCCTAAAGACATAAAATTTGTTAGCTGTAACAGCATATCCTGCCAAGCAGTCAGAACTCCCTGGTATTAATTACTTTATTCTCTAAGTTAAATAAATGATGTGATATCTGGATTCAGGGGGAAGCCACCCAGGAGTATATAAAGGATGTGAAGATTTTCCTGTCAATGAACATCCAAACTCTGTTGCTAATTTGCTGTGGAGGGAAATAATTGGTTCTAAAGTGCCTCCGTTCCTGAGTGAGTTCCTGCCAAATGGGAGCATCACTTACAGGACATCTGGAATGGTGCATCTCAGTAATGCTGGGATTTGTGCTCAGTGCTGGGGTGGCTGCTGGGGGTCTCTCTTCCTATTTATTTTCCTCTTCTGGAGTGAGCATCATCCCAGCCTGTGGATTCCTGGGCTCTGCTCCCCAGCTGTCATTGGTTTCCATTAGCTCTGAGAACACAAATCCATGGGTGAACATCTCCTCATCTGCCCTGTATGAGCCCAGGTGGGTCCAAAGCCCCTCACACAGAGGGTAAAGTCATCCCCATTGCTCTGGCTGTGGACTGGAGATCCCTGAGCTGATTTCTCTTAGTTTCTCCCTACAAGAAGTGTCTTGCAAAGAGATGCAAATGCAGCTGACAGTGAGTCCACGCTCCCGGGTTGTTCAGTGATTCACTACCCCATTGAAAAAACCCACACATTATTTTGAATTCAAATTTGCCTGCCCTTAATTTCTACTAAGAGATTCTCTCTATGCTCATCTCTGCCAGATTAAAGAGCCTTCAGCATCTGATAGTTTCTTCCTGTGAAAGTGGTTGTGCACTATAATCAAATTACCTTTTGAATTTCTTCCTGATAAGTTTAAAGAGATTAATCTTTTCACAGTCTTCATTCTGAAGCCATTTTTTTCCACGAGCCTGAGTCCCTCACAGGCCTGCTCAGCACCTCCTCTCCAGAGCTGTGACTTGCAAGGATGCACAGACACTGCAAATAGGTGCAGTGCTGTTAAACTGAGCTCAGAAATAGCCTAGGAGGTTGGGCCAGGTCCTGTCCTGGTTCTCCATCCTGGCTCTGGTGGGGCAGGAACAAGCCTGGGACATCTCACCAGTGAGGAACTGGTCAGAGAACTCAACACCTGCACCTGGTTATGGGGGGAAACCTTTCAGAAGCAGTTGTGGGATTGGAACCCAAATTTCAGGTGCGGCAACACCTTTCTGATGCAAAGCTGGTGTCAGTGAGTCTGGGGAAAGCAGGCAGAGAGCTCCTCACATGTCCTCAGCTCAATTTCCGTCTGTCATTCCTTCCCTTCCGGGTGGAAGATGGAGAACAGCTACTGCGAAAAAGGTGCTAAATGGCCACCTGATTTATTATCTTCATTGTTTTACTGAAGCAGCTGCGTTTGGCATTACCCTGTGGGGAATGTTTGTATTCAGTCTCTGAGATCAGCCCTGCACCAGGAGCTGGGGGTTTCTTCTCCCGTTTCCTGGGATGGCCACTTTGTCCATCTTACTAAATCCAAAGCAAAGCTTTTAGAGACCTTTAAGAACTACTTTTTATGAAGATCATGTTACAGGGACTAAGAATTGGGGCTATTTTTAGAAAAGGCTAAGTACTAAAATGCAGAAAAGGCAGGAGGTGAGGTGGACAGGGAGGCTACTCCTGCAGCACGGGCTCAGCTCGTTAGCACGTCCTGCCCTGAGCACCACTGCACCCTCGTTCTGCTGTTAAACTGAATTTATACTGTAAAAAACCCAGGGGGAGGGTTTTAAAAAAAAAAGTGCAAAATCTCAATCCTGCCAGATGCTGAGTTCTTCCTTGGGAAGCACTGAGCTGGCAGGAGTTGGAGCTGCTCAGCCCCTCTCAAACGCTCCTCTTCCTCCTCCTTTATTGTCAGCTCATCTGCAGAGCTGGCCATAAAACAGGCAGGAGATTCCAATAAAATGAAACCATTTCCAATGGTTACGATACGGGTATTTCACTGTACAGAGCCATTCCAGAGGGCGAGGTCCTGTGGAGAAAGGGGGAAAGATGTTCTGGTAGAGGAATAAAGAGCTCCCACACCCAGAGGGATGGAGGGGAGGGCTGGGGGAGGGGACAGTGTGAGCCCAGGGGTGCAGTGGGACAGGTCCCTGAGGTGCTGTCCCATGGGCTCCTGGCTGTGTCAGTGTCACTCGGGGCGAGCAGGCTTTGGGAGGAGCGTTCAGACCTTAAATCATCACCCAAATTACTGCCACACGTTCTGGCTCAGCACTTGCTGGCCTTATTTATAGCCCAGGCAGCAGACGGCGTCTCCTTGGAGGTTTGGAAGCTGAGAGTAAACTGCAGGTACAAAACAGTGCAGCACATTGCAGGGGATGCAAAAGCAAGTGGTGGTCACTGCCAGCTCCCTCTGAAGCTGCCTAGGAAGAGGTGATCTCCTTCCAAAGGGTTGTTGGTGTCTCAGGTGGCCTTGAGAGTGGCCCCAGGAATTAAGTCCCAGGTCCTGCTGGTCCCAAGAGTTGGAATTCGAGGATCCTGGTGGGTCCCTTCCAATTCAGGATATTTTGTGATTCCTGGGGATACAAAGCATGTGGCAGATGAATGTCCAGCTCCCCAGGGAATGGGACATGGTGAAAAAAACTGCTCCTGGACTGAAGCTGCCTTCTACTCCAGCTGTGGAACACGGCCTTGATCCTTGCTTTAAGCTCAAATCCCAATCAATGGAATTAATTAATGGTAACAGAAGCAGCTCAGAGCTGTACCCTGAAGGGGCTCAGGTGTGTGGGTGCTTCAGCAGCCCCAGGCCATGACATCCCAGTGCAGGGATTTGCATGAGGGCTGGAAAAGCGCCGGGGCTCACCGAGGCTCTGCTCATTCCCTGCCTGTGCGGGACTGCCTGGGAAGGCAAGCCTGGAGCACCGGGGAATGTGCTCACGGCCGAGGGGCTGGCTGAATCAGGAGCATCATTTCCATATTAAACCAGAGACTCGAGCAGCAGGATGAGTTTGAGAGAGTCCCGCAGTCCTTCAGGAGGCACCTCGTGCCCATAAACGGGCTCCCCCCTTTCTCCAGAACCCATAAAACCCCGCGGTAACGACCGTCATGACAACCATAAACCTGTTGTTTCCATTCCCTGTGATTTACGGAGCTGGTGGGAAAGGTGGGGCTGCCCTTTATTGGGATGATCAAATGTTTGCAGAGGGAAAATACAATCTCCATTCCTCCAAGGCTGCTTTTATACAGTGACTCATGAATACATTTCCTTTCCCATTAGCAGTTTAACATCGTAGGACACAGAAACACTTCTTCAAAGTGAATTTCTTTTTTAAGTAGTGTAAAGTCCTGGCTGTGGGGGAGGGAATGCAAGAGCCTTTGTAGCCATGGGAAAGCTGGGCCAGTACCTCCACAAAGCAGCATTTTCCTGCTCTGGACACCTGTGAGAGAGATAAATCACCTGTCCTGCCCTCGTGAGGTGCTGCCCACGTGCCCAGGCAGTCGAGCAGCCTCAGCATGTACAGGACAGCGGAAGAAATAGGGCTTTGGTCCAGAGAGAAAAGAGGATGAAGGACAACAAATCCTTTGAGTCTCTCGTGCTGGATCAGCCAGGCACACGCAGAGAGGAGATAAATGATGCATGGGGCTGGGGTGGATTTAGCCTGGCATTACCTGGCCATTTCTCTGTGTTAAATACTTTTCCCTGTTTTCTGCTCAGTTCAAACCCCACACAGGTACTCGATAGATACTGTACTTAATAGTTGCAAATGTGTAATTGAATACAATTAATAACAGGAATTGTAGTGGCCAGCACACTGTTGTAATTGACCTAAATGTTCCTTACTAATTAGAACAGCTCCAGTTCAGAAATCGTTCACAGCTCCGAGTAGTGCTTTATACTGGGAGAAACAAGCTGTCCTCGATCTGTGACATGCACCGGTGTTCACACAGGGCACATTGGATTTTACTGTTATATTTATTTGCCTTTTCTGGGAATGTTAGAGCAGGGTGGTGTCGCCCTGAGTTTTGCAGTCTTTCGATGTTTTCATTCCAGTAATAGAATTTCTCATGCATTTTCTGTAAACATAGCCTTGTTTTCCTAACCGGCCTGGATTGTTTTTCATTCCTTTCCCTAAGGCGGGGAATATGATAGACTGTGTCAGTGTCCTGTGTGGTTGGAGAGGTGGTAACCTCATCTTCCAATCCACGGTTGTCTTTAAAAAGGTATAAAAATGACTGAATAAAGAAAGGCAGGGCTTTTTGGCTTTTTGGCCCTGGGTTCCTGTCCTGAGCTGAGCTTGAGTCTGCGTGCTTCTTTCATGTCCAAGTGCGACAGGGTGGACATAAGGAAGATGGTCTGGGGATGCTTTGGGTTTATCTTTTTCATTTGGATGTTCCCCTCTCTCTTGGGTCACAAGGTATGGGACCTTCCTTCAACACAGGTGGCACCTGGTCACACTTCCAGTGGATTAAATGATCTGGGATCTCTCCCTTAAAACCTCTTTCATCTCACATCTTGTGTTGCCATTTTTACTCCTGCAAAATTAATATGAAACCCATCCATGAAAGTGAAAAGAGAATTTCTGCTTTATTTCTGATGTATGCACTGATATAAATTGTCAGGGAATGTGCAAAGCAGAATCAAGCCAGGCTGGAAGCATTTGTGGCTGCAAACTCCTATTAGAGCAGCACCGCCACGGCTCCCCCATCCACTGAATCTGGGATGTGACAGGACCCAGGATGTGACAGGATCTAGGATGTGACAGGATCCAGAATGTGACAGGATACAGGTTGTGACAGGGTCTGAGATGTGACAGAATACAGAATGTGACAGGATCCAGAATATGACAGAGTCCAGGATGTGACAG
>VZTE01002620.1:0-11222 GCA_013397775.1 Eulacestoma nigropectus | reverse complement strand
GCAGGTGATTGAGTGGGGCTGGGTTTTATGGGCGCCAGCATGCCGGGGCTCGGCTTCCCGCCTGAGATGAAGCGCGCCTTTGGGATTTTAAGCAGTGCAAGAGCAGAGATGACCTCAAGGAGAGACTTTCAGATTCTGCCGTCTTTTGGAGGGCGGCAGTTTACTGCGGAGCTTGCTGCGCCCACCTTCCCCCCTCCAGCCCGCATCTGCTCTTGGGATGGCAGTCACTGTGACAGGAAAGGGGCACCCTCCAGTGGGACATTTCTGGGTCAGCTCTAGACAGAAATGGGAGGGGCAAACTGTCCGGCCTCGAAGCTGCCAAAGCCGGGCCTTGCAGAGGGCTGCAGGGTGCCACGGCCCTGGCTGTTTCCCAGAGAGGGTTGCCTTCGCGCAGGGGCTCGGTCTCACCTGCCACAGGCAGCTGCAGCGTGTGGGGAAGGAATCCCTGCCGGCCTCCTGCCCCAGGGCGTCCCCGGGAGCAGCTGTGCTCCAGGCCGCGACTGTCACCTGCACACCTAAGGACTCGGAGCAGGTGTTACACACCACAGCTGTGGCAGGGATAGGGACATGAGTGGCCACAGAAGTGGGCTGGCACTGTCTGCCTGTTGTCCCTGCTGCTTCTCCTGCAGCCACCGGCTGGGCAGCAACTCCCAGCCACCCGCTCCTGCAGCCAAGGGCCCACTGGGATACTGCGGGGGCTCGTGCAAGCCAGGGAGCATTGTGACACAACGGGGCCGCACAGAACCTATGGTGCGTTGTGACCCCGTGGAACCCAGGAGACCCTTTGGGACGTTTTGGAAGTACACGGAACCCTGGTTCCACTGTGACACCACGGAAACTCAGGTAAGCCTGGAGACCGTGCGGACACTAGGGAAGCTGCTGGAACCATGGGCACCGCTGTGACGCTATGGAACCTGGTGGAACAGAGGGGCCATAGTGACACTGTGAGGCCTTTTGGTAGCAAGGAGATCCTGTTGGGAACCCACGTGATCATTACACTTGGCAGGAACCTGCTCCAGGTTGCCTCCTCTCTCCCAGCTTCCACAGGTGCTGCTAGCATCCTGCTCTGGCACTGGCTTGCCACAAGCTTACGGTTTCCTTTGGGAATGGTTCTGCTCCAAGATGGCATGCTGCAGAGGATGCAGGTAGATTTTGTGCTCGCTCATGGCACGCAGGTGGAGAATAAAGCCTGAGCCAGCCCCCCCCACCAGCCCGTATCCAGCTGTGTCATCAGGGCAGGGGAAATTTGGCAGCAGCCCCAGCCCTGCTCCTCGTCCTGGTTGGGTACACAGCTGCTGGGACACACATGTGTCTTAACACCTCTGGCCACCCCGCCACCCGTGGGCTAGATTTGGGGCACTTTGAAGGCATTTGAGGGGTGAATCAGGCTAGTTCAGGGAGGACAAAGGGACAATTGGAGAGGCTTTCTGGGGTCTCCTTGGTTTGCTCCCCACCCTGAATCTCCCCCCTCTACTGGTATTCCCTGCCGTGCCTCTTCCAGTCTCTCCTGTGCCCCCCCACAACGCCCTGTAGAAGTGGAGAGACCCCAAGTATCTGCGGTCCCAGGTTCATGGAAAGGACCCTGACCCCTTCCCTCCCTCCCCACTTCAGATCTGCTCTTGGGATCGCAGTGACCGTAGGAAAGGGGTACCCCCAGTGGGACATTTCTGGGTGATTTGTATTTTGGAGGAGGGAATGCCATTTCTTTTGAGATGGGCTTATATTTCCTGTCTTTGGCAAAGAATTTGAATTTGGAATCGCACGCATCGGTTGCTCTTAGTGAATTTAAAGGCTTTTCCCAATAAGGAGTTCTCTATGTTAGAACTGTTGAACTTTCAGTGGTGAGGAAGGGGTTGATCAGTAGTTAACTCATGTAAGCACGAGTTAACTAATAAGAGACAGAAAATGCTAATCACAAAACCTAAGAAGCAGGATTCGCCTTAATCTTGTCAAGATAAGATTTTCTGTTGAAAACCAGCACAGAAACCACTGAATCATCCAACAAAGGACTGCATGTGCTCCAGAAAGAAAGGTGAAAAGTGCATTGTGATGAAGACTACTAGCCTTCATCAGAAAGACCCCCGAGGAAGTAGAGGAGCTTTCCTCAGTGCGACCACCAGGGTACACAGCGCCTGCATAGCATGTACGCTAATGATATTAATGACTTCCGAGAAGTAATTTGTATAACCACTCCTATCCCAAGGAATGTGATGAATATTCATAAATTTTACCCATAATACTGGACTGTATGGAGTGCTGTGTGTCTATGTTAGGAGGAGCGATCCCCCACGCAGCTGGTGCCAAATAAAGCAAATACCACTTCTCTGACTCTGCCTCTAAAGTGTCTCTTGGCCCAGTTTGGGACAATTCAATGGGAGTGCAAACGCCAAGCTGTTGAGCTTTTTGTCCTGAGAGCTTTAGTGTGTCAGCAGTCCCTGGTGCCATTCCCTTTGTACCCTCTGTGGGAATTAAGTCTTAGGATGGTACTTAGAGCTGAGAAGGAAGGTGTCAATAGCAGGGGGGGTGCTGGGAGTTTGATGGGTGTATTTGAAGTTGTAGACAGCAAGAGCGTTCTCAGCTGGCACTTTCGTGAGCTGTGTTTCTGCCAGATGTTTTCAAGTTTGTGGCCGGACTCTGCGAGAGTGAAAAGATTTGTTAGGGCAAAGGAGTTCGTGTTGCCATTTGACTGTTACAAAGAAGAGTTTGCGCTTGGAAGAGGAAGATCAGCAAAATCTTTTTGTGCTGGCACAGCAGATTTGACAGCAGGGACGTTTCCAACCTGGCTCTGCCCTTGGGGTGGTTTCGAGCGGGGCGAGGTGCGTTTCGTTCTTTTGCAAGTCCACAGCGCCGTCGTGTGGTTGTTTTGATGAGCGCTGAGAGTGCCCGGGAAAAAGCCAAGCGCTTTTCTGGCCCAGCCCCATTCGTGTGAGAGCAGTTCGTGGAAGAGCTCTGCTGTGGATCCTGGCTCTTGGAGACTGAGAGCGTGATTCTGCATCTAGTGGCGAAGGAAGAGGAATCGTTTCATTGTTGGCTGTGCAGTTTATAGGCTGCAAGAGAAAAGGCAATTCCAGCACGGCCTCTTCCTTTTAGGACCTTTGCTGTGCAATCAGCTGCTCAACATGTAACTTGTACCCACTGAACTGCATCAAACTCACTGGAGATATGCACTTTCCCTCAAGCTCTATGTACCATCTAGGTACCTCTCACTCTCACAGATCGCAAACCCCTTCAAAACATCCAGCAGCTGCTCCCAAAGTAAAAGTCCTAGAACAAAAAGCCAGTGCTTGGAAACACACTAGTGATTCGCACTTTCCTTCTCAACTATATATATAGCATCATCACATTCTCTCAAGGTGGCAGAGTCCATCGCTACAGCAAAGCGTTTCCAGCTGCAGTTCAGACAGAGAGATGTGCCAGAACAGAAAGCATTTGCTGACCTTCCCTGTGAAACTTGATACTCGCAGCACAATCACTTTCACACACCTTCACTGTCGCAGAGTCCAAGCAGCTATATCCCACAGAGAAGGAAGTGTCAGGACAAAAGAAGTTCTAAAAAACATCCTTCTCCTAGCAGCATTTAACTTGCGCACAGCATAGTGAGACTATGCACCTTCCTTATCACCTACATGGACCATCATATTTTTCACTCTCGCAGCTCCGTTGCCAACATCCAGCAGCTGCTCCCATCAAATAGGCTCTAGCAGTAAAAGTCGGTGCTGGGCTGCACCTTCCCCTTGCCACACGTAAACCACACCAAACTCACCTGTGCATTCTGTACTTCCCTTCTCCGCTGCATCGACAGTCATGTTCTCTGCATCTTGGAGCCGAAAGCAAAGTGCAATTGTTTCCCCAATTCCAGAGGGCTGGAAGAGGAATAGGTAGCAGCAGCACAAGTAGCTGCCATTGAACTTCCCCCTTACAACTGCTAACTTGAATTTGGCAGGCGGGTGGCAGCCACGCTCCTCTTGCAGCCTGTACGATGCGCACATAAGCCCGGTGCTCTACGGCTTCATTCTTTGCCTGTTGTAACATGTCATGCTTCCCTTATCCCGTAGGCAAACAGTTGTCCACTTCTTACACAGAACACTGTGCCGGCAGCAAAGCGCCCCAGGCGCACTGCTTGTGCCAAGACACGCCTGGGCCATGCTTTTTCCTTCTCAGAGCAATGCACCACCACTTGCAGTCTGAATCTAAATGGAAAGCTTTTCAGCTACGTCTCACACAGAGAACTGTGCCAGGACAACAAGCTTGCCTGGAGCTTGCCTCTGAAACTTGTGGAAACTTGTATTTGCACCACATTCAAGGCGTAGTCCTCTTTCCTTTACAACCTGCAAAGCACCATCAGATCGCGGTGCTCTCTGCGTGGTCTTTCGCAGCTCCAAGTACCACCACACACATGACAGCCTCACAAGGACCAAAGATGTGGGTACATCTGTCACACAGAGAATGGTGCCAGGACAAAAACATGTTCTTCATTACCCCTTCTCATCACCCAGATCAAGGTGCTGTGCCCTTATCCTTAACCAAAACCCTCTTGCCCCACTTTTCCCAGTCATCCCACCTCTCCCAGGCCCCAGCCCCCTCTTTTCCTTGACTTTCACTGGACCCCCATTCCTACCTTTCCCAGACCCCCTTTCCTTCACACCAGGGACCCTCTGAACTCCCCTTTCCAGCCATTCCAGGTCTCCCCACCCTGTGACCCTCCTTTCCCAGACACTGGGGACCCCTGGACTCTCCATCTCACCTCTCCAAGTCACTGCACTCCTTTTCCTTGACTCTGGGACTCTCTTGAGACCCTGCAGGCCCTTATCCTGGACCAGTACCCACCTGCATCTCCTTTCCTGACTATCCCACCTCTTCCCACCCTTATTCTTCCCTTTCCTTGACTCTGGGACTCCTCAGACCCCCCCAAAGCTCCCCAGTTTCCCACTCCCTGCCTTTCCTGTTTGTGGCGCTGCCAAAGCCTGGCCCAGGTCTACTCCAGTTCGTGGTTTTAGGGTATCAGGACAGAACCCCCTTGGAGCAGGGCCGGAACTGAGATGGAACTTTGGGATTTCTGCACCCGGATGAGTGAGTGCCCCTAGCACAGCCACCCCCGACCTGGAAATGCTGTGAGTCTAGCACAACCAGAGCAGGGAGAGTGGGGGGAGCTGGGGGCTGGGGGGATCCATGGGAATGGGGGAATCTGTGGGAATGAGATGGGATCCATGGGGCTGTGATGAGGATCCACGAGGCTGGGACAGGATCTGTGGGGCTGAGCTGGGAATTCGTGGGGCTTGAAAAAGGATAGAAAACATGAAGTGGGATCAGCCCCTACGGTGCAGGATCCCCAGAACACTGCCGGGCGGATCTGTGCTGCCTTCCCGACCACATCCCGGGTGTTACCGCATCTGAGCTCCCTGATGCCAAATCCTATGAGGATGATGATGATGGCAGTGATGACAGACACAGTGACCAACACCATGTCGAGATTCCAGCCAGATTCTGGCTCTGGGAAGCACGGGATGGTGAGGAGGAGGAGGAGAAACCCCATCCCGCTGCTCCACATTTCCAAATTCCTCTTTCCCAAATTCCCTCTTCCCACATCCCACATTCCCAGCCTCACCCCAGGAAATGCAGGGAGTGGGGAACTAGGGGAACACGGGGATTTAGGAGGTCTGGGGGTCCCAGAGTCAACGAAAGGGGAGGCTGGGGGTGGGGAGAGGTTGGATGGTTGGGAATGGGGGTCCAGGGGGGGACTGCTGCAGGATAAGGGGATGCAGAGGGTACACGTTGCCGGGGAAGACAGTTTCAAGGGGGTGCAGGGTCTTGCAGAGGTGAGATGGGGATTCCAGGGGGTTCCTGTGCCCAGGAAAGGGTGTCCAGTGGTCCCTAGTTTTAAGGAAAGAGGAGTCATGGGGTGGGGAGACCTGGGATAGCTGGGAATGGATGACCTGGAGGTCCTTAGTGTAAAAGAACAGGGGATCTGGAGGCTGGTAAAGGCAGGAATGGGGATCCAGGTCCCAGAGTCAAGGAAAAGGGGAAGGCTGGGGACGGGTAACAATGGAATGGCCAGGAAAGAGGGTGCAGGGGGGTATTACTGGAGGATAAGGAGTGCAGGATAAGGGGTCCCGGTGCCCTATAAGGGGGTTCGGGGGGGGCGGTGTGGAGAAGTTGCTGCAGGGGGTGTCAGTACCAGGGTTGGGGGTGCAGGGGAATCCCAGTGCACAGAAATGAGGATTCAGAGCAGTCCCAAGTTCAAGGAAATGGGGTGTACAGGGATTGGGAGAGGTGGGATGGGAGGTTCAGCAGGTCCCCAGTGTTGAGCAAAGGAGGTCATGGGTTAGGGAGAGCCAAGACAGCTGGGGAGGGGGGCTAAGAGGGTCCCCAGTGTTAAGGAAAGGGGGAGCTGGGGACTGGGAAAGGCAGAAATGGGGGTGCAGGGGGTCCCAGGACAAAGGAAAAGGCGGGGCTGGAGAGGCAGGATGGCTGGGAAAGGGGGTTCAGGCTAGTTCTTTGCCAGGAATGGTGGATCAGGCAGTCCTGGTGCTCGTGAACTGTGGTTCAGGAGAGTTCCAATGTCAGGGAAGGGTGGGGATAGGGCTGGGGAGAGGCGAGATCTCCAGAAAGGAGGGATCAGGCAGTTGCCGGTGTTGAGGAAAAGAGAGTTTGGGGACTGGGAGAAGCAAGAATGGGGGTCCTGGGAGTGCCAGGTTCAAGGAAAAGGGAGATGCTGGGGGCTGGGAGAGGTGGGATGGCCAGGAAAGAGGATGGAGGGTGGTGCCAGAGCCAGGGTATGGGGGACAGGGGGGTCTCGGCGCACAGGAATGTGGGTTTCAGCGGGTCACGGTTTCGGGGAATGGCGGTTCCGAGGTCCCGGTTCCCTGGAATGGCGGTTCAGAGGATTCCCAGTGCTGGGGGTCCCACTCCCCCCTCGCCGCCCCCCAGGAGCGCCCCCGGCCCCAGCGCTGGAGCCATCACGCTGCTCCACTGTGGCCCCGGCCCCAGCGCTGGCCCTGCCATTGGCGCTGCTCTTTCCTGCCCACCAATGGCCGCTTGAGCTGCTCGTGACTGAGGAGACCCCGGCCGGGGAACGTGAAGCTCCCGGCCACGGTGAGTGCCCCTCTTTCGGCTGACGGCCAGCCCGGGGCCATCGCTTGGGTAATGTCCCCACAGCCATCTCCGGGACAGTTTCTTGGGTAATGTCACCACAGGCACCTCCAGGACCATCGCTTGGGTAATGTCCCCATGGCTGCCCCCAGTATCATTTCTTGGGTAATGTCCCCATGGCCACCCCCAGGGCCATCATTTGGGTAATGTCTCCACAGCCACCCCCAGGGCCATCGCTTGGGTAATGTCCCCATGGCCACATCTGTTGAGATCAGATGTACTGGACGGTGGCCAGTAGTGGTGATCTGATAACACCTCCCTGAGGAGGAAGGACCTGTCACCCGCTCACGCAACCGTCATGGGGGTTGCAACACTCAAATCACCCAAAACAGCACGTTTGCACCCCACAGCCCCTCACTCTTCTCTGAAGGCATCTCCAGGACATCACTGCAGCTTGTCATGGCCACCTACAAGGTGATAGTGGCAACAGGTGACATGGTGGAAGCTGGGACCAACAACTCCATCTCCATCACCTTGGTGGGCAGCTATGGCGAGAGCCGCCAGACCACTGTCCCCTTCTTGTTCCAGCCAGGGAAGGTGGGGATGGGAATGGGAACAGAAGGGGTGGTACAGCTGTCCTGGGGACATGATGGGTGGCAGAGGCTGTCCTGGGGATATGAGGGGTGGCAGAGGCTGTCCCAGGAATATGAGGGGCTGCATGGAGTGTCCTGGGGATACAAGGGGATGGTGGGAAGGGATTTGAGGGAGATGGAGGAAAGGGGTTCCAGGGTCTGGAGGAAAAAATTTGGGAAGGATGGTGGGTAGTGGTCCTGGGGGGATTGGAGGAATGGTGTTCTGGGAGGATGGAGGAAAAGGACTTTGAGGGGATGGTGGAGGATAAGGATCCTGGAGGCAATGGAAGCAAGTGGGGATGCTTTGAGCCTCTTCTCTGCTGGTGTCCCCTGGTGCCACCACAGGGCATCTGCCCATCCCCCCAGAAGTCATTTCCTCCTCCCCAGGAGAAGAGCCTATCTGTGCACTGTGGGCAGGACTTGGGCCCCATTGTCCTCATCCGTCTGCACAAGTGGCGGCTCTTCCTGGAGGATGCTTGGTTCTGCAAGGACGTCCGGGTGACAGCCCCCAACGGCACCCTGTATCGCTTCCCCTGCTACCAGTGGCTGGAGGGGGTCACCACGGTGGAGGTGCGGGAGGGCTCAGGTAGGACCCATCCTGCCCCCATCCTCCTCTGATGTCCAGAGGTCCGACTTTTGACACCCCCCTTCTTTCTAGGGAAGAAGCTGGTGGATGACAAGCTGCAGATCCTCAAGGAACATCGTTGTCGGGAGCTGGCAGCACGGCAGGAGGCTTACCGGTGACAGCAGGGACATAAGGACAAGGTCTGCTTTGGCCAGGTGGGCTGGTCAGCAGTGATGCTGACATCTGCTCCCATTTCCCCCCCTGCTCAGGTGGAAGAACTTTGCCCAGGGCTGGCCCCGTTGCCTCAGTGTGGACTCCATCTTTGAGCTGGACTCGAACATCCAGTTCTCCTGCATTAGGGCCACCAACTTCACTGGTTTCCTCATCTTCCAGTAAGCAGCGCCTTGAGGCCAGGGAGGACCTGGGTGATGGCAGGGAAAGGGGCCAGAGAACAGAAGGGGTGTGCTGAGGTCCCCCTCTGCCCTATAGAGGGGCCTCCCACTTTCTGTCAGGGTTCCTACTGAGACGCACCTCCTGGAACAGCCTGGATGAGATGCGCACCATCTTCTCCCGGACACAGGGCAGAGATATTGGTGGGTGCCTTGTGTGTTGTCCCCTGCCCTTCCCCCTGCATTACTGAGGGCTTCACAAGATGTCCCTGGAGAGTGGGTAAGTTGGTGCTGATGTCTGACCATCCCCTTAGTCCCCGAATACGTCGCCAAGCACTGGCAAGAAGATGACTTCTTTGGTTCCCAGCTCCTCAATGGCAACAACCCCATCATCATCCATCGCTGCACCACGCTGCCGCTCAAATTCCCGGTGACACCAGAGATGGTCGCTGGCTCACTGGGGGATGGCACTGACCTGGGCAAGGAGCTGCAAGAAGGTCGGATTTTCATTGTAGACTACAAGGTGCTGGAGGACATCCCAGCTGACACCATTTACGGGCGCCAGCAGTACGTAGCAGCCCCGCTCTGCCTGCTTCACCAGGGCACTGATGGACTCCTGCGTCCCATCGCCATCCAGGTAGGAATGTCCCACCCCAAACCCTGCCATCAGGAGGGTGGCAATGGTCCTAGACCACAGTGTGGTGTCCCACAGCTCAGCCAAACACCAGGACCCTGCAGCCCCATCTTCCTACCAAATGATGACGAGTGGGACTGGCTGTTGGCCAAGACCTGGGTGCGCAACGCCGACTTCTACAGCCACCAGCTCCTCACCCACCTGCTGAGGACCCACCTGTTTGGGGAGGTCTTCGCCATCGCCACCCTGCGCCACCTGCCCTCCTGTCACCCCCTCTTCAAGGTAAGGTCCCCCCTCAGGGCCACCGGCTGCCCCCCTGCCCCTGGATCTGAGGGCAGTTATGCCCCACCTGACAGCTCCCCCAGCTCCATGGAGGGGTCCCTGGTCACCTGCCAGGTGTTTGTTCCTCCCTCAGCTCCTCATGCCCCACTTCCACTTCACACTGTACGTCAACACCTTGGCCCACAGTGTCCTCATCAACTCTGGTGGCCTCATTGACAAGGTGAGCTCTGGGGACTGAGAGCACTGAGCTCTGCTGGGGCACTGGGGCCTGTTGGGAGCACTGAGGGGTACTGAATGCTCTGAGGTATTGGGAGGCACAGGGGTGTACTGGGGACACTGGAGGTCTACTGGAGTCCATTGGGACACTGGAGGGCACTGGAGTCTTGGGGGTGCTGGGGNGGGTGCTGCGGTCTACTGGGGGCACTGGAGGTACTGGATTCTATTGGGGGCACTGGGGTCTCCTGAGAGCCCTGGGGTCTACTGGAAACACTGGGGGGTACTGGGGTGCTACTGAGACCAGTGTGGAGTAGTGGAGTGTACTGGAATTGCTGGGGAGCACTGTAGTGTACTGGGGGCATTAGAGGGCACTGGGAAGCATGAGACCTGGGACACACAAGAGATCATGGGGTGGAAGACACTGGAGAGCACTGGGAGTACCAGGGGCACTGGGTGTGTACTTGGAGGACTCATACCCCAAGAGCAGTGCAGAGTACCGGGGTATACTGGGAGCACTGGGGGACACTGAAGTCTGGCACCTCCTGCCCTCCCCACCCGTGGGTGGCCCTCCTCCCAGGGCTCAGGGGTGACCTATGAGGGGCTGCTGCTGGTGGTGCAGCGAGGCCTGGAGCAGGTGACCTACACGTCCCTGTGCCTCCCCGATGACATCCGCCACCGCGGCATGTCCCATGTCCCCAACTACCATTACCGAGATGATGGGATGAGCCTCTGGGAAGCCATTGAGAGGTGAGACTGGTTTTGGGGGGTGGAGGATGGTCCTGGAGTGCTCCAGGAGCTCACAATCACCTCATCCCTATGGCAGCTTTGTCACCGGCATTGTGACATTCTACTATGGTGGGGATGCAGCGGTGAGCGGGGACACCGAGCTGCAGGCCTGGGTGATGGACATCTTCACCAATGGCTTCTTGAGCAGGACCTCCTCAGGTAGCACACCTGCGGCTGCCACAAGATGTCCCCGGAGGAGGCAGGGGACAGGCAGATCCCTGAGGCTCTTGGCTGTCCCCACCCCCAAACAGGTGTTCCGTCCTCGCTGCAGACAGTGGCAGAGCTCATCAAGTTCCTCACCATGGTGATGTTCACCTGCTCGGCGCAGCACGCGGCCGTCAACAATGGGCAGGTGGGACATGGGCCAGGGACTCAAAGGATATTCCCAGCTGTCCTCGAGCCGTGCTGGGGACGCGTCCCCCTCCCACTCCTCTGTGTGCAGGAAGGATGTCCCCATCCTGAACCAATGTCTATGTCACACCTCTCTACATGCCAGAAGGATGTCCCCATCCATCCTATCTCCATGTTGGAAGGATGTTCTCATCCTACAACCTCGTCCAATGTGTCCCCATGCCACAAGGATGTCTCCATCCATCCCCTCTTCACACTGGAGGAGATGTCCCCCTCCA
>VZTE01002617.1:339-10477 GCA_013397775.1 Eulacestoma nigropectus | reverse complement strand
GCCACAAAGCCGGGGCTGCGGGCACAGCGCGGGCGGGGCGGCTCCCGGGGCGCTGCCCGGGCACGGCAGCACGGGGCAGGAGAAGCCCCCGGCGAGGGCACTGGGAGCAGTGGCGGGCTCTGTCCCCACGCTGCATGGCGTGCCTGGGTCACCATCGGTGCCAGAGGGAAAGGACTTCGCTGGGGAGAGGATGGAAAGGGGAGTTTAGAAAACACTGATTTTGCCTCCTTTTCCGCACACCAGCTGTTTTTTTCTCGCCATCTCTGCCTATCTTTGGCAAAGTTGGCACATTTCTCGTGATTTGGGGTCAGCTGCAGCAGCAGGAATGGGCAGCAATTTTGTCAGCATTGTCATCAAAGCTAAAATGCTGTGCTGTGGACAGATGTTGCTTCCCCGAGGGATTAATGGCCTGCAGCTG
This sequence comes from Eulacestoma nigropectus, assembly GCA_013397775.1. NCBI lineage: Eukaryota > Metazoa > Chordata > Aves > Passeriformes > Eulacestoma > Eulacestoma nigropectus. The sequence continues at coordinate 10,059 of VZTE01002617.1, read as the reverse complement.
TAGCGAACTCACGCTAGTGTCTTCCCAAATGGCATTGCGTTCTTCTTTGCTCAGGAATCACCTCTTCTCTTCTTTTTTCCCCCCATCTAGGGAGAGTTACAATGCAAAATGCTTCCTGCAGCCAAGTCTTTTCAATGGAAACTGACAAAGGAGATCTTGCAATGATCTGTCCTTAGTGCCACTTGTTCTTTTTATTTTAAATTCTCTCTTGAACTGGAAACACTTCCATTCATAGCTGGGTAAAAAAATAGACTTTTTTTCCCCACCTCTTTTAATTTATGCGGTTTTTATGTCTTCACATAATTTAAGCCTGAGGACCTGTGTCCCATGTCCAGTTAAATGGCATAAACTCATCCTACACATGCAGAGAAACTCAAGAGACACAATGTGGAGAGTCAGGGGACCCCAAAGAATACCCAGTCTCAACCACAGGGCCTGAATGCTGCTGTGCTGTCACCTTACTTGGTGAATCAGGTCTGCTTTCTGCAGTGGGTTTGAGCTTAAAGAGCCAAACAGAGCCTGCAGGACAGGTGCTTGAGCTGTAACTACAGTAACAGGAGTGGTCACATTCCCGGCTCAGTGGGGGCTTCATTGTCTGTCAGCAATGTCCCTGCTCCTCACCCGTACTGCGAGTCCTCACCTTCCAGTGGCAGCAGGAGCCTGCTCTGTGCCGCTGGCCACTTCCTTTCCCTGGAGTCCCTTCAAATGCTGGGAGTACAAGCTCCCTCTTGCCTTGAGCCAAATGCGTGGCTGCACCTTGGGCTCGGTTTGCCAGGTCTCTTTTTCCAAGCGTTTGACTCGCAGGCTTCTGCCCCAGCCCAGGGACATTTGTTATTTCCATCACCAGGTAGTTTTACAGGATGAACCATTTTGGCTTTACCTACGAGGTGAATCATTAAGACTGTGGTGCTTTATTGTACACAAGATCCTGTTAAGAGCAAGAACAAGCTGTTCCTACAGCTTAGTTTGTGGCTATTCCTACACTATTTATTCCACACTGCATGACTAAAGAAGATCTATCCTTCTCCTTACTAAGTTGAAGCTACAGCTTAGTGCAAGTATGTGTTAAAAGAGAATACCATAATGCCCTTACAGTTTTCAATCAATAGTGGATACTTGCCTGAAGGATACAGAACAGCTCAAAACTGTTGTGCATACAATGAAAAAAATACAATCCAAAATTCCCTCTAGATGATGAGGTTAGAAAATATGTTTTAATCCTTGTCACTCTTTCTCACCAAATGTAGTTAAACTGACAATAAATTAAGCTGATTTTCTCCCTGCTGAGGCAGTTTTGCAATAAAGCAGCAGCATGTCATGATGCTAAATAAGAATATGGCAGTATCTGTAGTGTTCACTGGTACACAGAATATCAGCACACAACAATACAGACTGGGTTATCACATTTATTCCTTGCTCTGCTCCCTCCCCTCCCTCCCCAGCCAGGGTGCTGCCAATGAGGACGTTCTAGAGATGGACAACAACTCACAGATAAATAACCTCAGATGAATGTTTCATAGACAAGACAGGTTCTATTACCCACAGATTGACAGACCTGTGAGGAATTGGGTGCCACAGCCCATCACAGACTCGTCAAAGCTTCAGGATCAGTGAAGAAATGGGGACAAACATCAGTGCGGTCACTAATCATGGAAATGAGAAGGGCCCCAAAGCCGATGTCAGTTTAAAAGGGAAGTTTAGTATACGTTGCTACAACCGCACTGCTTATATACAGTGACCAGTTTTCATTAAAAGCTGGCTACAGAATGGTACAACTCTACTGACTATATATAAAGATACAAATGTCCATTTCAGTTCGCACTATCAAGTACATTACAGGTTACAAAGTAGTGCTTATATAAATGCATATATATATATATATATATATATGTATGTATGTATGTATGTATATAAGGAGCCAAAAACCAATTGAATTATCTAACTATCCACAGAGCAGTAACTGAACTGCACAACTCTATACATGTTTACATAGAACTCTGTCGCTTGCTCCCCCAGCAACCAGGGTCGCTCTGACCAGGCTTGCAGTGCCTGGAGAGCTATCTGAGAGGGGTTGTACCCTCGAACCTCGCCTGTTCCTGCGATCCCCGCTGGCAACTCCAGGCACACTCAGGGAGAGGGGAAGGCAAGACGCTGATGTTTGGCGCTTGGAGGAGGGTCTCCTTCCTCAGGCGTCCTCCGGCACAGAATGACTCACACAGAGGTCAACTTTGGACACTATTCCGGCAACGTACGCGGAATCAGTCACTAAGTTAAATGGTTCTCGAAACCTGTCAAATGCCCTGACGCCCGCTGCCAGCTCTGCTACCTGTGGGGACCCTTTAACAATTTTCACATCAGCCTCCCACCACTGTGTGACTGGGCTCCACCATGCGATAACAGATTTTCCGGAGCTCCCAGAGCCATCCGTGAACAGTGTCAGCGCACTGAGAGGTTTCCTACTCAGGACTGATCCTTCCACTGTTTTCAAGTCCAAATTGAACAACACATGTTTTGGATAGTGGATAGAGAGTTGCCCAGAATAAGAATCCAAGGCGCACTGGAGATGGGCATTGTTTTGGATGACGAACTCCAATGATCCCAAATTCAATGGTAGAAGAATGCATGCAAAATCACACCCTGCTAGGGTGGTCAGATGGGACCTAGCTTCTCTGATAACTTGCGCCATTCTTTCTTGCGGTGTTGTGACCACCTTCGTGGGGTGATACGGAAGGAAGACCCACTCGATGATAAGGAGTGGATCCCGTTTCGACTTGTCCCACTGATGGATTACGCCATGCAAATGGGGCATTTTACCAAGAACAGCCAATTGGAATGGCAATTTGGGGTCAAATCTGTGAATTTGTTTGTTTTCCAATGCGATTTTTACCTTGACAATGGCCTCTCTCGCTTCGGGTGTTAGTGCCCTAGGCGACGTCAAGTCATGCTCTCCTTTTAGCAGCTCGAATAGTGGCACTAGGTCTTCGATTGAAATCCCCAGATAAGGGCTGATCCAATTAATTGCTCCGCAGATCTGCTGTAACTCATGAAAGGTTCGCAGAGTGTCCAATATTTTAATTTGCTGGGGTTTTATTGTTTGTTCAGATATTTTCATACCCAGATACACCCAGGGTGCCGTCCTCTGGACCTTAGACTTTTGGATCTCAAAACCTTTGCTTTCTAGAGTCCCCACAACTCTAGAAAGGACCCAGTTCAAATACTTTTGAGATTCGGCGCAGACCAGTATATCATCCATATAATGGATGATAATTGCTTCCGAAGCTAGCCTCCTGACAGGGGACAGAATGAAGGAGACATACGCCTGGCAGATGGTGGGGGAGTTCTTCATGCCTTCTGGCAACACCCGCCAGTGATATCTCTTCACTGGCTCTTCTCGGTTGATGGAAGGAACCAAGAAGGCAAACTGGGGAGTGTCATCAGGGTGTAGAGGGATATGGAAGCAGCAGTCCTTGATGTCAATGACCACTAACTTCCAATCCCTAGGAAGCATCACAGGGGAGGGTAAACCAGGCTGAAGGGACCCCATGTCCTCGAGGACTTCATTAATTTTCCAGAGGTCGTGCAAGAGCCGCCACCTGTCTTTCCCTGGCTTTCGAATCACGAAAACCGGAGAATTCCAGGGGCTGTTGGAGGGGACGATATTTCCTTTCTCCAACTGCTCCTGCACGGGCTCCTTCAAAGCTCCCAGTTTTTTTTGCTTTGATAGGGGCCACTGATAACCCAAACTGGGGTCTCAGTTTTCCATTTCAATTTGATTGGTTCCACAATGGTGGGCACTGGGAGATGCTCTTCAGTGGCCCCAACTAAAAATCCTGAATCATGGGTGCCAATTCGAGTCGGGTGCCCCATTGGGACATAAGGTCTCTTCCCCATAGGTTTGTACCTGAGTTGCTAATAAATGGGAGGATGGTGGCAACCTGTCCCTCAGGTCCCTCCACCTGAATAAAATATTTGCTTCTCTGGGCAGGCACACACCTGCCAACACCCTTGATTGCACTCCTTACCGGTTCCATCTGCCACGATGACGGCCACTCTGAAGATGTCGTGACCGTCACATGTGCCCTGGTGTCAAGCATACCCGTACGGGTAATGCTAGGGCCGTTTCCCTGGAGACAGCAGTGAAAGAATGGTCTGTCTAGGCCGATCTCTTCAGTCCAGGTGACAGATGGAATCCCTGTAAGCGCTGTCTGAATAGGAAGATACCTAGCTCAAGCAATGACTTGATCCCTGGTGAGAACAAGAGGAGGGGTTATACACGCCAACTTCAGTGAAAAGTTCCCACCCCTGTCAGTCTGGGTCAAGCAAGGGATGATGGTCAGTCCCGTGGGACCTCGATCAGCGTCAGGCAAGATCAGGACACAGGTGTCTTTTATTGAAGTCACAGCCGGTATTGAAAAAAGTCAAGTCCAGTAAGTTGAAAGTCCTTTGCGGCGAGGACGGGGACGAAGGAAGAGGCAGCGGATGTTTCGTTGTCCTCGCGACGCGGTCATGCCTCTTCACGTCGCATGTCTAGTTTCCCTGACGCTCCTGGCGGTTGGGGTTAGGGTTTGGGGGAGGGGTGGAAATCCAATGGGCAGGAGTACCGGGGGGGCACGAAAGGGAAAGAGGGGTTAGGGGTTGGAACCGGTGATTTGTCACAGTTAGTCGGGGATGACATGGAAATCGAGATGTTGGGCTCCTTGATCGGGCTGGTTGTCTGGGGGCCATGCAGTCTTTAGAAAAATGCCCCTTTTTATTACAGTTAAAACAGACCACCTCTCTCATGTACACCGCTCTGATTTCAATTGTTTAGTTTGTATTTGGTAGATGTTGCGAGGGGCCATACTGCATCTGATTCAGTGATTGGATATGCATCAAATTTGCCCTCCTGACGCAAGCCTCCACCGTATGATCGACCGTAGGTGGAGGATCGTCAGGCAGCGATAAAATCACCTCTTTGCATGCTTGATTCGCTTTTGATTTGACCAATTCTGTGAGTAAGCTTTCTCTTATATTTATATTGGTGACTTGCTTATTAATCGCGTATTTTAAACGTTTTACGAAGGTTGCAAAGCGTTCATTTTTTAACTGATAAATCGCTGTGTAAGGCATACTTGGGATGGTTATAGACGGCAGGTCGAGTAACGTCCTTTCTGCCGCCCCTGCGATAGATGTTAAAACATTAGCTGGTATCAGTTGGGCTTGCGTCTGTGGTTTAGCGAAATCTCCTTCCCCAATCAACAAATTTAGTTCGAATTCCGGGAGCCCTGATGGGTTGAGCAGTGAGTCTGTAAGGTCCTTGACTTTGCGTTTCCACATCCTCTCCCAGACCGAATACTCTGTCTGAGAGAGGAGGCAGGACACAATAGTTTTTAAATCATGTGGGACTAAAGTATTTCCCGAAAAGGTTGCATGGACCGTCAATTTAAAAAACTCACTGTCCCTCCCATACTCTTTTGGCACTTTGCACAAATCCTTGATGTTGTTAAAATGAAACAGCTTCCATGTAGGGTTGCGGTTAGAGGCCAATTGAACAGGGGCTGCAAAGGGCATTACTGGAACATCCAGTCCTTGGATGGAACAGGCCCCATTTCTGGAATCCACATCATGGGAACCGGAAAGGGGGTCATGGGAACCAGAAGCTCCACCCCCAGAGGAAGGGTATGGGGCGGAAGGGGTGGGGTTTGGTGGGGATGAGGTAAGGGGGAGTGGTTTTTCAGGGTAGGTGGGGTTAAAAGTAACAAAAGGGTTATTAGCATAATGATTGATAGGGGTGCCTCCCACACCCTCAGTGCCCGCCCACAGGGAGGAGTTAGGGAATTAGGTAGGCGGGGGATCTTGGGGGAGGAACAGGTTTTTGGCGGGAGTCTGAGGGGTTGAGGTGGGAAAACGGGGATTCTGGGAAGAAGAAAGAGGGGGATGGGGGACCATGCAGTCGGCGCCATTTTGTCTGATTCGGCTGCCGCCACCATTTTGATTTAGGGAAGAATAAGAGGAGCTTCAGGAAACTGAGGGGAAAAACGAACTTTCTTTGACAAAACTGGGGTAAGGGGTTTTGGAGAACGATTTTGAGGGGTTGCTGGAGATGGGGCGCGCATCCCATTCTGACAAGGGCCAGGAGAAGCTCGAGGGGTGCCAGAGAGCAGGTGGCAACCCTGAGAGTCTTGGCTTTCTGCAACCCTCGAGCTGCCCCGCGAAGGAGAGGGGGAATTAGGAGAGAGGGGAGTGGACAGAGGGGTAGGAAAGGCAAATTTAGTTTCAGTTTTCTGCTGATTTTTGATCGCCTGCTAAATTAAGATTATTAAACTAAAAAGTTTGATAGCCAAATTATCTCCAGAGTTCTTTAATTCAATGCTCTTATGTTCAACTTTTTTCCAAAATCGATAGGATTGAGCGTCCTCTGGATTTACTTCTTCGAGTTGCTTAAAAATAAATCGAATTAATTGTTTTAAATGATATTTAAAAAACTGAATCTGATTAATCTGAAGGGAATATTTAACTTGGAGATAAAACTCCCTTTGTTCCTTCATGAACCTGATTCCCATATTGTTAGTGTCATATATGATCATCATGACTGATCTTTTGCATAATTATTTTTGTCCTACCTGTAACGAAGATTAAGGTTATATGTTATGTTAATCACATGTTTGTTAATTGTTAGTTGTTAATTGTACAATTATTAATTAGTTAAACACAGTTAAAGTTATTAAGGTTATTCCTAGAGCCACAGTCAACCCCAGACATTCCCAGAGGAATAACCATTTTCTCCCAAAGTTTTCCATGTTTGCAAGTAAAAGTTATTAAAGTTAGTTGCTTTTTACAAAGCCAAGCAAAACCCAAACATCCCCTAGATGCAGCCATCCTCTCTAACTTATGTTGATTTTTATCTTTCTTTGTATTGCTATCATTATTTTGTATTTTAAAAGTTTATTTTGTGTGTTTAACTTAAGTTTTCTTGAAGATTTAAGTTTGCTAAAGTTGATTCCTAAGCTCCCCATACCAGTCTTCCAAACTGCCAGTTTCTAAAAATAGCTCCTCCCTGCTGCCCTGTAACTTAACTCCATGGTAACCGAGAATATTAATGAGGAGCCTTCCCGCCTTTTTCAACTGACATCCTGCTGTCCCCTAGCAGCACGAGCCCATTGGTGGGAAGGCCTCCTCTCAATCAGACAACCAGGCCAATCCACAGGTACCATGGAGGCAGGACAGGGGCGGGCAGGGGTGGAGACCACACCTTATAAAAGGGGCTGCGCAAGCAGTTCTGGGTCCTTTCTCCTCCAATCAGTGGTGGTGAAGGGCTGGTGTTGGAAGTTGGCCTCTTCTCTCTTAAAAAGAGACTTTTATAATTGCTTTGAGCCCCGGACTAGCCGGAGTTCACTCCAACACCATACAGCTCCCTGTCCTAGGGCAGCCGTGCGGTGGCCCGGGTGTTCGATCGCTGCGTACCCGGTTTCTTTTTGCTCTTTTTATTTTCGGCTTTTATTTTGGACACTCCTTGGACACTTGCTGCTATCAATAAACATCTTCTACCTCGCAGCAAGAGAGTTGTGCTCGTTTTTCACAGTTAGTAAATGTACAAAATCGAAGGAACAAACACCTGCCCAAGGTTTCCTGAAGAATGGATAATGGAATATAAAAAGGCAGATAGGCTAACTTAAAATGCCCTTTATCGGGACTTTCATGCGCGCTTCTCCTTTTCTTTCAATAAATACTTTAAATCTTTAACCTCTTTGAAATCTTTGAATCACTTACCTTTAAGAAGTCCTTTAACTAGAGCCACCGCCAACTGAAACTATGGAAACCTCGGTCTCCTCTTTGGTTAGCGATGCCTCGGGAGCACCGCCCTGCCCTTGCAGCGTGCTACTACCGAGGGGATGGTGTCATCGGCACTGTCCGAAACTGAGTGATTCGAGGTCCAAGGGAATACGCTGTTCAGGCGCCAATTGTTGCTTGCTCCCCCAGCGACCAGGGTCACTCTGACCAGGCTTGCAGCGCCTGGAGAGCTATCTGAGGGGGGTGGTACCCTCGAACCTCGCCTGTTCCTGCGATCCCCGCTGGCAACTCCAGGCACATTCAGGGAGAGGGGTAGGCAAGACGCTGATGTTTGGCACTTGGAAGAGGGTTTCCTTCCTCAGGCGTCCTCTGGCGCAGAATGACTCACACAGAGAGAGGGGAGTAAGGGGTGCAGGAGGGGGTCTCCCGAGCTCTCTTTATTCGGGGTAGAGGGAGGATTCGGGCAGGAGGAGAGGTAAGTAGAGGTCTCAGGGGAGAGAGCCCCCAAGCATGTCTGTGCACGGGGTTTTAACTGAGGGGAGTCTGGGAGGGGTTTAGGGATAACAACCAATGGAGATAGTTCTGCGGAGGAGCTCGATAGAACAGGGACGAATCACAGGGTTCAAAGGGAGGGTACAAAAGACAACAACCAAGGAACACCCGAATACAACAGAACCTTCTAGAAACAAGGGCTGGTCTTACAAGGTGTTGCCACCCCCACTCCACCCCCTGGGCGGGTCACACTGCTGTTTCGGAGTCCTCCCAGGAGGAGTCATCCGAGAGCGCGGGGCTGGAGGTGGGGAGGGCCCGCATATTCTGGGGCCGCCCCTCTACAGAACTCCATACATGGATAAACATAACAATCATTGGTATATAAATATACTGACATCCGTATAAAAATAACTATACAAAGAGTGAACCTATACATATTTTTACAAATAACAGTGTACCCATTTAAATTTCCATACACCTATAAACTAAAATAGGACTGTGTAGATATCTAGCTCTGTATATACACAAAGAGACCTTGAGGCACACAGAAACATAACTATGTACAGGCACAAAGGAAACTAGGGTACATGTGAAGCCTTGGAGTGGCTACCTGAAAACAGAGGCTAGACAAGATTAAGAGAATAAAAGCGGGTATTTATGGAAGGGCCTTCAATAGGTACATCTTGGGAGTCAAAAAGCCTGCAAGAGGCTACACCCAAAATGGACGTTGGGTCACGGGTTTTTCACACTTTTATAAGTTTGGTCCATTTGCATATCAGGGTTAATTCTCCAATTACAGTTTCAGGTAATGATGTAATTACCCAAAGTTTGCTTCCTCTGTTCAGAGGCTCAGTTTACATATTTTGGGGCCTGGGACAACAAGGTTTCCTTGAGCCCAGGCCCAGAGAGGATTTGTTATGTCTAACCAGAATGTGAGAACAGTAGCTAACAGGCTATGGAGTTTTAGAGTTACAGACTAAGACAGTACAGGATCTGAAAAATATAAAAGCAAAAGCTTAAGGCATCACATGGATGGGTAGGACAAGACAGAGAGGGAACGTGGCCGGCCCATTTCCCCACACTCCCCCTCGGTCGCTTGGTCCCGCAAAGAGCAGCCATTCTGGAAACGCAGAGCAGATGGACGTCTGGGAACCAAAGGGAATCCTGAGTCTCTTCCCCCGTGCCCTCAGCCCTGCCACAGCTTCAGCACACTCGCAGGCCCCCCAGTCCCTTCAGACCCTCCAAGCTCATCAGGCCCCCCAGTGCTGCCATCGCCCTCAGTGTCCCCAATGCCCCGAGCCCCACCAGCCCTCTCAGCCCGTGCCTCTTCCTTGTACTCTCAGCCCCTGCCATCACCCTCAGCTCCCCCAGAGCTCCGCTGCTTCCCCTCAGCCCCCAGCGCCTCACCGTCCTCTCAGTGCCGTAGGCAGCAGCACCAGCTCGGCAGCACGGGGCCTT
>VZTE01002616.1:2048625-2069415 GCA_013397775.1 Eulacestoma nigropectus | reverse complement strand
TATAAGTATATGTGTATATATATCTTTATATGCACGTATATGTATAGATGTTTGTATAAAATATATACAGTAAAAAATCTCTCCTATATATTTTCATTCTCAGCCCCTCATTGCCCAGTGCTGCGGTACAGGTGTCTCACGTGTCCCACGGCTCTGTCACGGTCCCACCAGGGCCATGTGTCAGCACGGGTGGGATGTCCCCGTGGTCAAGAGGAGCAGGTCGCTGGGGGGGGGATACAGGGTGGGAATGCCCAGCCTGGGATGCCCAAGAAGCCTGTGGCACTGCCAGGAGCCAACCCCCAATTTTGTGTCTTCAGGGGCAATACCTTTACCTTAAAATGCCCATTTTTGCCCTTTGCTGTGTTTCTCTCTGCTTTTCATTTTGAAAGAATAATGTTAGAGGAAGGAGAAGTAGAGTGAAGTTTGTAGGGAAACAAATACTGCTATTGTTTTCAAGCAATATCTAATAACTACTAAATATGCCTGGTAGCAAAGCGTTAAAGAAATGACCAGCCCTTTTAAAATGAAGATGCATAAAGTAATGAATAGCCTTCCATCCATAGTCCACACTATATCCCAGGATTCATCGATCACTTCCAAGCAGGTGATGTGACCTTTGCTAGAACCACCTTTTACCTCAAAAGTAAGTTTCAAAAGGCGGTTCTAGGAAAATCTCAAAAACAGAATTGAAAAATGTTTGTACCCAGCTATGAACAGGCTGTGAGGGTGAGCAGAGTAGTACAGTCTGTTCTCAGAAATTTTTTCTAGTAAAAAATCAAGTGTTGGGAACAATATGAAACACTGAGGGCAGAATTGATGTCCATGGAGTGGTTTTAGACTTACTGAAAAACAGACATTACATCACACTTGTGAGCATCATTGGATGCTGGATAAAAAACACTAATACAGGGTCAGACAGATTTATTTTACATGAGGAGACTTTGTGCTTTTTTAATGGCTTCTCTTATGAATAACTCAGCATTTATAAACAATGGGAGCCATAAGACATATGAGCCATCTAACCTGAAAGATTGATTCTAACAAAAAAGGACAAGCAAAGCACTGATAGAAAATCAATGTCTTTCTAATGTTTGGCAATGCCAGGAAACAGCAGACAAGGCAGTTTTTGCTTAAAATAGTCCATGAAATGTTGCCTAATGTAAAAAAAATAGGATTTTATCTTTTATGTTTTAAATTACTAGATGATATGAGGTTAGTAAAGGGCTTGGGCTTACTTCCTTTAAAAGGTGAGGATTTTGAATACGGACAGATAATTTAGAGTCAGAAACTGTATGAGACACTTTCCATCACTCTTGAGAAAATTAAACCCAAGAGTACTATGGCCTGTAGAACCTGACGAAACACATCCCTCTAGCGGCAAAAACCTGCCAGGTGAAGAGAGAACCCTTTGTATTCCCTATAAAGTTGCCAAAAGTGGTGTAGAAGAACAGCTGTACAGTTCTGAAAATGTATGGCAGGTATGTGTGAAGGTATTTTTCTTACTTAGTTCATCTCCCACCAATTACCTGACACAAAGCACTGAGAAAGAAAAAACCCTTAGTTTCTTACATCTTTCCCTTAAAGCTATAAATACTAGAAACCACAAAATGACAACTGATATTACCAACTTGTTCCAAGTATGTTCTGAAGCAAAGGAGTGACTGTTGGCAATTGACATAAAGCATTTTCACTGATTAACAGCTTTAATAGCTGTATGAGCTTAACTGCCACACAGTTTCTTTCAAGATACTGGAATCAACACAAACACTCTTTATTCATTTCCATCAGCAAACAGCAGGATGTCTGTTCCATAGCTCAGTCACAATTTGTCAGTATGCATTTAAGACCTTGCACACTGTCCTTAAATTGTTTAATTGTCGGGTGTGGATTTCATAGAATTGTCAACAAGATTTTTGTCAGGTGTTTCATAATGATACCAAGGTCCATCTCCCCGGTGTCTCATCAGTCTGCGTGCCTCCAACTCCAGCATCCTAAAAAAAAGGCAATAGACACCCTCAACATGAAGTTTGTACATGTTCAGCATCAGGGAATTACTGACAAAGCAATGACTTTAGCATCAATGGTTTATAAATACTGCTGAAACATAGATAGCACCAAAATATGAAGGGTTCAACTAAGACATGAGCTATTAAATCTTTCTATTTTGGTTTTTTTTTTCAGCAAGTCATTGCACAAAGGAGGAACAAAAATACTGGCAGGAGTTTTATCACAGGTTCTTGCCTAGCTGTGAGCATTAGCAGGGGTAAAAAGAGCTGTCCATTTGCTGATTCAGGAAGACACAGCTACACCTTTAGAAATACCAAGTGTTTTGAAGAGCCCCTGCCCTTGGATTGTTCTGGTAACCTGAATCCTGAGAGGGCAGCGACAACAGATACTGTGACTCCCACTCTGGCAGCAGCCAGCGCAGGCAGCACTCAGGGGATACATGAAAGCACTTTATGTCAGCATCCTGCTCAGTATGTCATGCAAAATCAAAGAGTCAGCTACAGTATGGATCTGTATTTTAATCCCCCCAACTACAGAACATACCTCACTTCAGCTTTCCTCGCTTCCACATCAAGCAGAGCCATGTCCTTCTCATAGTTCTTCTCAGGGGGGTCAAGAATGTAACGAGCTATCCAGCGGCTTATGGGGTGCTGGAAAACATAAAAGCAGAGAATATTTGTGCAATTTCCAAGTAGAAATGTCATCATAACTGAATCATTTTGTATATCCACAGTCCTGTAAAGTTGTCATTGACATCATGAGTGCTGCCATTCAAACTGTAACAGTAAAGTTACAAACATGCACAACTATTTGTGAGATCAGAACCCTAAAAAGTCATATTTCTTTTGCAATTCTTAATGCCAAGATAACCTGCAGATGACTGTTCTGTAGCAAAATTAAAATTTAACGGAAGACATAATTTCTTTCTGCTGAAGTAAAGTTCCTTAAAGTGCCCTTCTAATGACAGAAGTGAACTCCAAACTGTATGTTTAAATTGAAAACATACAACCTTGAGTTTGTGACTATAAAAATCTTCAATTCTAGAAACAAATGTGTGTACGATATTGGACTTCAAAACAACACTGGCAAACAACACAAAAGAAAGAAATGTCACTTTAAACTCCAGTTTCTTAAGGCATTGTATAAAAGAAACAAAGACAAAACCTGCATGCCATGAATGCAGAGGATTGTTCTTACTACTTAGGAATATTATAGAAGAATTCTTGGCATACAGCTTCAGCAGTTTACTGCATACAGAGCATTTGCATCTGCTCACGTCAATAAACAGATTTCCTACAGCCTTATACATGTTCGATAAAGCTGCAAAAAAGTTTGCCAAAATCAGAACCGCACTATTTGAGTTTTACTACACTGATAGCCATCATCATACTCCATACATTTTACTCCCAAAAGCATTATCAAGAGAAAGGCTGTCAATAACACGCCCACCCTTTTGCATGTTACACTTACTTTGTAGTATTCCCAGTGCTCCGGAACATAACCTTCGGGAATCTCTGCAAGTTCAGCTTCACCTGACAAGGAAAGGAGGGGAGGAATATTTAACTCTATGATTATTTTCCAAAACTACCTTATATTCTGCCATTCAGATTAGGAAATTATCATTATTCCACATAGAGAGTACTGAATCCCACAGTGTGAGCTCTATGCAGAAAAACTGAACTTGCAATTTTTGCAGACACAGCACACTGCAAGTATCTAGCTCAGAGATTTTCAGACACACCAAAAGGGTAAAATTAGCAGCTATACAAAAGAAACAACTTGGATTAAGTCCACAGAAATGCCCTTTAAAGTACAGGAGCTGAAAGCATGGATTTTTCCTGATTTCTCTATTAAATCAATTACATATCATTACAGCAGTAGATTTAACACACGTATTGCCAAGCAGAATTTTAGCGTCTTTGCTAGATAAAAAGCCAGAGTTGCAATCTTGTTAAAGCAAGTAACTGAACTTCACTGATGTCTGGAAGACTGTCATAAGAGGGAATGTATTTTTTCTTTTAAATGTGAGAAACTTTTTTTAAAAAAGCCACAACTAAAGCAAATATACTGGGAACATTTCCTATGCATTTATACAATATCGCTGTATTTGTCAGGCCTCCTCCATGGTGTTCCAAAGAGAGAGCCTTAAAAGATTCCTTTTTTTCTATCCAGCATGCTTAATTCCCATTTAATAACTTTGACTGTCCTTTGCTTAGCCCTGACAGAGCACTCACCAATGAAGACGTTGATATATGTTAAAAGCACGGCCACTGGTATTCCCGTCAGGAATATATAGAATCTCTGTAGAGGGGTTAAAAACAAACAGTGTGGGAAACTCAGAACCCTGACAAAATTTACAAGAGGTCTGTCTGAAAATGGTGGAACAGCCAATAACTCTTAGATTTGCATTCCTAGGTTGGAAAGGGATGTTGTATGTAAACGCTGCTGATTGTAATGAGTTAATTAATGAACCACAGCACACAAAGAGCGATGCTGTGTCAGTCCATGAGCCCGTTCAGGTCAGATTCCCATCTCCCACTGAGGTCGGCCTGTGCAGCAGCAAACAGCAACACCTCCCTGAAATCTGCCTCAGCATCTTGGCATGACTGGCTCCAACACTCATCTGGAATGAGGCACTGACAGCAAAGCAATAATCCAACTCCAACGCAACCACTGTGGGCTCTGTAGCTGTGGAAGGCACATAAAGGAGTCCTGATCGCATGAAGGGAGTAGTATCAAATTGGCTGCTGCCCCTTATTATAGGATTTATCCAAAACCTGGCTTTGGAAGGGTCAAACTCAGGTCAGGCTTCCTAAATCTCACCTCTGGTGTTAGTGGTTGCAGGTAACTGAAGGTAAGCCCTGCAGAAGAGTAACTGATATGTTTCAAAAAGGAGGATAGAGTAGAAAGCATTGGTGGATCATGCATATATGAACACAGACATGTAATTTAAGAATGCTACAACAGCAGTAATTTAAGTACCTATCATAAGCTTTACTGTCTAGCCAGTCTTTTAACTTCATCTGGCCCTGATTTTACAGCATATGACCAAAAAAAATTTTAAAGACCGGAAATTCTTTTTTATGTGAATAGTGCCAACCACATCTTAGATGCTGTCACATAAACAATAGAGGAAATCGTATTTTAGACGCTCTCATACCATTTGCAAGCCATGTGTTATACTGAATGCAATACGTTTGATTTTTAACTCACCAACAGGCTCAGAAATCGAGAATCATAAAAACTTGTTGCCTTGATGATAAACATTCTCTTGCCATGGTCGCCGCTGTGCCGTACAGGAACTGAAAATTGAACCAGAGTATTATGGTTCTGTACCCCATTGGTGCTTATGCCAGGACAAGGTCAAACATACGTGGGGAAAGAAAAAAAAGAAGAGTGTACAACAGCGGCTAAACTTTCTGCAGTTCACCTGAAGTAATTTCGTATTTTGCTAGCATGAACCTATTTTTCTTCTAACTTTAGACATAGATCCACGTCTACCTGTAAGCATCAACACTTGAATCAGTGAATGTCATCATACAGGGCCAAGTAAATTGACAGTCAGAACGCCAGGAACGCCCGTTTCCATCCATGTTTTACCCAAACCCGGCAGTTTTCACAGCAGTGGGGACACAACGCTGCACCTGCTCAGCCCCCGGCCCTCCCGCGGCCTCCGGGAGGGCACCTCTGCCCCGCTCCGCAAGGTCACCTCGCCCCCACCGCCCCCGCCCCGCCGCTNCGCAGCACCCGGCTCATGGCCGCCATGGCTGGCACTGGCACGGGGCGGGGCCGGCGGCGCCGCTTCCCGCCGCGGGGTGAAGCCGCGCGGGCGCCATCTTGGAAAAGGGCAGAGCCCTCCCTCTGCCCCGGCGAGGTGGGAGAGCCCGGCGTGAGGCCGGGCAGGCGCCATCTTGGAAAAGGGCAGCTCCCGCCCGTTCCCTGGGCGCTGTGGGAGCGCGCGGGGTGATGGCGGCGGCCGCGGCCATGGCCGCGCTGGGCCGGAGCCTCACGGCCGCGTTCCGGCTGCCCCGGGCTCGGCCGGGACTCCCCGGGTACGCACCGCGCCGGCGGGACTCGGGCTCAGGCACGGGGGGGCAGGCGCGGTTCCCCGGAGGAAGGAGAACCCTTAGCGGGGGGCGGGTGTCCGTGTGTCCCGGTGTCCGTCCGTCCTGGCTCCGCCAGCCTGAGGGCTGCAGGGTGGTGCGGGGCCGCAGGCATCGTGTAAGGGCAGCATGGAGCGGTTCCCTGTGCCTGTAGAGTCCTGCAGTCACTGTGCAGGTGCTTCCAGCGTGGGTGGGGTTTGTGCTTTTGCCATTGAGGCCACGAGGGAGGATGTGGATTCCCCCCTCTGGAGACACCCCACACCCACCTGGATGCGTCCCTCTGTCACCTTCTCCAGCTGACCCTGCTTTGGCAGGGGTGTTGGGACTGGATGATCTCCAGAGGTCCTTTCCAATGCTAGAAGTTCTGTGATTCTGTGATCTGCTCTTGTACAGCATAGCTCAAATTTATTCCTTGATTTTCAATTGTTACTTATCTCCGAGTATAGAAAATTGATAATTACATGAGATGAGGGGTAGGAGAAAACACCGAGATGACATTTTTGTGACTAACCAAACCCCTGCTTTTTCCCCGCACGCCGTGGTCTGTCTCTGGGACCTGTGCCTTTGTGAATGAAACAAATATTCTTATTTAGTGGAACGTTATTTTTCTTATCATATGTGATTTTCCTTCTAACTTTTATGCAGGATGGTGCTGAATCTGTACCACAAGAACCTACCAAAAATTGAGCCCCTCCATCAGGTGAAGTTCCTGCACACAACTGTGTCTCGGAGGGGTCTGGAGGAGTTTTTTGATGATCCAGGAAACTGGGGGGAAAAAAGTGTAAAGTCTGGTGAGTTATATTTAGCATATCTGATAGTGATCTTTGAGCTGAAATCGGTTTTTTGCATCACAGGGAGTATTCATAGCTACATAAAACTTACTTTTCTGTGTATATATGCGTACATCCACTCGTGCATCTTTATGCCTGTTAATTTTTGCTGTGTGTCTTCAGTGTTTATGAAAGCAAATAGCAATTGTGCAGAAAAATGTTTTGCTGTAAATCCTCTGCCTTGCTCTGAAGTGAGAGTGTATCACAGAAGAGATGTGCTTTGATGAAATATAGGTCCTCTGGAAGAAAACTAGTTCAGTGTAAAGATTCATTTTACAGCTTTCTTTATTCCTAGCCTTTTACAAACACAAAGAAACGCTATGTGTAATTGCCTTTTTGTATTGTGTTTTGAAAGCAACGCTGAATATCCTGAAAGATGGCTGTCCAAGCTGTAGTATTTTTTTAAAAGTGATCTTTGTACTGTTGTGTCAGCTGAGCCTAATAGAAGCACTGTTTTTATTTTCCAGAATAAGAGAACT
Organism: Eulacestoma nigropectus; assembly: GCA_013397775.1. Taxonomy (NCBI): domain Eukaryota; kingdom Metazoa; phylum Chordata; class Aves; order Passeriformes; genus Eulacestoma; species Eulacestoma nigropectus. The sequence continues at coordinate 2,061,996 of VZTE01002616.1, read as the reverse complement.
TTGTTTCATTAAATTAATGGTGTTTTTTTATCTTTTACAGGGGATTCATGGAATATAAAGCAGCTAAGGGGCAAGAGTAGTGAAGACTTGCACAAACTTTGGTAAGTAGGTTTTAGTGAAGAAGATTTTCTTTCAGAGCAGCTCTGCACTTTTTAATTAAGTGTGGCTGGAGAACTTATGATCCAGTAACTTTAGTCTGCCATAGAGCTCTGCAGGCTCCAGCCAGCTTTGGGCCTGGCTCAGCCCCAGTTCTGGCCCTGCTCAGAACATAGAAGCTGCACTGCAGGTGGCTGTGGGACAGTTGTGTCTAGTTCAGAGGGCTCAGGTTTGGTACAAACCCTCTGGGGGTCATTTGAATTGGACAGACTTGGTTGTCAGTGCCTTCTGGTGGGGCTGGGCACTTTGTTACAACAGAGTGCTCAAGCCAGCATTTATTCTGATTTTGGAAGTTTCTGAAGCTGGGGGTTGCGTTGTCAGTTCAGGCAACCTGTGCCAGGGCTGAAATTAATCATAACTGTGAACAGCTTTTTCCTTGCTTTGTCTTGTCCTTTTCCTGTGTTTATATAAGAAGAATCTGGCTCTGTCCAGGTAGTAGAAGACACCTTAGTGTTAAACTCTTCTCTCCCAAGCCTTCTTTATTCCAGACTAAGTAAACCTGTCTCCCTCATTCTCTTTTGTTTACGGGAAACCAGCAGGTGCAGGACTTGGGATTACAGATAGTAAGTGAATAACTGCTTAGCTATCCAGGAGTTATTTTTGAATTACTGTGCTTTCTGCTCTAGGTATGTCCTGCTGAAAGAAAAGAACATGCTCTTAACTTTAGAGCAAGAATCCAAACGACAGCGCAAGCCTATGCCAAGTCCAGAACGATTAGAAAAGGTAACTTGTTCACACTACATAAAAAATATAACTCTTAAGTATGCTGAAAGATCAAGTGTTTGTAAACTTGTTAAAGTTTACATTTTTAAAAAATAATTTCCCTGATTTTAGTGTATACACTAACTGCTCAAGTCATAGTTAGGTCAAGGCAGCTTTGTCATTGTCCAGTGGGTGTTACTGGGGCTGTGACCAGACTCCAGTGAAAACTAAAATAACCAACAGCCACTACAAACTATAAGCAAATCTTTTGTTTGCTTCTCCTGCTTCCTTCCGACCCCTGCCTCAGAGCTTCCCATACTTCTGCATCAGCACTGGATCTGGCTTTATGCATTACCCAGCTGGTCTTTAATCAAGTAGCAGACTGTCAGTTATTTCATATCTGTCCTGCTCTCAAGTTAGGTCTTTGAAGCACCTCTTCCTTATTGTTCTGGTACACAGGGCCTGCTGAGAGAGAACTTGTGATCAAACTCCAGCATGTTTTATCTTTGTTTGCCCTTTAAATTTTGTCTTTCAGTCTTTGAGATTTTTTTTAATTGTCAGCATTGTTTTTCGTTGGTGCATCCTGAAACTATTTACCGTTTCCAGGTAGAAACATCTATGAAAAATATAGACTTGGTTGTCAGAGAAAGAGAAATTGCTTTGAGGCTTTTACAAACGGGCCACGAAAAGCCAGTCCCTGGAGAGTGGAGACACGACTTCTTGGGACGCACTTTCTGGTATGGAAAAGCTTTTTTTTAAATGTGTGAATTTTTCTTGTGGTGTGTCTCTTTCCCAGAACATCCTTATCTAATCAAGGAAGGATGCATATACTGTATAGAACTCAGGAGATGCAGTTACCAACCAAGGCAGCAAGAGCTGGAAATAAATACCCACATACAAACTCTGCAGTCTCCCTGACCACTTTATCACTGTACTGAAACCAAGAGAAACTGGTAAAATCCCAGAATGAAAACAGTAGGTACATTCTGTAATCACTTTTTTCTGTCTCCAACAGGTACAGTTACAAGGAATGGCCAATACCGTGGCACTTGAACAAAAAACACAAAAAGAAGAGATTCTATTACTTACCTCATGTGAATCACTTCATCAGGTAAAAAGATTTGACACTGAAAGTTAATCTTCTGATCTGTTCCTGTCCTTATTCCACTTTAAAAGGAAAATATAGTAGTAATCTTTTGGTTTTCAGCTACTAGACTGAAAATTAGGCTTTTTAAAATTACAGTTTGCTCTGTTTCTTTTTTCTGTTCCCACCTCAGTTACCAAGAGACTTACCAAGAGTTATGCAGTTGCACTGTAAAAGTAACTTCAAATGCAACTACCAAAAATCCTCCCAGAGGCTCAATTTCTGTAGAATTCAGAAGCAGAGTAAAAATATTACTTTGCAGGCTTTTTTGCTTATCAAAAGCAAATGAATACTGAAGTTGTTAATCACTGAGAGCCTCTATGTGTTTGAGGGGGAGCTCATTAAGGTGGTCACAAGCTGGCTGGAAATTAACCACATCAACTTCTCTGTTTCAGACTCAGACTTGAAAAAACCTTACGGAAAAGGGCAAGGCAGCAAACCCTGGAGAGGACGAGGCAGAAGGTCTTGGAAAGGAAGTTCCCTGACCTTGCTGTGAAATCCCAGAGCCAGTAACGTGCTGGAAGAGCACTGCAAGCAATTGGTCAAGTGTCTGTGGAACATGAATCGTGTTCTGGAACCACAAACAACTCCACTGAGCATTCCAGAATCTCCATCTTTTTTTGCTTTTAATACCACATTTGACTTTAATTAAACTAGTGATCTGGAATTAGAAAGCAGCTTTGGTGCCTAACTCAAATAATATAATTTCTCATGTTTCCAGAAACAAGTGTTGTGTTCACCAGCTGTTAAAAGAGCGAGACCTACATTAGGAACGCTGAAGAGCAGCCCTGGAGTGCCAGCTGACAGTAAGAAGTGTAGGGGCAATATTTACCTGGTGTAGTTTAAAAAATGTGCATTAAAACCAGACAGAAACATGAAAGCATCTGAAGCTCACATATGAGCCTTTTCCCTGATCATGTTTTTCCTGGTATTTTTCTGATATATTTTTTTTGTATATTTTTCTGAATATTTACCCTGAGTTACAGGTAAGCTACCCAAGGTGTATTTGCTTTCTGCATAAAGGCTCTGGTAAGGGGGGGTCTTCGGTCTGCCATGAGGAACTTTACCCCCTACTTTTAAAGTGTGGCTTAGAAAGCCTGAAATACTCAGCATGGGAACTTCTAACTATGCAGTTGCCCTACCTCGATTTCTTTTCTTTCTTTTCAATTCAAACACTTGTGTAATATTTTTTTTGCAGAGTGCAAAATGTTTCAAGGAAGACTGCGATAGTCTTCTATGAAATTGAAGTAGGTACTGCTGCTGCTCTCAGTTCATGGAAACACCTTCACCTTTCACTTCCTGGAAGCTTTTAACCTCCAGATGAGGTGGTCTAGAAATCTAGACGTAAGTCACAAATACCAGTCTTCCAGGAAGCAAATGTGCTCAGCAGTATAATCTGGTAAAACACTGCAAGAGAACCAGTACTGTTTCCTGTGAGTATCTATCTCCATCATTTTGACTTTCACTTACTCCTCTGCATCACACAAAATTCCCACTGTTTAAACTCAGAATCTTTAGAGTGGTGAGAAAACCTCCAGAAGTGTTTTGCTCTCCCTGTGCTGCTGGAATATTAGCAGATATTACTACTGCACTGCAATTCTTTTAAGATAAACAGAAGATAAAAGCTGATTTGGCATAATGAAATCTAAGCATGCCACTGAGGGAAAGCTTAAAAACACCACTCACTGCAGTGGGCTGAGGTAGCAGTTCAGTTGATGTTCCATGTTCCACTTGAATGCAAACTGGACTGCGTCTTTTTCTTCCACAATGACAAGAGCTGATGACTTGGATCACTTGGTGCAGCTTTGCAGTTTGCCTCATTTTGCAAGAGAAATACAGTTTGGCAATAGCTTTGAAAATCTGGATCAAGCAACTTTGTCTCAAGAGCAACTCTTGAGTCTCATGATAAGACAAAAGCAGACTGGTTTGATAAATTACTTTATTATTTGGAGGTAATGTGAAACTTTTCAAATAGAGGCCTCATAATTATTTACCCACAAGAACTTTTAGGATACAAAAATGTAGCAGTACTGTTTATTTTTTTTAGATCAGTTAAATGCTATTTGGTTTTCCACAGCTTTTGAGATAAGGAGCAAAACTTCATTGTGTCCCAAAACAGACCATCGCACCATTGTAATTTAAAGGAAGCTTAAAAGCAGCATTGAGCTGCGTCTTGACAGCCAATTCCTGCTGAAAAAAGAAGTCATCCCCGTTCCTGTGACCCTGAGTGCATCTTCCCCCTGCAACCACAGGCACTTACAGACCCTGCTGGGAGGCCCAGAGGGAGCCACACCAGCCATGAGCACACAGCAGCTGCCCCTCAGCTACAGCTCCTTGCAGCAGGGTCACGCCACACACTGAAAGCTTCTGACTCTGCTCCCAGTCTTGGAGAGGCAATTCTTTGTCTCAATTTCCCTGTCTCGAACAAGTTTTGCTTCTCACCTACATCACAAAGGCATTAAATACATTCTTAGACATCAGGTGGAAAGCATTGCTTGCTTACTGAAATGAAACTGCTCCATAATAAAAAAATTAGCAAACCAGTGCTTAATATAATATTCACTCCATGGAATGTAACACTTCTGTGAGACAGTAAAAGTTTATGCTAAAATAGATCAATGAATACAAACTTTCAACTTATAAAACAGCAGAGTAACTTTCTCTGCAAGTACTCACAAGGTTGCTCAAATATAAAAGACCAAATTTTATTGTTTAAGAGAAAAATAGGAGGAATTTAAGGCTAGCAAGTACCAAAGTACCAGCAAGGAAGACTAGTATGTGAAAGTAGACAAGAAATTAGACAAGAAATATTTAATAAATAAGCACAGGCATTTGCAAGGTTATGCCTCTATCTATTAGCTAACCTGTAAAGCTGTTCCCAGGAAAAGATACTAGAGAAAATAGACATTTATACAAAATTATAAAATGCTTGTTACATGAATTATTGCTTTACAAGGGACGTAAACATCCTTTTTTCTATTATAGTACCAATTAGGTCTCAAAATTTCTAAGATTTGTTAAAATGGAACTTGAATTATGCAAAAAAACCCAATATAAACTTTCTACGAAAAAGAGTCCATCCCATTCCTGAGTATGCTAAAGCTATAAAACAGAAGGAGCACCGAGCAGGGAGCAGTTTTCACAGTAAAGAGGTCTAAGGACATTTTCTTTCTACACACTGTTTTCCTCCTTCTTCATATTCTTGTTTAGAAATCCACATCTGTTGGAAAGTACCCTACAAAAATAAAGAAACAAAACCAACACACAATAAAAAAATACCAGAACACAAAGAAAGGTTAATTGAAACATGATTAGCTTTTCCTAGGAGGGAAAACAAGCAAGTCCTTACATTAAATGAGGTAACAGGACTTGACCTGCTTAACTGTCTCTTCCTCGACTTTTACTGCTAAGGGATTAAACTCAAGACAGGAAGTGCAGCACCAAATGCTGATTTCCGTCTCCCTTTCCCATTATGATAAATTAACTCCCACAAACCATTTCAGTACTCAGAAACTTGTAGACCTACACACAGGAATATGATGCAGAAACAGGTTTGCTACTTTCATGGTCTACTAGATACAGTCTAGAGAAAGTGCATGTATTTCAAGGTTGCACCTTGCCATTAAAAATGGGAGAACGTGGCAGGATCTGTTGTCACTGGAAATGCTCACACCTCTTTTTAAAACAGATTCTCCTCACCTTACCATGAGGATAGCCAGGATTATGATTGTGTAGCACAGAATGCACACTTCTGGGGAATCAGATGTCTGGGTGACAGTGCTGTCCAGCACAGCAACAAAGTAACACAGGTTTACTAACCAAAGAAGCCAAAATGGAGCCCCCAATCCACGAGCTGAACCTCCGCTCCACAGTCGTGTTGTTCGCTATCAACTTCAGGCGCATGCTCTGCACAGAAAAGGAGCCAAAGCCAAACATCAGACTGTAAGCTGGTGACCTTTAGGGACAAGCAGCACAAAGAACCTGGTGTCTCTACCAACATGCAGCTGAAAAAGGTCCATTTTAAAAAAGGTACATTTAAAAAGGTACATTTGCAATACTGCTCATCTGCCCCGTATTTAGAATTCAAAACCAGCCACAGTGGAACAGGAAATGTGGCTTTTGTCTCCCAACAGCAAATGGTTAAGGCAAGGAATGGGGCAGATGGAGAGCAGTAATACCACAGTGTGTGCTGTCATCTTCAACACTGCACTGGGACTAAAATGACTTATGTTGCTAGACTTAAGTCATCTAGTCTTTTTTGGACCCATTCATTCCTTTTGCTTCAAAATACCTTGTAGCAATAAAATCTTTGAATTTCAATGGATTCCTCCTCAGCTATTACAAGCAGTGAATACCTTTCTCAGTTTCTCCTAACATTCATCATTTCAGAGTTATCACAAGCAGAACATTTTTGCTTGAATACTAAAATTCAAGAAATATCATAATCTGTATCTACTCTCAGATGCAAGGTATCAATACTTTCCTTGACATCAAGTGACTAAAAAAGAAATGTAAATATGTTACTCATAGACAAAACCTGGTAATTTGTCTGCAGAGTCAAGGAAAAACAATTGCCACAAAGAAGTGACCTCAGGCAGAATGACTGAATGTGCCTCAAGTTATTCAGCAACACTTCAGAAGAGGGACCATCAAGGGAAGTACTGGCTGTTGCTCGGGGACAATTACAGAATTTAGGATCACAATCTGAAAGCAAGAGTGGAGCAGTAAAATATTCATTCCAAGGTTTATTGGAATTTATTCTGTATAAAAACTCTTCAAGAATTCTTTCTTTTCTTTATAAAGGGAGGTCTCTTAACCCTGAAGAAATCTGTTCAGCTGTCAGGTTCCTAAGAAAGTCAAAGCTCTGATATCCTTGTGTACTGATGTGGCAGAAAAGTAAAATGGTAATGGAAAGAGTTATTTTACCGGTGGAGTTTTCTGAGACAGCTCCCTGTTCAGTCTGTCTGTGAAACTCTGTATCAGAGTGTTTCCTCCTGCTACAATCACACTGCCATAGAGACCCTAAAGAGAAAAAAACAACCTAGAGCATTAATTCTGAAATCATTATGAAAACAGCTCTTTCTCACAATAGAGAGGGGTGGCACGAGTATGTATAGTCAACAGCCGTAATACATCACTTGATGCCAACAGTATTACCTCTCCCAATTCAATTAATTATTTAATCACTTAAAAATATTGCAAGGCAGATTAATATTAAACTATAAAAGGAAGACAGAAGCCATATGATTAATGTTTCTAAATGATTTCACAGAACAATTTCTACTATGGAGAACCCTCAACCACACATCTCCCCTGTATCCAAATTGTTGGATTTTTTACAGCTGAATGCAACCTCAAAAGAAAACCCTGCAGCCCTGCAGCAGTTTTCTATCTCACTATTGCTGCAGTTGGTGAACACACACCACGGCCCAGCCCACTAAGCCCTCCTCACACACCGGTTAACAGAAGAAAATTTTTGAAAAAACTCCCACGCAGTCTGTATCAAATTGACGCCTGAGAAAGAACATTATTTTTAAAAATAAATTTTTCCTTTAAAACTTCTTCTCTTCCTTCTACTCTTTATAAATTCCATGTATGTTCTAAACATAACGCTGCCCAAAAATCTGAAGATAACACTCAAAGTTACAAACATAAATGCTTATCTGAAACCAGTCCCAGCCAAATTATGCAGTGCCAGCCACAAAACCTGTACATCAGATCTTTAAATATGGGTAGAAACACTCAGTAAAAGATCCCGATTTAGCATTTTGTAAGACAAAATGCTAATGGTACATATCCCTATATACAAATACATAATACTTAGAGAATTATTCTAATGTATTTATCATTATCCTAGAAAATCCACGTCTTCACTGCTGCTGTTCTAGTCCCAAAAACATGTATCAGCACAAAGATATCTATGCCTTAAAATACTGCCTGGCTGACTAACACTTACCGGCCTGATGTCTATATCACACATTCCAACGCTTGTTGTGACAACGTGGCTCACACCCAACATCGTGTTACCAGATAAACCCTGCAGGGAAAATTAGGAATCTACACGTCATTGCTTCAAAAGAGCAAGGCATAGAAAAGCCCTGAGTTGAATTTACAAGTATTCTGGAGGAGGAGCTAAGCATTTTGTTAGGGAAGGAAAAAAAACCCTCCTATTTTCCCAATCAGCTCATCACCACCCACTTCATCCTTCCCTTGCCCAGCCGTAATTCAAGACAGGCAAATTCTACCCCCAAGAGAACCCCACAGTGCAAATACATCCAAATCATGAAATTAAAAACATTATACAAAAGGAAGCCAAGTGATAACCTAGTCATGTAAAGCCTTCCAATCACAGCTATCACAGTGGTTTTACCTTTACATTGGAAGGGTCAAACAATCCCTCGGGAATTTTCAGACGCTCAGCACCGAAGTCACAGTTGTAGCCATTGGGGAACTCGTAATGAACTGTTGGCATCTGTGCTGCTACCCTGGAGCATCAGGCAGAAAGCAACACCTTAAAGTGTTCTCTAAACAGGATGTCGAGTTATCTAAGCAGTGTTATAAACTACAGTTCCAATGGGAATATTGTGATTGATAAGATTTACAAGTTCCAATAATATTTATTATGATCTCATCTTGGAGTATTAAACAAAAAACTATCACCTGGGTATATGCAGTATTCCTACTTTCATAAAGAAACAGTTTTTAGATAAAACCTTTTTCCATAACAAAACCAGCCAAGAGCAATGAACAGGCTCAGCACCCCATGCACAACTGGTAACTCTTTTTACAAGAAAGAAGAAAGTAACGTACTGCTCATCATAGGTTGAATCTGATACTTGGAGGACAGAAGCTTGGAAGTCCTGAATGACACACTGTGGAGTTAAGAATAACATGAACTTATATGAATTTTAGTCTTCCATTTCATAAAATTTATAGAATTGGTACTAACTTTTTAAAGATTTTCTAGTTTTTCAAGAGAAAACGCCGATATACTTGCAAACAAAACTTACTTATGGAACACTCAGGGGAGGTGAAAGTGGGAGGAATGACCTACTTACATTACACATGTAGTTGTGCCAAGACCTGGTGACCTGGGGCAACTTCTCTTTTCTCTTCCAATTTGCTGGTGACCCCTCACGAACTGCCTCCTGAGATTGTAGGGTACACAGTCAGCAGGTAAACATTGAAGCCTCTCGCCAAGAAAACACTTACTAAATAAAGTTACTTTCCCACCTTTGAAGCAATCATATACGGAGGAATTATCTCTATATTCATTTCCTGAAACAACTCCCGGCACTGCATAGTGATAAAGTCTCCTGCAAGTGGTGATTTTACAATACCTAGAAGGCAAAGAGGGGATCCAAAATAAAAACCCAAACAACTAACCTGGAAAGTATCCAAATTATCAATAGACTCTCCCAACTATTTGTCAGTGAACACTATTTGGGTTTTTTTCCCTTTAAAGGGGACACACAGATGTAAAAGCAGCAACAAAAGTGTACAAGCAGAAATCAAGCTAACTCAGCCTTGATATTCCAATGTTGTTATCCAGAAAGTTTATACCTTGCTGAAGCACATATCCATCATGCACGGGAATGGCAGTGGTGTGTGTTGCCCCACTATCCAAGATGAGACCTGTAGACCTCCCATTAGCAAAACTAGTCAAAATGATTACGGAAAATATTGTAATTTTCACTTAGAAAAAAATGTTACAATTAAAGCCTAACTAGGAATGAGGACCCCAGCATGTTATTCCTTGGCTCTACAAAAGCATTTGTCATTTTCCAGTGTGTACCATCTCTCTGTGAAGCGCACAACCTCACAGAGAGAGCAGCATTTAATTTCCGTCTGTGAACTAACTCAAGCTTTGGGTGTACAAGGGTGAAAATTCACATCACTACTATGCAGCAAGCTCAAGTACATCCAGCTCATTTAGACTCTGAAGCTGAAAACATGTTATTATTAGTTTAAAATAATAACAAATATTCTTCTTAAGCCTATGAAAACTTCAAGCTCTAATTACTGTATTTAGTAGTGTGGACACCACCATTTCAGGTCTGTAATATTCTTATCCATAGTATACAATGAAAAAAAAAGTAATAATAATAAAATAGTAATAATAATAAAAAAAGACTTGGCCTCCAAGGACAGTCAGATTGGGAGAACTTCAAAAATGAGCTCTAATGCCTTAAGCTTCAGAAACGGAATTTGTTTACTTCCTCCCTGGATGTTTATGGAAAAAATCAATTTGAAGAAAGTTAGGCATGCTGTTATACTTGGAACTGCCTGGAAACAGTTTACCATAATTTCCTGGGGGGAGGAAAATAAAACCATGCAGTGAAATGTTTTGAAGGATACGCTGTCAAAACGGCAGTTTTACACAGGAAAAAAGCCGGGATGTTGTAGTGTTCAAACATCAATTCCGTCAGTTTTTCACGCTTTGCTCTGGTATTCCACTAAAAAATAAATTCAAACCACAAGTAAGTGACCAAAAGGAAGTTGTGTTTGCATACTAATAGAATGCTAACACAATAAAGAAGTGATTGGAAAAACTGCAGCCACAGTTTCAAATCATACCAAAATTCCAAAGAGACAGATCTCTAGTAATTTACTTCTTTAGAACATTTTTTATTCTGTTTATACGACAATACATCAATGCTTATCTGTCACACAAAAGTGCTGCACACCTTTCCTGTTACAATGGATTTCTTTACACTTCTACAGCTCTTCCAGTATCAGGTTCCCAAAGAACTCTCTAAAGCAAGCACCCTGCCTTTTACAAGGGGAGAGATACATGAAGGAACTTGCCCAGTGGGAAGAAAAATAAATCCAGACTTTCCAGTTTCCAAAGCATCTTTCTACAGTGCTACTGTAGCTGTGATTAAGCCAGGATATATCTGAAATGTTCAACACACTACCGAAAATGTGAAGTTTTTTCCAAGCCAATACAACAAAGTAAGATGAGGTTTGTAAGGAGAATGTCAATGGGAATGTCTCTATTCACACACCCATTGAGCCATCAAACATGAAACAGCCATTGCAAATTTATCCACACTCCACAAGCTGAGCTTCAACACAAGGGCATAATGAAATTCAAGAAAATCCTCTTCCTAAGATTTTATTAAAGAAAGGCATCACTTGTGTATGGCATGTCTACCTTCTCTAGTCTAAGATCTGCCCTTCAAATGCTGAGCATTATTAAACAACAGAAACCTTGCCCAGATTTTCCCAGAAATTTTTATTCATCCACTTCAGCTGCCTTACAGGACCACTTACAGAAACAAAGACAGAAAAATTAAAGCTTCTCCATTATAAATATTATTCTGTGTCACGTAATATTAGCTGTAAGGCTCAGTGAAGCAAGATTTTTTGATGGCATTTTATTAAGTGTAACTTAATATACAAGGCATCCAAACATCTTTTTATTCTAGGCATTAAATTTTTTTTTTTTAACTTTTGACTTCTTTTCAGTAAGTGAAAAACAATAGCATATTGTAAATACTTTCTAATACAACTCATATGAACTATTTCAAATTGAGGTTTTTTTAGACATTTTCCAGAACCTGGCCAAGTATTTTAAAATTGTCATTTCTGTAGCCAAGTTTTAACACTTGTCACCTACAAGCCATTGTCAGACTTATCCAGGACCAAAGTTTGCAGTCAGCAAAAAGACTTATCAAAATGCATAGCTGCTTTTACTCACTGGTGCTTCAGACATAAGGACAGGATGCAAACTTGCTTCAGATTTAATATGCATCTTGTAAGTGTGATCCAAAATTGCCTGGAAACTATCCCAGTCTTCAACTGTAACAACATTGACACAAAGAGATTAGTTACTTCTAAGTTTTTGCTTCATTTCATAAACACATAAAGGCTTTCCAATTAATTGTTTTGCATAGAACTCTTCAGTCGAAAGCTGTCCTCAGCAGACATACACCTCCTCTAACAGCTCTGCAGAATTCTCTTCCTCCACAAGTACCATGACTCCAAGAATTATGCTGGAAGTCCACTAACAGTGAAAACCAACCACATCTCCATGCAATTTGTAAACCAGGAATCTGTTCTTACAGCCTCTGTTGCTGTTCATAGCATCTGTCAACATGACTATGACTACCTGCAGCCTGGCAATGCTATTTCAAAATTACGTAGAAAAAGACAAAGCACCATACTCATTCCGTTTTTTAAAGGTGAGATGGCTTCCATATTCTCCCTTGGAACTCTCAGGGCATTGGTGTCTATGTAGTAAGTCGGGCCCCCTTGTTTGCCTTTGTCACCATCTATCTCCATCAGGGTGCTGCCATTGTCCCTTTCTAGCACCACACCAATGGCTGTTGGAAAATCAACCTGCAAGGCAAGAGGCAAGCAGTATATAAGGATTAATAATGTTTGGGAAGTTGGTGTTTTTCTCATAAATTCAGAGGTTTCTTTATACAATGCAGTCAGAACCAACCCCAATGTATTAGGAAGGGTTGTAACCCGCAAAGACCTAAGGCATAAATTCATGTTGAATTTTCATCGAGGCACAGATTCTCACCTTTGGGCAGTCCTCGCCTGCATAGCCTGCTCTCACTGTGTACGAGCCAATGTCAAAAACCAGAGCCCCAACTTCATCTGAAAAGATTGTTAATAAAGATAAAGAATGGTTATTACACTCTTCTGCAATCCTGACCTTTCCCTGCCCACTGCCTGCTTTACTGGCAAAGGAAGAAAAGCAAATAAAGGCAAGGGGAAATTTCTCTATTCAGAACTCCAACTACCAGAGAGCTATTGGAAAACTGCAGACGGACTTCAACTGGGGCACTGCAATCCCTCCGCTTGGTGTAAGACAGAATTCTAACAGAAGAGGGGAAAAAAATGTAGTTGCAGCTAAAGGGATCGCAAGATAAAGCTTTCAAAAAGTTCTAATTTAACAGTCACACGAAACCAGGCGAGCCCATAGCTCCCAGGAGCGATGAGGATGAGGAAGGTGGGACTGAAAACAGCGACTGTGTGAGGGAAAGGGCCAGAGCATGAAGCGCCCATCCCTGAGGGCCCGATCCCCGCTGATCTCTGCCCATCCTAAAGGAAACCTGGCCGAAACGAACGGTAGTCACAGCGGGTGTGCAGAGGGGCTATGGGGAACCATACGCGGCTCCCGAAGTGCGGGGACCTTCTCCGGACACCGGTAATGCTGATCCTGCCCAAGGCCGCGGTGCGACCGGTCCCCGGAGGAGGCACCTCGGGGCCGCGAAGGACATAAACAAGGCCCGCCGCCGCCTACCCCTCACGCGTGGGACACGGAGGGGCCGCGGCAGCGCCGGGCCGGGCTGAGGGAGGCGGGAAGCGCCCGCCGCGGCTGAACGCGCCGCCTCGCGGGGCGGGGGAGGGGA
>VZTE01002616.1:2009131-2048287 GCA_013397775.1 Eulacestoma nigropectus | reverse complement strand
GGAGGGGACGGGCCGGGGTGAGGGAAGAGGACGCGGGAGGTGAGAGGAGCGGGGCAGGTGAGGTGGGCACCGTGAGACGAATCACAGAATGGTTCCGACTGGAAGGGACCGCAGTGGATCATCTGGTCGCACTTCCCAGCTCCAGCAGGGTCGTCCCAGAGCACGTGGCACAGGATTGCCTCCACACGGTTCTGGAGTATCTCCAGTTAGGGCGACTCCACATCCTCTCTGGGCAATCTGTTCCAGTGCGCGGTCACTGCACAGGAAAGTTCTTTCTCATGTTCAGGTGGAACTTCCTGTGCATCACTTTCTGCCCGTTGCCTCTTGTTCTATCGCTCGGCACCACCCAGACGGGCCTGATCCATCCTCTGACACCTCCCTGCAGACATTTATACACATTATTGAGGTCACCCCGAGGCTCAACAGGCTCTGCTCCCTCAGCCTTTCCTCATGAAATGCTCGACTCCCTTTATCATCCTCGTTGCCCTCCGCTGGACCGGCTGCAGGAGCTCTCATGTCCTCTTATAGGGCTCGCAGGGGGAACCTGCTGCCACATGAGGACTGGGATGACTCGACAGCACCGGGACTGTGGAAAGGAGCTGCTGCAACTGGGCTCTCCCCAAGTCCTACCTGAGAGGAGGCTGTAACCAGGTGCGGTCAGACTTCTCCCGGACAACCAGCGACAGGACAAGAGGATATAGTCTCAAACTGTGCCAGGCACAGGCTGGACTCGATGATCTTAGAGATCTTTGCCAACCTAACTGATTCTGTGATTCCTCTGCTGCTGTCACTGCTCTGTTGGGCTCTTCCACTGAGAATAAAAGGCTTTTGAAGCCTATCTTGATATCACTGTCTCGTGTTGTTCCTTTCTTGCTTAGGGCAGAGCCTTTGGTCCCTGAGGCTGGTGTGTCTGCAGAGCTGAGTAGTTCAGCTGCCACTTTTACAGCTGAACTTGTAGTTAGGATTTCACATCACCTTGTTTGGTGTTGGAGCGCTCAGCCAAACCTAGTGTTCAGCCAGAACAGCCAGAGATGGGTAACTATGAAGCTGTAGGAATTAAATAAAACAAAAGAAGGACCTCAGGCATAACCAGCAGTTAGCATTAGAGAAGACTAAAATTTTAACGGGAGAACAGGGGAATTGGCTTAAAGGGAAAGTGTTCCTGGTGTGCACCTTTTTGAATATTTATGTGAAGTGGGGTTTTTTGGAGGGGATGGGGAATGGTGTATTCTTTTAAAGTTTAGGTAAAATATGTAGCTTGTTTTTGTAATACTGCAGCAAGGATCTTCAAGTGATTAGATTTACTCTGCTTAATAGAGTATTTTATTTATTACCTTTACATTTGACTATAAAGTCTTGGGTAGCATAATGAGCAATCTCAATAGCACCTAATTATTGGACTATAAATGATAAAAAGAAGTGTTTCTTGTATTTTCATCATAAGACAAAAATGAGTAGTGTGAGCTTGCTTTGTCTTATTTGGATAGGGAGTTCAAAACTTCCTACAAAGCTTTGAGGTTTTTCCTAAGTGTGGCTTAAGTTTCAGTTATATCTCCCTACTTACGCTGGATTTAATCAGGGAGGTAAGAGGAGATAAAACTGACATTTGGTGTACCCAGTAGTTTTGTTCTGGAAGCGGAATAAATAAGCTTCGTAAAACTGTTGAGAATCAAATTAATCACTACAAATCTCAGCAAACCTTACGCTGGTGAAGGCAAAAGCAGCCTAGATGTGTGTTTGTACTGCAGCTCCCAAGATGCTGCAGTTAACATTGGGCTGGTGAACAGCAATCCCACTTTAAGGGGAAGGTTGTCAAAACATAGGAAAAGTAGTCAAATCCAACAGTTCCAAGGGAAAACCGGTTGAGTGGGGTTTTTAAGCACAATTATGACAGTACAAGGAGGTGATTTGATTTACTAAATCTCAAGGGCAATGAACTTTGACACACAATCTGAGTCTCTTTCTTTAAGGAGCAAACTTCATAATTTTATCATGCAATTAAGAAATTCTTTTTATAAGTTATAGTACAATACAACTACAACATACAGATGCTAGCATTGGAAAGATAAATCCTGCTGTTTCGTTAACTATACATCATAAAGTCAGTGCACCTTCATTTTGTGTTATGAAATATTTTCAAGTCAGTATGTTATCATGATTTCCAGTATGTGGCACTAATACTCAAGGCAGAGTTCTTTGAGAAGGAGGAGGAATTAATTGCAGATGGCAAAAGCAGTTCAGAAAATTTGGAATTACCCTGCCAGAGCTTCTTTATTTATCTCCTTCTTGTACTTTATTTTGCAGTGATGATCCGTTGTATTCGTGTGATAAGTGACACTTTAAACCAGATCCTGCTCTCTGCACAACAGCTGCTTCTGACTGATCTGCAAGATAGAAACCAACACAGCATTCTGCTGCTTCGGTTTCTTCAATATTTCTTCAACACAACAACATGCCCTGGAAATCATGTTGGTATCTAGAAGCCTCAGGATTTGATAACCATAAGGAAACAAAGTCAAACCCATGCAATTCACAAGAAGCCTGGAGTATAAGGGGAAGGAAATATAGACTGACAACTCTCTAGATCTCACTTTTGTCTTCCTTGTACTGTTCTAGGTGTTTATATCAGTGGAAAGTGTGCAGAGCATCATTGCTGTGGTTTGACGAGGTTTTGCAGTGACTTTGCTTTGTAGCAGGTGGATAACTCTACACTGATGCACAAGAGGAATAGACTCAAGGCATCTGTTTTCAGCAGAGTCCAGCCTGACTTAAAGAGTTGCAAATTTCAGATTATTTCAGTGAACTCCTGCACATCATCCTATATTTGCATAAGAGCAGGTGAAATCTATTATTTTGCTACCACTTTCCATAATGAACCCAAACATTTGGGTTTTTTTTAATAACTTTTGCTTAGTTTCATCAGAAGCAAGGATTATAAAATCAAAGTAGATAGAAACAATGAATGTATTTTATCTAGGTTCCCAGATTGGTACAAATGGCCATAATATCTTGGCAGGAGTTGTGGACGCAGGTGTAACACAAAACATGTGCTTTTCATGGGACTATCACATGCTGATTTACTGTGTGTGACACTGTATATAGTAACCCTAGAGCCAGACACCAGCATAAATTGTCCACAGGAATAAAGAGAAGAATCATTTAAAAGTGAGGCATGAACCAAGACATCAAATGATGATGCTTACTCAGAAGCAAAAGTTAATTCCATCAGTGATAATCTGGAGAAATGGAAGTTTCCTAATTATTGCTTTGAGATTTTTAAAACTTCATCGTTTCAAGCAAGTGCATTCACCTTTTTGAATATAAAGCAATGTAGAAAGTAATGTATATGTCAAGCCAAAACTGAACAGAACGATTTTTTGTTTCTCAACAAGCTGCACTTCCCCATGGGGTGGCTGATGGCCTGTTGCTTTTGAGCTGTGCCATACAACTGCCAGCCAGTCTCCCAGACTGCAGTGCCAGCAGACTGGCTGTGACAATGCCTTATTCATAATGTCTGGGTTCCTCCTTGTTTCTTGATTGCAAAATGCATCTTAAAGGTTCTATTTTTCCTATTTTCAGATGAGGTCTTAAATGTTTATGTGACCTAAGAAAGCATCTGTAGATGAAAAAGCAAAATAATCATTAATACTCATACACTCAAGAACTTTGTGTGACCTCTCAGCTTTCCACTTTCTTTGCTAAAGTACTTGGGTGCTTTGTCAATTTAAATACTTCCATTCCTCATGGGGATGCTGAGTATAAATGTGCTATCATTCTCCTTCTGCAGAAAATGAGCACGAGCAGAAATTAAATGCTGAGCCTCACTAAGGGGCCTCAACATTGGCACAAAGACTTTTAGGTTCTTATCTCAGACTGAAGTCCAAGCACTGAATTGTTTCATATAAAATGTACTAAAGACAGACATCCTTAACCTGGATAACCACTGCTGTTTGGTCCTAGCAATTGCAAATGCGGAGGAAAGGAGATGTGTCTGAAATCCCTCTGTGACTCCAGCAAGGCACTCCTGAGGTTGTATGTTCCAGAATCTTCTTTTGGAGCTGGTGTGTTTAACTAGTCCTTCCGCAAAAGGCCCATGACTCACTCTTATTGTAGAAGATGACTGAAGGAAGAGATGATGGTGCTTGCCATTAATACACAGTCAACTTTCCATCACCAATGGATGGCCTGACTAGATTTCAGAGAGCATGCTGAGATTCCATCTGACTGGCTGGAATAATAGTGACTAGGATATGCTGGAGAATAGGGGAAAAAACCCATGTAATAATAGAACTACTTTATAGTTCTGTACTGTAAGTGGTTCCTGTGAAACCAAATTAGAGGCCTCCAGACCCTTTCATTGTTTAGATCAGGCAGAGTAAGGAATCACAGAGCTAGATTTGATCAGCAATGTACAGCAATACTTGCCTGGAACTGGTTCTGAGGTAATTGGTCTTCTGGGCTGAGCTGGCCCTGGCCAGAACTGAAGTGTGCCTGTATTGCCCTTCTCAAATGAGTCTCTTGTGCACATATGTCTCACTTGGCTCAGATCTGGCAGAACTCACTGTTTCAGGCTTAGTGCTTGGTCTGTAGTCGCTTTGGATTCTTGCAGGGCTTATTTGCTTGGCAGCTGGGCCAACCCTGACCTGGCTCAGTACCTCTCATCTGCAGAAACAAAGCTCCTTACAGCTGGGAACCAGCTTAGCCTGACAAACAGAAGATCTTTGTGTCAGCTGAGCCTTGCCATTAATGAGGGCATTGATCCCCTGCACTTCCCAGTGTGACATTGGGAATTTGGTTTTAAGAGCTGAGCAGGTAGCACGGAGCACGGATCTTCTTGGTCAGAGCTGTAAGGGTGTGCTCACCACTGATCTTATAGGCCTAGTGACATGTTTTGTGTCACCGTTTTGGAATGCTGTCAGGCTTGGAATCTTGGTCTGGTTGACTGTAGAAAGCTGTTTCACTTGGCATCAGGAAATGTTTGTTGTGCAGGGGAGGTTTTGATGTAACCACATCTGTCCTGTGTGACGTTTGCTCTGTCACCAGGAGAGGGCACAGGCAAAGCAGGGGCAGAGACACTGGCAATTCTCATAGTGCTGCAGGGTTTGGAATACAACTGAAAGCAGCATTATTTCTGCTGGCCTTCAAAAACCAAAGTATTCGCTTGGGAGTTTTAAATTTATTTATTACTCTATCACCAAAAATATATATATATATTGTTGTAAACTTAATTATTAAACAGTAGTGAGGAAAAACAACAGTGTATTTGCTGGGTGGGCATGTTTGCAAAGAGATTGTCACTTCTTTCCTGAATTCATTCAGGTCATTATTGTGACAAGTAGGTACTTTGTCATCCAAAATGAGCATGTAGAGCAATGCAATTGCATTGCAGCTAGAAGTCTGATGAGAAAATGGTTTGTTTCTATTGAGGAATTACCAATTTATAGAGGGAAGCTTAGGATTGCAGTGCTTTATCTGAATATTTATTCATAAAAGATCTGTGTTGTGGGGCAGTCATGCTAGGGCTGTTCAAAAGTGTCAGCTGTTCATTTACAGCATCAGCACACATCTATATTCATATGCTCCATTTTAAAAAGTATTGGGATGGTATATATAAGATCTTTGCATTATTTGATGTTTATTATTTGATGATTATTTGAAACTGCTTTAACAGATAAGTTCATGGCATTTTTTATAACTAGTGTAAGAATTCTGACTTCTATATCACATGCACATTTGTAATCCCTTTTTCTTCTGCTTATGTGGTTATCTTAGAGACTGATTCTTCTCTCTCACCACACTGACACAGTGTCTTTTATTTTAGTACAGCAAAACTGTGTGCATCAAGCCCAAGACATCTTCCTTGCAAGTGAAATGGAGAGGAATGGGTGTTTCCAAGTGTTATCAGGAAAAGATGTGGTGCAGTGAAGAACCTGATCAAAGCTGCTGATGATGGATTTTCCTTGAGTCCTGATATGTCAGCTTACATGTGTGGGTAGTCTTCATTATTTACTCCTATATATGAGAATTAGGTGTGGCATAGAGAATCTTGGCTAGGAGGATGGTCAGGGGTGTTCTTTCTCACAAGGCATAAACAGCATGTAAGAGCATCACTCCATGAAAATCTTGGTATTTTGTATTTATTAATTGCTTGAACTGTACTTGATTTCTTTGAGCAATCAAGAAAAAATAGAGATAGAAAGCAGTCTAGCACTGTGGGATGCTTACGGTAGGGAGAACAGATGTAAGCAACTCTTAGGTATTTTTAAACCAGTATTTTTAGGAAACTGGGCTCAGCTACCTTTTTGTTTGCTTCCACAGATGATAAGGTTGCAGCATAAGCTGTATTATATTAGCTGGCAACAGATCATCCATGTAGAGCACAGACTGCATGAGTATCTTTATCCTAGTAAAAGCTTTGATCAGAAATTTTTCCTTTTTTGAAACACACAAAAGAATCTAAACATGAAACACAACTGGAGGAAGCCAGGCCTTTAAAGCTCTGTTTCCCAGAAACTGCTTATTTTCAATGGCTTGTTTAGATCTACCTTAATCAAAGCTGCAGACACAGTTTCTCTATGTGTGTACAAGCGTTTTCGTGCTCACCGGTGCCAGCACAGGAAGAGCCAGTCCTGGGCACCTCAGATCTGTTGCTTACTACGAGTTGTAGCCCAAGCTGTGAGGATCCCAAGGCTGCAGCACCTCCCAGGACTGTGGTTTAGTTGCCTGGGTAGCTGATGGTCACTCTGAACCAGCAGCCCTGAGAGTGAGTCAGCAGAGACTGCAGGTGTCACCTGCACATGTGACCTTGTCCCCTGTTGTGTGTTGGAATGATTGGACTTGCTCTTGTCCTTTCTGGTCAGAACTGCTCCAATGTTCCTGCCCCAGCCTTCCCCATTACAGTGGTTGGCACCCACTGGAGTATTTTAGCACAGGGTTTATAGGGTCAGCAGAGGTGGGTCTGAGTTGCTAAGGTGCTGGATGACAAGTGCAGGAATGGGAAGAATATGGAGTGAGAGAACGAATTCCTGGGTTTGGATGCATCTGTGTTAAAATGCAGACTCTGTCTATGAATTTGATTGAAGTGGGGTAGTAAAGGATACTACTTTACAGCAGTGTGTTCCTGTTCAGATGTTTACATTTTCTGAACGTTAGTACTTTCTATTCCTTAGTTTATCTCACTGAATTTCACTGTAATAATGTTCCCAGATAAAGCTAAGTTGTGGGAAAGCCACAGAATGCTAAAAGGCTGTAATTTCTCCTCCTAAGGAATGTTGTTATCTTTCATCATGAACACCCTTGACATCAGCTGGTCTTGCTGCAATATTGCTAATGGAGAAGTGCAAGGACACTAATAATGGGTTTGGCATCATCTGGCGAGGGACATGTCTGTCCTCGAGAAGGACAGAGAAGGGAAAAGACTATATTGTCCTTACTCAACAGAGTATTGTTCAGAATCATATCCATAGCCTGGGAAACAAAAATCATCATTCTCCCCTTTGATGTTTACGTGACGTGACAGTGTCAGGGCCTTTGGAGAGATAATGTGTTCTGATAGGTTTGGGATTTTTTCTGTAACTCTGTGGCATGAAGGGCATCAGGCCTGCTAAAACCTGAACTCACTTTTTTCCAGCTAAAAACGAAATTGAAATAGACACGCCTAAGAGAAAAGACAGAATTTAGAAAGTATGGAGAAGGTGTAATTGTCCTTTACACCAGGTCACAACAGGCATGTTTAAGTGAATGGATTCTGCAACAGGATACATTTCACAAGCATTTAAATGGTTGAGCCAGAAAAATGCTGAAGACTTTTAATTCCCACTCACTTGAGTGAGCTGATCCTTTTCTGGGATGAATCACTTAAAATCAGTAATAATTTACTTATTGAGTGATTCCTGTCTCCAGCCTTTTTTAACACACTGATGAATGTTTAATTTAATTTGCTAATGTGTTGGCAAATTATACCAGTTTATAGAAAGGATCCTTTAAGGATTGGCAACCTTATTTTTCTTTGTGCCTCTTCCTAAGACTCCATTAAAAACTTTTTTTCATGACTGCAGCTTTGCACCAGTGTCTTCCCCTTCTCACTCATTGCCTGGATTTGTCCCTGTTGTGCTGCTCAGAACATTCACGTGAGTCAATCTCACATGCTCAGACAAAGGCAAGTTGACAGGCCTGGATATGATACACAAATATGAAGGTTTTGTTAAGAACACAAAACACAGACATCTCTATGCAATCTGTATTGCAAAAACACACAAAATTTTTGTATATTTCAGTACTTTTTGGTCTTACATCTACTAGCATTTCATAGAAAATATTTCCATGACAGACCACATTTGTTCTTACAAAAGCAGCTTTGGGAACACCAATGGTAAGGGTTTTGTTTAGTTTTGGTAATGAGTAGAAGGTTGGTGGAAAGTTTGTAATTCGATCTAAATTTCTGCAAAGAGTGATTGTACAAAAAAGTGAGAAGCTTAGGTTTGGACCATCAGAGAGATTTATGGGAACATAGAGGTCGCATTGGCCATACACAAATTGGTAAACTTTGCTTTCTGTGGTTTCTAAACACAAAGTAGTGCTCATCCTCCTGTCAGGAAAAGGATGTAGTATCAGAGGTAATTTTATACCCAGATTTCGCTTTGCTAGACCAAGATATTTGTCAATTATAGCCCAGCAGAACATTTGCTAGTATGATGTTGCCAGAGTTTAAATAATTAAAAACGAATTGTCTTCAGCAAATAAATAAAGTACACCTAATGGAGCATTATGGAATATCCTTTCTGTTCATTACTTCTTTGGTCATAAAACTCAGTCATTTCCAATGGCTCATTCAGGCTTTTTGGAAAATCGTCATGATACAAGTGTAACACCTTCCTCCTGATTGCAGTGGAGCAGTAGATTTGGAAAATAATAAAAATCCAAATTTCATAGAGTGCTGACTTTTACTCCAGAAAGCTGAAACTAATTGAATTTAGGCAGCTGAGTACAGAAATATCGTAGTGGAAGCTGCTGGTTGCTTCCATTTCAATTCAGGTTTGGAGTGGGGCAGAGTTCAAATACATCTAACGTGTTTTCATCAGTTCAACAGGAAACTCAGTTGTCATGGTAGAGCCATTTCCACCCAACTTTTACATAATAGCTAAGTGGTTAGAGCAGCCACATCACCTCACCTCACTTCTTCAGTTCTTAATTCAGAGAATTGTGCCCTTTCCTTGAGGTTATAAAATGATCTGAGTGCTAATGCTCTCCAGTATAGTCTTTGAAAATTGTTTTTTGTGCATTTAGGAATCCTGATATCTTGAGGTCTAAAGAAGAGTGAGAAAAAGGATGCCTGATCCTGGATTGTAATTGGTAACGTATGCAAGAAGGGCTGGAAGATGCTTTTCTTGGCTTTTGTACCCAGAATTCCTTCAGTTTTAGTGAATTGTAGAGTGGTGCAGGTGCTAAAAAATCTCAAAGCAGATTTCCTTTTATCTTCCTTGTGTTTTTTTCAATCTAATTGTGGAAGAATTAACCACACCCAAATTCATCTCGCTCTGTGACAGACAGATCATAGTGTGGTCAAATTCACTGTGATCATTCTGTGCAAAACCAGCAAAATGCTTTTTATTTTGTCCCCTAGTGTTTGGCTAGAGCCACATCTTCTTTAGGCACAATTATCAGTAACACTAAATACAACTGCTAATGTGTTTAATAACATAAACATGAGAACTCTTGTACAATTTGTACAAATGAATTGTTGGGGAAAAATGAGGGTATGAGACATAATGTGAATAAATATAATAATAGGTAACTTTATGTAGCAATAAATAAGATGAAAAGGAATAATGAAAAATACATCCACTTTTGTCTGAATATGATTGTGAGCTATTTTAATGAGAAATTTTAACAGAATTGGAAAAAAAAAAAGAATAAACCCAGTGTCTGAATTATTAAAATAATCAACCTCCAATTTGCTTCAACTAAAAACTTAGAGATGCTCCCAATGCTTTGATTAAGAAAAAAATTAGAAAGTTTCTTATTCACCTCAGCAGGCAGCTCAGCAAAATGGAAGGTCCCTGTGCTCCTCTGAAGCCATTTAATGCATATGTGAGCATGGATTCCCAGAACTATCTATAATGCATATAGTGCTTTCTGCTCTCAGTGGCTTTTTTTCCCACTCTCTTTACGTCATTTGCCATTTGTGAGGGTTGCCAGGGTAATGACCAATCATCCCTGGAGAGATGCCTGCTAGTAAGGACAACATAGGCTTTCTCTTTTTTGGTATTCTGCAGTATGTGTTTGAGAGCTATTCTAGCATCAAGATTGCAGAACTTTTGTTTAGTTAGCAGGGAGGGAAAGTTTACAGAGTATGAAATAACAGCTTACAACTATTGAGGTAAGCGAGGATTTTTCTATTTTATTAACTGTCCTGTCTGGATTTATTCAAAACTTTGAGCATCATTACTTTATTTTGTTGTTGTTGTTGTTATGCATGTAGCTGACCTTGAAATTAGAGAGGTTTTGCCTAATGTGAACAATGAAATCTTAGTAGTGCTGCATATACAAGAGGGCAGGATTTTATTGTCTTTGTCATTATGAACCCCACAGCCTCTCTCACCACTGCAATCACCGTGTACATCCACTCATCCCCCAAATATTTTCAGAAGAATTAATTAAAGATAGAAACCCACAGAGTGTTGTAATGCAGGTTTCAGAGAATGAAGCGTGGTTGCCTCTCAGGCAAATGGCAAGTTCTGAATACTCTTCATTGTGTTGTATATATATATTAGGCCACATCAGCTGGAAACTGAAAATCCAGCAAGGATTCCTGTCCCATAGGGTGCTGAAGATGTTGAACTCCTGTTGTTTTTAAATGTTGTCTATTGAATAACCACTTGCAGGCTCATAGGTGACTCTTTGCTCGCTTATGGACAATGAGAAACTAGAGCCTCCAGACTACAAACATTTTTTTCTAGCACTGGGACCAGTAGTGTGAGCTGGTGGTGGTCATTACCTCGCAGAATGGGCCCAGATTTTGTTCTTTTGCATGGGAGGGCACATAAATAACATAGGAGAAATGAGGCAAAAATAATCTATTTAGATGTTCCAAATGACCTCAGAAGTTTCTATAAAGTATTTACGTATAATCTGGGTTATGACAGATGTGACTGAAGTGGTTGGTTTGGGACGGTTTCATTTGGTTTTTGTTGTTGTTGTTTTAAATGACCCCCCTTAGAATTACTCTGGCACAGTTCCTTGTTTGTGTGATGGCTTCCTGGGAGAGAGGGACAAATGATGAGGTGGTTGAATTGTTTTTCTGTAGAATTGCCAATATATCAAAGTTCAAATTAGTAACTATCTCATCAGAATTACTGTTTGCTGCTTAATATGTGTGCACCTACACATCTGCTTCGCATCCTGACAATCTCACCTGTCCTGATGGGCACAGCATATATTAACCAGAATAAAGCATCTATTTATTCCACTCTATTTTCTGCTTACTGCAAATACATGCAGAGTGTAATTTTGGCTCACACTTTTCCCCAGTAGAAAAATATATTGGGGCACTTAATTTAGCGTGGTAAATTTCAGTTGCTAAATTTTAGATGTTACTGTGTGTTCAGATGTGTTTATGATAGCTTTGCATTATCAAAACAACTGGAGCACAGCAGTGAGTCTGGTTGTGTATATGTGAGAGAGAAGAGAATTCAGAGAAACAATTTTAAAAGTCTGAGACGAAAATGATCATCAGGCTGTTGAGAAAATATGTTTGTTCGGAAAGCAGACCTGTTTCCCCTTTCTAAAAATTGTTACTGTTTTTTGACATCTGTGTGCTGGATATCACTTTTAAGCAGTTTAAGATATGAATAATATTAAATGCTTACTCTGTAGGAGAAAAAATCAGTAAGCTCAAAGAAAATTTATCGTTATCGGATGTTTATCAGCATTCCATATGATTCCACTATTCGTAGTAATCTGGGAAGCAGAACCACAAAATGATAGTTTTGTATTATTCTAGGTGGTGTCTTTTGACAGAAAAATAATATGATGACATTTAGATAAGTCATATTAATTAGTAAAGTAAGTTTTCAAATGAGAAATTCAGAGGTAAACCTTTATGGAGAAGAGGGTGGGTAACAAGCTTCAGTATCCTTCTGTCCACCTTTTCCCTGTCTGTCTGCTTCACCAACTCTCTTTCCAACTTGAAAATGCTCCATGGCTCTATTATGCGGAGAATAGCATTTACTTCCAGACAGTGGGACAGAGAGAGGGAAGCTGCAAGGAGGAGAAGGGAATGAGCCTGCACTGTGAATTGTTCACAGTATAACTGCCAATAATTAGGGCAAGGCATCTGTGGCCCTGAGGAGAGATGCAGGAGGTTGGCAATTCTAATTCTACAGCAGCTTCTCATGTCTGAGAAGTCATGAGGCAAAGGGCAGGGAGGAATGAAGGAGAGCTGTAGGGCTGGCTGGAACCCAAGGGGTTTAGTGGTGCTAGTACTGGGAGTGCACTAAACCAAGCAGCAGAGAGCTCCAGGGAGAGGCCAGGAAGAGATGGGATTCCTGGAGCATCTTGGTGAAGCTGGCATGCAGCGTTTGGGGTGGTGAGCCAGGGAGCAGGGCTTGGATAGAGACGATAGAGCTTGAGATAGTGTTTGCCCAGTGACACAAAGTGCTGTTCAGCAATTTGACCCTTTTGGTGCCGTGTCTGATGCCAGAAGCTTCGGAGCGGTGAATTAAGATTGTTTCTTTATCTTGTACTTTTGAATACATAGGAAAGAAGAGGAATAATTAACAGCGCAAACTGATCCACTGACAAAAAGTCAGGCTTCAGACTGGGATGGGAAAGTATGGCACAGGCTGAAAAACAATGAGATGCTCAAGAAAGGGGAGACATGTCAGGATGGCAAAAGAAACGCCGAAAAAGTCTCTCCAGGAGAGAGAGACAGGCTGGATGAGTGCAAGAATGTATAAAAACATTCAGTAGCCCAAACTCCTCATCCCTTGAGAAAGAGAAGGCAAAAAATAAATGAAGGTGAATAATCATTGAGTGAACAATAGTTTCTAAACATAGTGTATGACAAAGCAAATCACTATTGATAACAGGATTAGTGCTACCACTGTCCTGGACAGCTCAGCCTGAACTGTGGCCTTTGCTGTTGGAGGTCAGTTCTCCTGACCTGATGGATTATTTTATCTGGTAGACGTAATTTATCCATGATCTGGCATTTTTGGTTGGTTGATTTGTAGATTTTTTTAATGAACAGTATCTCTCTGGATATATATCTCACAGGAATACTGTGAGTTTTAATTTGTGACTGTAGTGATTAATGAGACCATCAGATGAAAAATTTACTAATTCATTTTTATCAAAGCAAAGCCTTATGGTTTTGTATTTTGTTGCCACTGTTTGGAATCCAGGTTCTTACCTGGGCCTGACTATCAACTCCTGTGAGTAAGCATAGCTCTGTTACGTCTAGGGTCTGGTGATGTAACTCCAAAACTCTGGTGTAAAATCATAGTACATGTATATTCAGAGGATTAGAGAATAATTTATTTGCATGAACTTAGTTAAAGCAGCCCCAGAAGGCACAGGAATAGTTACAATGTTAATGTCTGATTTTAAACTGTTAGTTACTGGCATTTTTGAAAAAAAGAGTGGTGAAAATGTGCTTTATCATCCCAAACTGCAATTCAGGAACACAAAAAAGGCATGAAGAAGGAAAGTTACTGTTGCTTGACCAGAAATATGCATAGTTAGGAAAGGTTGAAATTTGGAAAGTATTACAGCATTTCCAATGTCTCTTTTAAAGTGCGTGGTAAGGTTCACTTTCAGCAAGTAATTAGAGAGAAAATGTCTTGTGGTTTTAAACAGAAGTGGTTGACAGAAGATGGGCATTTTAGAGCACTTTACTAAAAGCTTCCAATTTATACTTTTAGTCCTATTTTCAAAGTATTTAACTTGAGTTTTATTGCACATCCATAGGCTCTAAGTTTCAAAGAGAGATGCTTTTAAACATGACATCAGTTCCTGCTGAATTGTTACGTATTTGCTGTGTGATGTCAGACAAGTCCATTAAACACTTCAGGGCTTGTTTCTTCCCCTATGTAAGCTGGGAATTAGTAGTATTTACCTTGTAAGACTATGGGTCTTTCTGTTATTCTTTGTGTTGTGTTTTGAGTAGCCATGTTGTTCAAGGCCTAGTTACTTAGATATGCAAAGTACTGCTGCACACAGCCCTCTGAGACCCCCCCAGTTCATCTTGTTTCTCTGTTGTATTTATAAGGTCAAGTTGAAATAATCCCCATGATTATAAGAGCGTGTATGAAAAACTTTCCTGGAGAGCGACATCTGTTATCTGGTGGTAATAGTGATTCAAAGGAGCTCTTTGGGAAGAGAATTCAGTCTGTCTCACATGAACAGGATGACTCAGTAATTCACATTGGGAAAGAGAAACATTCTCCAGGCCTCACAAATGTGATTCTGGAGACTCATTACATGCATTATTGTGTGCTTTTGTGAGGCTCCTGACACAGCGCAATGCGAATGGTTTCTGGCAGCCACGGCCCTGTCTTCCAGCAGCAGGAGTGATCCTAAAGCATCTGCAGTGCCAGGGCTGCACACAGACCCTCCTGCCTCTGCCATTCCTCAGGGGCAGCACGTGTGGCTCTCATTTCTCACAGCTGGGCATAAAGCAGAGATAGGGTGTAACAGCAAAGGACAATATAAACTGTTCTGTACATGACAGGACCCTGCCACACACCTACCCATTTACTGGTAAGTAATTAACAGCTGTGACTGTAGCTTGGGTTCACTTGTTCAGAGAAATTACATTCCTCTGATGGGCTCTGAACATGCACATCGAATTTCATGAGGCTTTAATTTTATTTGCCATTTTACCTAAAATCTGAGTCAAATTCAACCCCCATCCATACAACTGCCCTTGCTGCTTGAGGCCTTCACGTGAAAGCAGCCTCGTATTTTCACCTGGGTAAGTGAACAGGCACCCTGCCAGAACGTGGTGGGAGCTGGTGACTGGCACTACACACCTGATCTCCGTGTGGCTGCTCCAGCCCCGTCTGCTTTCACAGAGGCTTCTGAGCAAACATTGCCCTGGACAAATGAAAGTACTCCTAGATGCTGTGTAGTAACATTATGTAAAAAGCTCAGGACCTGAAATATTTACGGCTTAATTGACTGTAATTCCTATTGGCTTCAATGGGTGTTTTATTCAATCAGGGACTGCAGAATTTACATCATTGCCTCTGGCTTACATCATTGCAAATATTATTGACGCTTATAAAGCTTTTGGGGCACTTTCAGGCTTTTAGTCCACAAAGTGGCTGCAATGTGAAAGTCTTGCTCAGGGGTAAGAGGAGTATTTATATCCATCTCATCTTTCATTTACTTATTCCTGAGTCTCTCTGTGCTATTCCTTTGGGAATACTTGTATAAAATCTGCAATTTAGCAAAGAGGGGGAAAGCAGAGTTGTCTCAATACAGCAAAGTTCAAGTTTCACTTTGCACATTAGAAGTGCACCTTTCTTGTTTTCTTGCCTAAAATGTAAAAGTGAATCTGATTAATTTTAACCTCATAAAATGTCGAAATTAAGGCACAGTAAATTTAGAATGAATATTGCGGAAAATTAACAGTTTCCAGGGGTGAGCATGAATACAGTGAATGGAATTTAAAACTATGCAGATTGGAGCACCAGAAATTCTGACAAAAAGAACTAAAACTGGTGAGAAGGGTCAGGGTGGCTTGAAAGAATTTTCACCTTTCTAATCTACATGTGCTATAAAACCAGTGTTGGAGTTACTATGTGAGTAGCACAAGCAGGCCCTGTGTAGCTTAATTATGACCTCTCAGCCTCTGACTATGGTAGGAATATGGGTAGGATAGAAATCCTTGTGCTGGCTCTGTGTTAGGCCTGGAGAGAAAAGGGATACAGCTTCTCCTCCTTTTCATTCAGTGCTTCGGGGAAAAGTGGTGAGTAAACTATTTCACATATACTGTGTGTAATTGCATTTCATACTTGTTTTTATCCAGAAACAGCAGTGAAACATCTAGAAATATATATATGTATGTAAGTAAACAAAAACAAAAGATGGCACCAGCAGTTTTAGGACATGCATAGTATAAATCTGATTGCATTTCAGATAATATATTCTTACTGCGGATCTTCCCAGAAAAATCTGCAGAAATAGCTAGGAAAAGTCACACCTATTTAACATGCATAGTTTTAGGTCTGTTTTAGCAAAATTGGAGAAATTTGTGTGTAGCAAAATTGATACACTTCCCAGGTAGAACACTGACTTTATTCAATTCTGTTGTGGTAGGTGAAGTGAAATTGGACATAAAAATAAAGGTAGCCTCCTTATAGAAGGCATTTTTTTTGCAGCAGAGAACACAATAAATGTTATCTGTCAGGGAAAGAAGCAGGCTATTTAAATTCAGGCAGCATAGCATCTTCAGTTGGAAGGGCTATTTTTAACTTCAGATGTAGCTTAATTTAGAAACTGAGCAGTCGAAGTCCCTTTTTTTTTTCCCACTTCTCCGACTGGAGATTTTTTGTAATGATTGTAGATACCCTCGTGTGAAAATGCTGAATAGAATAAGAAATACATTATCCGGAGCTTCAAGGTCATGAAAATGCACATCTCAACAAAGCAGCTTTGTGGCAATATTGGCATACACATGTAAACACAGAGATCAGATGAGATCGATGCTCTGTTTTCTAAGCATAAGGGCCACTTTGGCAATTTGCCAGGAGGTTGCATAGAATTTTCATAGCCATTTATGCAAGATCTTACCCAGATCTGTATTATTTTGTGTAGGAAGTGCTGTAATTGCATGTAGTCCTATACAATGTGTGATAAAGAGTGTGTAAATTCCAGTGGTTTCTAAGGCAGAAATATTTATGAGAAATCTGGCAGTGATTTCTTGCATTGATTTTTCTGAGCCAGCTTCTTGTATTTGGCTTTGCTTGCAAGTTAATCACAAGAATTGAGAAGCTCATTTTGTTATAGAAGATATTCAGAATTAAGAATTGCAGATTTGACTCTATTAAGTGATTACAGGCTTTTTAATGTATTCAGATTCAGAATATGAAAAAATCCTCTCACAAATGAAAGTACTTCCAAGATGGCTTGTTGCAAACACTCTTCTTGCATAATTGCATACTCTATGTCACTCAGCATTCATCTGGTGAATTGCAGTAGCATTTCAGCATAAAGCTCAATTCAAGCTGGATTTTATCGTTTACCTGTTCACGCTCAGCCAGAAGCGATTCTGAAAGCTCTTCCAGTTGCATAACAATAACAAGGAGTGGAGAAACATGTGCCATTGCGACAGAAACAATGGGGTTATTAATAAGCTGAATGTGACATGGGAGAGTGGGCTCTATTTCTGAGCACAGTGACACCTTCCCCATTAACTCCTAAGCACACACAACTTCATACGGTTCCTGAAATTTTGCTTGAAGTGTTGAGCATTTGTGCACCTACAGAAAAGAGAACTTTTTCTGTAGTCACCTAAAATCCTGCAATTATATGTGAAAGCTTCTGCTGCCATTTATTCTTTAACTTATGACAGCTAAAATTAGAGGCTTTCATTCCATTGTTTTTATACACTGGGTAGTGTGATGTAATGTAGAAAGAATATCATAAAACAAGTTAGAAATTTAGAGTTATAATCATTAATGTTCAATGGAGGCTAAAAGGAAATATCATTTAGAGGCTGGACTACTTCTGGATTGCCCACTTTGGATGGGGATTCTTTCATCTTCCTCTGAAACATTTGTTTTTGAAGAATGCTCCTTTCCCTGGCTACGTTCTATGTGGAGGGAATATGGGAGTTAGCACAGAAGCTGTTAGAGCCATTAGACCCTACTCTGAGGTTTCCTTAATTCTCTGCTGGCCACACAAACCTGAATTAAGGCTGAATTTAGTCTCTGGGAGGCATTTTAGTAGTGTTATCAGACCAGGAAATTCAGAGTGTGACGCACAGTTTGGATTGGGAATGTGAATTCACAGCCATTTCTTAAAGAGGCTTTTCTTTTTAGTAAAGCAGATATATTGCAGCAGTATTTGCTGAAGTGTTTCAGCTTTCAAAAGAGAATGTGTTTTTCTCATCAAAGACTTGATCTGAAGCTTGTAGCAAAAGAAGCATTCAGCACATACACTTTCTTGTTTTAGGTATGTTGGTATGCTGTCAAGAGGCAGGATTCAGTTTGCCTGTTAAAGAGGTTTTAAAAAGACTAAAACCCATCCAAAAGGAGCAAGGGAGTTGTTAAGAAAAAGCTGAAATCTTACAGAATTGAGGGCAATATTTTTGCTCTTACAGAAACACAGGGTGTGCTCAAAATAAATTTCTGAATGGCTTTATAAAATCTAATCAGCTTGAAAATAAAACTGTTCATTTGTATCTGCTTCGTTTTCATTCAGTTTGTAGTACAGAGAAAAACAACTGGTGTGAGACCAAATAGTAATTCTATTTTCAGGCATTCAGTCTCTTAAATAGCAAGTTTCTTTGAAGAAATATGGTAACACAGAGATGATGAGCCTTTGGTAATGCTGGACTTGGAGTCTTGAGTTTCAAGTAAAGCTCAGATTTGTCACAGAGCAGCACTAAAGTACTCAGTGACATAAAAGGAGGTTGCAGCGAGGTGGGTGTTGGTCTCATCTCCCAAATAATAAGTGATAATAAAAGAGGAAATGGCCTCAAGTTGCACCAGGGGAGGTTTAAACTGGATATTAGGAAGAGTTTCTTCATGGAAAGGATTGTCAAGCCCTGGCACAACTGCCCAGGCCGGTGGATGTGTCACCACCCCGGAGGTATTTAAAAGATGTGTAGCTGTGGCATCTGGGGACATGGCTTAGTGGTGGACTTGGCAATGGTAAGTTTAAGGCTGCACTCAATGATCTTAGAGGTCTTTTCCAACCTAAACGATAATAATTAGTTTTTATTTAGTAGTTTTCATCCACAGATCTCAATGTGTTTTGTAGTGAAGGTCAATCACATGCATAATGTACTGACTCTTTCTTAAGAATTTTATTATAATTTTTCTGTTCAAAAAGCCATCTCTTCTATGTCACTTGTTACAGGAAAGTGTATCAATGTGTCCTATGCCCACAAATCACAGCAGAGAGGACAAGCAGTAGACTGGAGTTTTTATTAATCAGTGTGCTGTCTTCTCAGAAATGGGAAATGATTTTATCAAAGTCTGACAAATTTCAAGAAGCAAATAAATTGATATTCAGGTGAAATACAGGAGACTAACAGTCACTGTATGTCTATAAAAAAGCAGTGTGCTATTCCTGTATAAGTATTCCCACAAATCAGGATGAAAGCAGTTCACAAACATACGTAGGCATCGTCATCCCATGCTCTTTCATCTTGGAGGAGATGGTCACAGACGAGGAACTAAAAATAGTCAAATTTAAGAGCGCATGCTCCTGAGAGGGGATCAAAGACTGAGATGCTGTTTAGGCATGCAAACAACCAGAAGTATCAGAGCAGGAAGAGTGTGGTTGAACCAGTTACTGCTGTGATAAAATCTGCTACTTTAACTTCAGCCAGATTTGATAGTAACAGAAATGGGGTGCAGAGGCACAGGGAAAGAGATGTGTAAGGCAATTCCTATTGCCTAACTTTGCATGCCTAACACAGGTGCCTAAATGAGGAAGGCGATTTTTCCTGGACTACTGAGAGATTAAATACAGAGGATGTTATTTCAGAAAGTAATTCAGAGTCCACAAGCACGGCTTCTGCTCTGAAGCGCCTCTGGAGGAGCCGGACACCCTTCGGTGATTTTGTCGGAGACTTGGGTGAAGTGCCTGCCCCTGTTGTGTTCAACACAGCCCATGCAGGGCCACGGCAAAGGCAACTTTGTACCCAAGATTGATAATATTCTCTCCTTGGGAAACTTCCCTTTTCCCCTCAGGCTTCTGTTTCTGTTCTTTATATGACACACAGATCTCGTGTGTGGAGGCTGAATCGTTTGTCTGAAGGACAGAGTCAATCTTAGGTCTGTGCATTGCATTTTTAACCAAGTCAGAGACTTCTCTATGTTCCTACTAGAGATGAGAGGTTATTTCTCTAATCAGGGTTAACTTTCATAAAAGTCCCTGGCAAAATCATAACTTGTGTTGTTTAGTTCAATAAGATCTCTGAAGAACAGAGCAAGGATCATAACCAAACCAAGAGCAATAGTTTTTGTGCCATATCTGATTTAATAAGAAAGCAGTATTTACTTGGAAGATATGTAAAATTTGGCTTTTCATTAAAACAGATTATTTTTAACTCAAAAAAGGATTGTTTTTTAAAATTTATGATTAAAAATACAGTTTTCATTTTAATTGCTGAAAATTTTGCATCCAGGACCTAGCCTCAGAAGTTCTTTGCAGCTGACTTGCAGCGCTATTAACACTTCTCATGTTTCTCTGTTGCACTTGTCTTGTTTAATACCAGACAAGGAGCCGTGTGGGTGACAGCTCTATACCAACAAATCCTAACAGACAGATGCTATAATTTGATCCTGATACTCACTGTATGTTTTACTTAGTGCTGCAACCAGGAATTAAAAATATAAGCACGAGCTTTTTTCCTGTATGTATGTCCATAAGAAAGCCTGATCTGGTGTAACATAATAGGAAGCTATTTTTAGACCAAATGAAGCAGGGGAACAATGACAAAAACATGTTTCATGGAACAAGAAAGCTGACATTGGCTGACATTCGTCACCAGATCTTGCATCAGTATTCACCATCCCTAAATAAAGCAGTAAGAAGAAACTTCCTCCTCCTATTAAATGGCCATTTATACAGAGGAGATCAAATTCAGCTAATAATGTCACCAGGAAGTGTGTGCAATATTTAAAATCCGGTTGACAGTATAAATACTCATTCGTTGAGGCAGCTGTGGCAGGGGCACCTCCTGTGGCTGAGCACTGGGTGAGGTGCAAGGGGGAATCCCAGAGCCAGGGAAACCCAAGGAAGAGCAGAGAGCTCTGGCAGCTCTTGTGAGCAACCTTGGGAGATTGCAGCTGTGCTGGGGAGCATGAGTGACCAGGAATGCTGCGGACAGGGATAAGGAGGGCAGTTTGCACAGCCGGGCACTGCTCATAGGGCCCCAGCCCAGGGACTGCTCTGGGTCTCACACGGTGGTGGGCACTCGCCCCACAGCTGAAACCACTGTTCCTTGCTTATGAAGCTCAACAAGGACTAATGTATGCTCTTGCACCTGGGAAAACATATCCAGGGTGAACTTCCTCCATTTAGATTCCAGCAAATGATATCCCACAGGAAGTTGTTCTTGAATTTGGAAGTGAAGGTGGTGAACGCAAGAACGGTGAGCTGGCTAAAGTTCTATTCCAAAGAGAGTGGCAAGGCTGGAGAAATGTTGCTAGTGGTGTTTCTCTGAGGTTAGACTTGGGACCTTGTCTATTTAATATATTTACCAGTGTGGTGAGGTGAAATTCCTAGGTAAGACACGTTGGGAGGCATTGCCAATGTTGAGGAAGACTGGGTTGGTGTTCAAAAAGGATTAGGCTAAATTTTTTACCAGCTTGCTTGTGATGTCATATAAGTAAGTCTCATACTGTACAAACCAGGCACTTTGGCTTCAATAATAACCTCATCTGTAACCTGGGGCTTTGTGAACTGGATGTTACAGAGGTGGAAACAAACCTGAGTGCACTTATCAGTGGAAGGATGAATGTGATAAAACATTGGAGTATAATTGAGGTAGAAAAGATAATGCAGTCCTGGAAGGTGAGAGTTTTTTAACAATTTGAAGGAAATATTGGTACCATCTTACAAGGAGTGTTAGCTTCCCTAGAGTATTTCTACAGCTGTGCGTAGCTACTTTCAGAAAAATCAACTTAAACTGTGAGAGGCATAAAGAAGAGCTACAGGACCCAACCAAATGGAGGTTTCTAGGGTGATGAATCATTAAATACACTGGGAGCAAATACTGGTGAATGAAAAGGTTCAATGTCTGTGATCACTGTAGCCTCTCTGCTGAGATCACTAACAAAGCTGCCACTCGTTGCCTGTTCAGTAGCTTTCTTTGTGATGTGGGTAGTGGGCTGGTGTTAATTCCAAAAGTCCACATAACTTTTGCACGTGGCAGTGACAAGAGGATGGCCAGTAAGGCTGTGTTTCTATTAGTCCTGCAAAAAGTACTCAGCAGCCTCAAAAAACAAATACCATTTTCCAGATCTTGACTGCAGATTACTTACAAGAGAAAGAGATTTCTTTAACTGAGATGAGCTTCCTCCTGTTTGGTCTGTTTGGGCTGGGCTGTGGCGGTGTCAGTCCCTCAGCCCTGCCTGAGGAGCCAGCTCGCCGTGCTGAGATCTGGGTTTGACTTGGGAGAGCTCCGTAAGTGCGGAGTGTGCTGACATCACGCTCCCGAGGGTGTCAGTTATTAGCTGCTAAGAATAGTTACAGGCAAACACAGAATAGAAAAATCAAATGTCTGCTTAAACCACCAGTGAATAGGAAGGCAAAGAGCTTGAGCTCAGCTGAGGGGCTTTCTGTTTAAATGCGAGGGCAACAGCGTTGGGCATCACCCTGGTGCAGGTGATGCTTTAGGATTTGGGAGCTGGGAGAGCCCACAAGACAAGTTCATCCCTGGTGCAATTCCAGAACTGTCATGGTAAGTGAGCTTTTTGTGTTTATTTCCCTCTGTTTAGGTTATCTGATCTGAGTGATCTGTGCTTTGCAGTCCTTAATGTAACAATTGGATTCACAGCACGAGAACCATGTCAGTGTTACTGCCAGTATAATCACAGTTCTGTTAAAAGATAAAACACAAAGCAATACTAATTTTGCAAAATGAAGTGTTCAAGGTTAAGAAATAATGTACAGTAAAAACTACATGCGGGCACAGATGGTGCCTCCAGTCTCCAAGTCCAGGAAAGTATCCTGCTCATCCTGTGTTTTGGGGCTATTTGGCATAAATGTTACAACCTTTAGGCCTTGATTACAGATTCAGGAGCTAAGACAGGCTTGAAGACAGGTTTTCAGGTTTTAACTTATTTCCAGTTTTGTAATGCAGACTTCTGTTTAGTGTTTCTGTGGTATTAATAAGGTGTTTCAGATATTAAACTGTTCCAAATTAAAGTTCATCTAATTTAAAAAACCACATATAAATACAGAAGCAATATAAGATGAAAGTTAAGATTAACACAGGACTGGGTGTCTCACAACCTTTGAAAATCTCATCTTGGCTTTTTTATACTAATTAGGCCATGGACAGAAATGTTCAACTAGGTTTATCAGTACTCTTAGGAGATCTAACCTGAGCTACTCCTAACAATATTTTTATACTTCTTAACTCACTGTATAAAGGCAGGCAGGGACAGAAACATAGAGCTGTGACTCTTCCAGACAAACACCAGAGATTCTCATTACAAGTTACAAATTGGCCTGAAGCTCCCTTGGCCAAAGTATAATCTTTGTCTCAGCCCTTCGTACTCGCCCACAACAGCTTCATGGTGATTCAAAACCATCAGAAATCACTTGTAACTCTCACTGGTCCCCTTAGCAGAGAGAACAACCTGTTCTCCCTCTGAGTTTGGCACCCTGGCCCCAGACTCCCTGGTTTGCAGCCAGTGCACAGCAAAACCCACAAGTCTGCTGATCCTACAGAGCCTGACTCACGTCTCTGCCAGCCCCTTGCAGGAGCCTTCCCCAGAGGGAATGAGGAGCTTGATGGATGTGCTGCTGCAGGATGTCAGTGTGCTAATGAAGCGACAGATCCTTTACAGTATTTAGCCATTTTGCAAGATCCAATTACAGGAACTTTGTGAAGTATAAAATACTTAGATTTTACCCTGTGCTTATCCTGTAAAAAATGATGTCTCTAAAAGATATTCCCATCCTATCATTATTTCCGTGTGCTAATTTATCTATGTTCAAATTTGTTTAGAACTAGGATTTGATTCTGCCCTATTGCTTATCAGTTTTTTGTAAATCTGTTTGATAATTGTTATGGATAAAGATGAAGAATCCTTGGGTATTCTGCTTGCAGGGTGTGACATGTAAAGTAGAAGTCTTTCTTGCAGATCAGAAGGCAGGACTGACGTAGGAATTATTGTCTAAAATTAAATTGTCTCTGTTATGTAGGAATTCAGACAGTGATTGTGATAGTCCCTTTTGTCCTTTAAAAATGAGAATTTATGACTCAAAAGATGCTATGCTGTCAGTCAGAAAATTTTTCCATTACACTGAATATTATTTTTAATGGTGTAATATCCTGTTCTTTTAGGTGCAAGTGTGGTGTTTTGAATGCAAACTGATTTACAGTCATTTTCTTCAGTCTGCGAAACAAGCACCAAAAAAAAAGAAAAAATAAGATATAAGAAATTCTATATTCAGTGTTAGTGTCCAGAGGGGTAAAATATAATATAATAAAAAAAAATTGAAGAATTTTTCCTCATTTCAAGGGTTTGTGAGTTTTATTTTTTTTAGGAAGAGGAGTGTTTAGGTGACTCTTACCTGAAGGAGCAGCATCTTTAAAGAGCATTATAATAAAAAATAAAAATACAGGGAAGCTTTTAGGACATAAAGTGCATATGGCTCTTAGCATGTGGCCAACTTCTTATTTAGAAAGATTTCCTGCTGCATTCATTTTTCCTTGCTGTATCCCCCGAGGGCTGAACGTTGCTATCTCCTGCAGACAATGCAGCAACGCCCTGGTTTTGTACTGGTGAATGATTTTTACATTCACAAGCTGCTTCAGTGTTCCAGAGCATTGCATTGTTCTAGCATGGAATTATCTGAATTTTCTCATAAAAAGATGATTCTCTCTGGTTTGGGGGATGCCATCAGGGATAAAGGCACATGCAGTAGCACAAACAGCTGAGATCTCGTGGCAGACTTTATGTCTGCTTGATGCTTTTCCTGATGGCCTTGACACTGATTATAATGTCAGCAGAGTAAAATAGAATCTGCAAAATGTGATTTTTGGTTGGAATGCTGGCAAAGTAGTGCAGATGTGGCATAAAGTTCTATAGGTGGTGGCACCCTCCCATATGTTCTGTTTTCAAGGTTAAATACACAAGTGTACAAAACACTCTCAGCAAGAGGGAGAAGTACCTGAGCCTCGTGGCCTCTGACTTCAGCTGAGCAGTCAGACCCCTGTCCTTTGCTTTTTTGTGTGCAAATGGACCTGCCATGTATGGAAATGATATCGAAAAATCAAAGCAGTGTAGAAAACAAAACTGTGTGTCTGTGAATGGATCCACCTGATTTTTATAGAAAATGTGAGAATGGTGGACCTAAATAATCAACAAAATTAGGGCAAAAGTCTTTGTAAAACACCTGTGGAAGTACATATTAATCAGTTTTATGTGTCCAAAACTCTATCCCATTGAAATTATGAACAATTCAACAAAATATATTTCTGGAATGTACTTAGATCGAATAGCAGGAAGCTGAGTCCAGGTACAGTCAGACTGGAAATGAGGCATATGTGTCCATTAGTGTGGGTCACTGGCATAGCTGAAGGAGAAACATGATGTTTCACATGCACAGGAAACTGAGGGTTTGTCCACATAAGACTACACACATGTAATCTGAATTAATATCGGCAAGTTAAGGGATCTGATGCACAAACTTTTCAGGGAATACGGTTGACTGTTGCTGTAAAACGCCAGACTGAGAGATCAGAATAATCTCTCTGGCTGGAAAATCCACTGATCTGTAGCAATAGCTCTGTTCTGTATGTGCACAGCAGACAGAGAGCAAGAAAAGGTTTTCATTCTACTGCAGAAGGATATATTAATGGTCCTGTCTCACCACAGATTTTCACAAAATTAGATAGTTAGATTGTGTCAAATCTTGGCTCATCACCAAGACTACTTGGCATAAAATTTCTGACATCAGAAGAGGGACACCTATATTAAAGTGAAATTTGAAGATTCTCTAATATATAAGTCTGTGAGATGGAGTCCTTATGCAGAGCAATCATGTTGTCAGCAGTGCTGTTAGATTGAATTAATGCTGCAGGTTGGATCTGGTCGTTGATGCTGATCTCAACTTACATGTAGGACATAAACTGGATGCATCACCTTTGCTAACGCGCCCGGCCAGAATGCTCTGACGCAAACACCGAAGCTGAACTAAATGGGAGCAGGCGGTTCTCAGCCTGAGGTGCCAGGCCATTAGAAATTCCAGGTTCCTAAATGTAAATGTAGTATAGATATCCAAGCTGAAAGGCGTCTCAAAAATATAGCCAAAGATTTATGTTATTCTGACAACACACAGGAATCAGCGATTACTGCTGACACTGAGCCAAACCCAGCGGAGGAGTCTTTTGATGTATTTCAAGAGACATGTTAAGTTCAGTGTCCTGTAGCTGCATCTGTCACCATCATCCTCTCAGAAAAAAAAAACCGAAGGCTGGTTTTTTGTTTTTTAATCGCTAACTTTGCACTGCTGTGCCTTCCTTCCTCTCTAAGCTTCCCTTTTGTGTAGATGAAACCTAGTGATGCTGTGTTTGCCTATAGGCGTCCTTTTTCCTGTGAACACAGAAAACCCTGAAGAACAAATAAACTGTTTAAGTTGCTGATCCTGCATGTTTGCAAATTCATTGGGAGATTTGGCTCACATGTAAGGACACAAGGATCCGGCTCCTCGGGAATAAACGTCAAAGAACATGAAAAGAAAAGCCTTGGTAGGCACTGGGACTATAAGAACAAAGAGTGCTTCCAAACTGCAGTAGTAAAAACCACTGGGACATGTGGGATAGTCTGACAAAAGCAGTAAGAATGATGGTTCTGAGTCAGGCACTGAATCAGAAAAAAAAAAAAAGAAAAAAGAAAAAGAAAGAGGCTTGATTCAAGTGAATTAAAGCCACTTATATTCCTGGAAATGAATTATTTCCTCTTTATCAAAAAAGGAAAAAAAGACAAAGAGGTTAAGAATGTAATTATATATCGCAGAAAGAATTATATGGCAATTTCTGTCTCCCAGGCTTACGTTCAGGGTGCAGACCAAAACTCTGATACACTGCCTGACTCCTGCAGTGTCTCAGCAGCGTTGCCTGCGCTGCCTATTTACTTTTCAGCACTTCCTCTCAGAGGCTTTCTTTTAGCCCATGTCCTCTGCAGGCTTTCAGAGGAAGCTCTGGGTATTATTCTGTCTCCAGAATAAACAGAAAGCACAGCACTGTCTTCTGTGCATAATCCTTCTCCTTCCCCTGTGAATTTACAAATACTGTAGGAAAACAGAATGATCACAGAAATAGCTGTGTTAGAAGATCCCTCAGCGCTGAGGACTTGGTTCCCTGCTTTGTCAGGGAGTTCAGGCATATCTGTGACATCATTTACTGTTTACCTTGCCGAGGCTCCGAGGAAGTGCCAAAGCCTGTGAACCATCTCCCCCCTTTCCCATCTTAGAACATTTCCATTCCATCCATCTCTGCCTGGACACGGAGTGCCTGAACTGTGTGGCAGGGGATGTTTTCAATGCACGCTGGTGTTTTGCCCAGTCATATGTCAGGAGGGAGCGTCCTCCCTCTGGTATGAACAGCATGACCACGAAGGAAGATGAACAGTAACTGCATTATGTCCTCCAGAAGATGGATGGAAGTGAGAGGGAACATGGTTTTGTGAGCTGTGTTTCAGGGCCTTGCTCATCAGTTGCACGACATTGCTGCATTTGTTTCCCAGTGTTTACAAACGGAATTAAATCAAGGTTGTAAACCAGAAACCCGTATTCATGTGCTTTGTAGATTGATGACAGACATAGCACAAAATGCTAAGAATGAAATCAGCTGCAATTAGTCTTTAAAGAACCTAATCACCTATATGTATTTGACAACCGGGATTTCAAATAGTTAACTTCCTTCTGTCCTGTATGTTCCCTGTCTTTTTGTGTTGTGTGGTTTTGTTTTTTGTTTGTGGTTTTGTTTTGGTTTTTTATGGATGGAAACTGTTTGGAAATAAATATACTAAGATTCAGTTATTCCTAAAATTTTATCATTTAATGACAAAAACCATTTGCTTATGCATACATTGAGGTTGCTGCACTGGGCATATCTAGACTCTGCCAATCATCAGAGAGGGTCTCTGTCATTCTTAATTGGCTGAAGGGTAGAAAAGGAGTGGGGCAATTCCCTACAGACTTTCTTCTGGCTCTCCTGGTATGGTGCCTTGAAGTAGATGATGCTGCTACATCACAGAGACCACCAGGTTAAATTAACTAGGATATAATTAAGATTATAAAAACAACCCCAGAAGTTTTATGGAGCTGCAAACATCATTCTCTCATTATCCCAAAGAAAGTTTATTTCTCTCTTGTTCCCTTGAGAGAAGAGTTAAAAATTGCCCTTTTATGGGAAGACAACTGCCCAATAGATCACCAGAAAAAGCAATCTGAGCATGGGCAGGGCTGGCTGGAGCCCAGCCAGTGGGACTGGGACTGGCGAGCCCCTGAAACAAAACTGC
The DNA here is from genome assembly GCA_013397775.1 of Eulacestoma nigropectus. Taxonomy (NCBI): domain Eukaryota; kingdom Metazoa; phylum Chordata; class Aves; order Passeriformes; genus Eulacestoma; species Eulacestoma nigropectus. Next base: position 2,019,845 of record VZTE01002616.1, on the reverse strand, counting down.
GCAGCAGAAGCTGCTGCAGAGCTTCCCTGGCAGGTGCCACTTGGAGAAGCCTGTGACAGCCTGGCCTGTGGGAGTCCAAGATGATGCAAAGTGAATGTGAATGAAAGAAAAAAAAGGCAGTGGAACAGTGGGAAAAGGAAATATTATTTTCTTTGTGTGCTGGAAAGATCAATCCCCATTGCACTGGTGCAGGGTTTTGCAGGATGTTTTTTTGTCTTAGGCCCTGGCTCTGCCCAAGCCATTTTAAGTCACCAGTTTGATACACAGTGATGCAAATAAGCACCAACTCCTTGCTTCCCTCCTCACACAGACACACATTTCTGCTGGATTCTTGCTTTTTAGCACAGTGGTGAACCAACATTGCTGAAACACCATCTGTTTTGCTGTGTCAAGGGAACCAGCTATCACTGCAGCCACGTCACTAAATCACATTACAACCCTCGGTCTAATGACATTTGTATAGATCTCCAGCTCTCTACTGTTTGTCACTAATCAGAGTAGTCTGAAGACGATCATGCAGGGGCATTATCCCATTTCTGCCTTAGCTACTCATTTCTGCAGTGCACACACAAGCCAGCATGGCCTGATTTCCCCAATTCCTCTTGCTATATTTGTCTTCCTTTTAGCAGAAATAATTGAGGGATCAATGAGGTTACTGTGCCAGGTCTATTGCTCAACTCCCCACTTCCCTGTTGCAGTGGGATCTCACAGGAAACTTGAAGAAATCCAAAGAACAGCCAAACCTCTTCTCATACTTGCTCTGAGAAGCCAACCCTGCCTGTGTAAGAGGCACTGTTGAACATGATTTAGCCTTAAAAGATTAAATATCTTTTTGTTACATCCCAATGGAGACAATGTTAGGGTTCATATTAGAACTACTGAGTGCTCATTTGTTCTTTCTGTTTTTTAGCATTGCAAAAAGATTAGGTAAATTTTCTTCCCTGTTACAGGTGCTTGAAACTGCAATGAATTGCATGAAATGAATGGAATTATTTAGGATTTTAATCAGTGGAGCTGCAGAATTTAACCAACCATCTTAAAACCAGTGTATTTATTTCTAAGACTCAAAATGTTATATTAATAATTTAAACAATTGTAGGGAATATCCTGTTGTATTGACCTTGAAAATGTTGCTAAACATAGTAAATACAAAACATTTGCTTGCTAAAATGAAAAGATTAAATGCTCAGTCACTTAGAGCTTCACATGGAAATCATCAGGAAAACAGCTCCTGTTCTAAATGGAGCTGTCAAACTGACAGGTTGCAAAAGAAACCTATTCCCAGCTATTCAGTAGTAACAAAAGATCAAGATGATCCAGTTTCATCAGACCATCAAAGAGGGAGACTTGAATTTGTTGAATTCAAATCAGTTTTCTCTGTTTGCTCACTTAGGCTGGTCCTAACTGCAGCATTGTAAGAAATTCGTAATAAACTGAGCTGTTACTCATTCCAAGAACATCAAAGAGCTGTCAATTATAAGGTGGCAGAGACTTGAATAAAAATGAAACTGCCTTTTTTGAGAAATACTTTGGGTTGATCACAGCCACTTTGACGTAAGATTCTCTGCATGTGCAATTAGCAACTCATTCTGGCAGTTTCCTTATGGGAGTTTTTCCAGGGGTATTTGATGCAAATGTTTCTGAGAATCAGCTGTGGATGCACTATGAGGATAATTTAGAAATCTTTTCTGGAAAAGACACCTCTGTGTCTGCTATAGTTTAAACAAGAATGTACAGCTTTATTGATTCCTGACCCTTTGTCCCTGTCCAGCGTTCAGCTCCACCACTCTAACCCAGCCTTTTCTTCTTTGGAGTAGTGGAAACTTCGGGGTTTTTCCACTTGCTTGTTAATGTATTTGGCAAGATACTTGGGGCTTCTTTGCAAAGGTGCTACTGCTCTGCTGATTGACATTCAGCATGGACAGGCAGAGCAGGCCAAGGAAAGAAACAACAAGCTAGGAAGGAACAAAAACCTTCCAATCTTGAGTTCTTATTCCAAGTGTCTTTGAATCAGCAGCTCTGGGCCCTTCCCAGCTCTTGAAGGAATGCCAGTTCAGAGCAGCGAGTGAATAAGGTGTGTGCGGGGGCGACTGCTTCCCTGTCACCTGTGAGAAGCTTCATTTTAGAAAGTGCCTCTTCTTTCTCGGCGTTACAGGGGCTTGAATGGCTCAGAGCAGCTGCGAATGGCTCACAGCGGCTTTTTGTTCATGGCTTGTTGCCCAGTCCAACCCAGCCTAGGCCACGAGTGACCAGGAGCTGTTCCCGTGTCAGCACAGCCTGATGGATGATGTGAGCTGTGCCTCAGTCCAGTTTCAGCAGCAGGAGCGTCACAAACGCCAGCACTGCCCTTGCCCCCAAGTGACTCTCACAAGCCAGGGCTGTTTCAGGGCAGGGCAGAGCCAAGGCTCTGGGGGACCAGCTGCCCTCGCATCCTTCCCTGCGCTCAGAGGGGGAACTCCAGCCTGCGGAGCTGTCAGGCTGGTGCTTTCCCCAGCGCTGGGATGACACGCAGTGAAAACAGGCTGGCAATGGGAACAGAAATCAGGAGCATCTTGGGTTAGGAGCACGGATGTCTTCTGGTAAAAGATGCACAGAAGACCATGAATGGTTTCATTCAGAGTTTTGGACCAAAGCCCTCTGTATATGAGGAAAATCATTAGCACACCATTAGCTCTCATGCATTAAAATGAAAATTACTGCTTTATTGTAATCTCTATTGTTTTTACTATTTCTTTCTTGCTGTTTGCTTACTTAGACTCTCATACTGGTCATTTTCGCTCTGCTTAAATTTAATTTCACTCCTTTGTTTGCTCTCTTGTTCTTCCATCTGAAAAGCTCTCGGTAACTTGCTCAGCAGCAAGGATAGAAGGAAACAGGTGGGCAGGCAATCTGAATTCTGATTTTGGCTCTGCCACTGGCTGCTTGGCAAGCTTTTTACACCACTCTGTGCCTTACTTTCCCAGAGAAAGATTCATAGTTGAAGAACAGTACAAAATCTTTGACAAAAAAGAACTGTGAAACTATTTAGTGCTATTTACTGAAGGAAAACACACATAAAACCAGGTATTTTATTCAATGTGCTCCTTAAAATGTCTATCAGTTAAACCCAGTAAGCCTCTGTTCTTCATTTTGCTTTCCTGAATGAGTTCTAAATGTTGAGTCATCATCATTGATGCACACATCCAAACCACCACAGACATCTTAGCCTTCAACCTGCAAAAGATCCCAAACGTTCTGGATTCTTCAGCCCATTTAACAGGTGTGATATGCAAGTAGCAAATCCTAGTAGCTACTGAGACACGGCTACAGCACAGATCTGCACTGGCACTGCAGAGGGTATGGATTGCTCTCTCCTTAAGCTTTAATGTTCTCTCTATTCCCTCCCTCCCCAGTTTAATTTGGATAAAGTGTTCACCAGCAGGCCACAGTAGTTTGTTAAGGGCACTGTTGTTACATAACTTTATATTACTTACAGCCCTATAAAAGTGTTGCAGATAACACCAGAGACAGTGTTGTTCCTCTACCTTGTTCCTCCATGGTGCCATTTCCAGTATCATTAATTAACAACTGAATCTCTTTTCCCTCAGGAATGGCTGGAGTCAGAGCAACACAGTCAATGCTGATGGGGGTAAAGAGCCAGCAGCAGCATTATGCTAAAAAGCTTCCTAAAAATGGCCTCTGTCTCCTTGCTGACCTGGAAACCCAGCCTCTTGTATCAAATTTCCTCATTCATGACCATAAAACTCTTTGGGTACCAAAAGTTTTGTAAGTTAAATGGGAAAACTTCAAAACTACAAGCGTGAGTACCACTGCTGACAGCTTGGTGTAAGCTCAGCCGCAAAGTCCAGGGGAAGCTGAAATACATCTGTAATTATTCTGAATGCAGCCCTTGACTGCAGCGAGTATTTCTTGCTGCACTGCACCCGAGGGTTAGCTTGGATTCCAAAAGCGAATTTGCCATTTTTACTGTAATGCAGCTGCAACACACAGAGTTAAATTCTTGGTTCATTTTACTGATCTTCACCGAAGGATTTGCCAGTGTGGCACCTGGGAGCTTGGTGTTCTGCAGCCTGCGGGAAGCTGCCATGAACTGTGCTCAAGGGGACAGCGTTGAGGTTGTGTGCAGCAGGGCTTCAGGCGTGAATGTGCTTGTGGGTGGCACTGTGTGGATACACATACTAAAATATATTACACCTGCGATTTCCTAAGATTGGGTAGCAGTGGAATGCAAGAATCTTTCATTAAAAATGTGAAAAGCAATTTGGTTTTGTTGTGATTAGAAAGTGGCTTATATTTGTAAGAACTTCTAAAGGTAATTAATGGACCTGATCATGCTTATTCAGTTGGCTTCCTGTCTTGTTCATGAAAAGGCCAAACAATTTCTGAACAGATTCAACAAAATGATACTTCTTTAATACTCCGTCCTTCCTAATTCCACACTTTTGCTACCCTTGTCAGTTACTGAATGCTTTGTTAAGATCCTTTCATGACTATTCATTTTCTCTTTTGCCTCTACTCATTCCACTTTATACCTGGCACACAATTTTAATGTGCATTATGCTCTTCATTTGTTGAGGAAGTAACTGAAAACTCACAGAAAGTGATCACTTGCTGTTCTGTGTGCAGCACATTAGTCCTTGTTTGCTCCCTACTGCACACACTGTAAAATTCTGGGGGGTTAGGATGAGGTTTGGTATACGGTAAAGTAAATGTAATTTCCAAAGCAGGATGTAGAAAATGCCGTGCTCAGAATAGGTGGGAGAAGAGCTACTTGGCTGAAAAGGACTGGGAGATTTTTCAAACTGAGAGTTAAAAAGGGATCTTCGTTGTTTCTGCCCCTCCCATCTGCTGTTCTCTGCAGCTGAAGATGGGGCAGAAAGCCAACATTGTGACATTTGAGCGGCCAGCACTTAATGGAAGTGTCTATTGCAATTCCACACCCACACCCACGGTAGAACGGAGCCTTCTCCCGGGCCAGGGCAAGCAAAGGTGCTGCCAGAGTTACAGCTGATGTGAGGCTTCTTTCCCCGAGTCTGGCATTTGTAGGCAGACTCTTACATTTTTCTGTGTAGGTTTTAAATGCAGATTCCCCTTCCTCTGCTTGCTTACTCCTCTCCCCCTCCAGAAGGAATAAGAGGATTTCTAAAACACGCTGTGGAGTTTCCTCAGCCCTCACGTGCCAGCCTTGCCAGTGGGCTGGGCTGCAGCAGCAGAGAACGTGCAGAAGCACCGTGACTGAGACGAGCTTTGCCTTTGCCTCACCGAGTCATCTCAGACATCGGTGAAATACCCTTCAAATTTCATCAGTGAAATACCCTGCAAATTACAGCGAGCACGTGAAAGCCACGACTGATCCCAGTGTCAGACTGATCTTAGAAGGGAACACTACAGATCAAATGGCTTTTTCAGCCCCCTTGATTTCTGCCTCTGTTCTTTTATAATGAGCACTTTCAGCGGTTCCACGAGTATCCTTCATCATTTTATCTGAAAGAAATATTAACATATTCAGAAATACATGCATATATATAGGCTGCACGTAAAGCATCTATCCATATATGCCCATTCTCCTTTCTTCTATTTAAATAGCGTTCAGTGATTGTTCAGTTCTCTTGAAAGGATGAGTCACCTGTAGCTGCACAATGATCCAACTGTGTAGCTTGATCAGTTATTTTACTGGACCTCAAAAAGTAAATACACTGACATCCACTGTCATTATTTTGGTTTGTGCTTAGATTATTTTCTCTTAATTTTTTAATTTGAATTAAAAATTAGAGAATTAGCATGAGGATAGAAAAGGAACTGATGGATTGGCAGCCCTAGAAATTGAGGTTCCCTGTTTCTTGGTGGCACAGGGACACTTGTAAAACACAGCAAGGACGTTCTCCTCCACCTGCCCATTAAACAGCGATCCATGGACCAGAGCTGGTGGTGGGCAGCCAGTGCAGGTGCCTTGTGTATTCCTTCTGGGAATTCTAGAGAGACACAATGTGAACTGAACTTCCACCTCAGGTGCTTTTCATGTGGACCATCACCTGATGTGCAGAGAGATCACCACTCTCTGCTGCTGTGAAAGGCCACCCTACATCAGCAAAGCCACTGGCAGAGTGACAGAAGAGGATCTGTCACACTCCAGCTGTGCCCTGAACAAGCAGAGGCGTCTGGAAGGAAGAAGGGAATGTTAGACTCCAGTGAGAGTAAAACCAGATTGAAGGTAAAGCAGTAAAACCTTTGCTGTCATATTTAGGAATGAACTGAGGAAGGGATATCTGAAGGGGGATATGTTTTCCATCATGTATATATAGAACATAAAGATAATATGTGTAATCCTGCTTAACAGAGTAATTAAATCAGTAAATTAAGTGAACATTTAAATCTTGTGCTCTCCATAAGGCTTGAATAAAATGAAGTGAGATTGCTCACTTGCTAGTAAGGGGTTAAGTGCCATTTTAGTTCCTAGATCTGGAAAAAAAGATGCAAAGTGAGGGAGAAGAGATGTAGATTAGCACATCTCACCTGAAGAGCTGCAGACTGCAGCAGCAGAAGAGCTGTCAGACATTGACAAAGAACGAAGACAAAGCAAAAGGCAATGGTCCAACTGCGGGGTGGCCTGATTTAACCAGTGACACAAACAACCCTGAAAGGAAACCAGCCTTGCCACTGTAGATGTGTCAAGGAAGTGGATTGCTCCTTCAACAAATTAATTCTGAAGCCTGAATGAGCAATTTCTTTTTTCTTTTGTTTTCCTGAAGTCAGTCAAAGGGGTTGTGTGATTCAGTCACACCAGTGCAGGGGATTCCCTCTGGATCTACGCCTCTTAGCTACAGGTTGGGGCTTTTTTTTTTCGTTTGACTTGTCTCCTGAGCAAACATGACTCCTTCATGTGTATCCTGAAGTGTTTTGGGAAGCAATTAGATAATGGGCTGATGAAATGTGAGGGCTTTTCTGGTACCCCTGGAAAGCACCAGCGTGACAGTGAACCCTGCATTTCTCTGGAACCAAGAAAAGCCATGCAGACTCTGGTGGTATTTTCAGTCGTTTAGATTATACGTGTCCCTGTCCATCTTGGTGCCTTTCAGCCTCAGCCCTGTCAAGACTGGGGAGTTTTTTAGAAAATGTCTCATTACTTCCTTATAGACGTTCACTGTTCTAGCACAGTGTTTCACAGATTTCCATCAAAAGGGTGTTTAGGGTACTGCCGGAGCTGTCCTGGCTGAGCTTTTCAGTTACGGCTGAATCAGCACAATCTCCAAACAGGTTCCCTTCCTCTGCCTTCCCTCTGGAGGTGTTTCAGACTCATCGGGCAGGAATCCAAGCACCGTAGGCCTCCGGTAGCATTTAATCTATCAGAAACCAAAGTTGCTGCGGTGGCTGTAGTAGCTCATAATTCAAAGGGAACATGTTAGAGAAACTGATCTGGGTATTGATTTTAAAAACTAATCTGGCACTGTGTCCCAAGATTTCTCTTTCGCTGCAGAACAAATTGATTCCTTATATAAATTCTAAAATAATACAAAGCATATTGCAGAACTGGCGTAAGAATGGCTCCATTAGGGGTAGCTCTGATTTTGCAGAGTGGGGTTTGGCATGTGAAACCAGTGATCAGAAGAAGAACTGGATAAAAGCTGGTGGTAAAACACTGCCAGCAGGAGAACTGGGGATTTTGATTTCATTAGGAATTTGTAACTTCATCTAATAAATGACTAAACTCACTACACAGTGGGTGAGATAAGTTTTATAAGGAGGGGCAGTTTCTGTTATTTGTATTGGTTGGTCCAAGACAAGAAATTCCTGTTTGCCTTGGACCACCACAGCCACAGCAATGCCACCCCTGCAGGATGACTTCCCCTGTGGAGAACCCTGTCCCTGTGTGCTTCATTTTCACAGCCTGCAACTGAAATCTTCCCTGTCTCCCAAATGAGTCATAAGGATAAATTATGTAATTTTAAGTGTTTTAATTAGCACTGGAAGGACAAAACCTGATAATTGAATAATATGTAACTACCCAAATACCATCTGAACTTTTCTAGGGCTTTCCTTGCTGCCTGTTATTTTCCAGAGTTGTTTGAAAACAGAAGATGAGAAATGGTGTGCTCATTCTGGGATGGTATCTTGTCAGTAATCACTATTCAGGGTTCTGAGGATTGTATTAGCAAAAATGTAAGAGAACAAGCATATTTTAAGGGACAACTATCCTTGTGCCAGCTTCTCCCCTTTACAAAAAATTAACTTACTTATATGGTGATAGAGTGACTCTGAGGCAAGTGTATTTTCTTCAAGTATGGTCCAACAAAATCAAACCCACTCCTTGTTGATTTTTGCTGTGTGATCACTCATTAAATGCAAAGTAAACACATTGCTGAATGGCATCTGTCCTTTGGATAAACGGAAGACAGATGTATTGCAGTGCAGGGAAGCACAACACAGACTTTGCAACCAGGACAGAGCTATTAACATCATAGGCTGGAGTCAGTTAGGGGACGTGCACTTTTTTAAAGACTGATTTAGGGTAAGCAATGAGCTGTATCATTACAGTATGGACTGTATGTTCCAGCATGTGCTGTCATTAATACTGAGCCCTTTACCAGTAACATGCTATTAGCTCAAAGATTGCTTTACTCACAGCACTTACGATACTCATGTAAAATATTTTGCAAAAATTTGACAGTTTGTGTTGCTGAGGGTGTGGCAGACCCATGCTGAGAAGATGGATGATGCAAGAGTCTCCCGGCTGGTGCTAGAGGGCTGAGCAGGGCTGCCTTAGGCTGGCTGTGCTGAGGCTCTGACTTCTGCAGAGATGTTCCTGTGGCATCAGGGTCAGCGGAGCAGGAGAGACTCCAAGGTGTGGCCAGAGCATCCCACAAATCACCTATCCCATATGTTCCCTCGTTGGCTCTCTCGTTGGCTGTGGTTGTAGTTTGGCAATTTGATTGCAATAGGAGCATCAGACATGGAATGGCCAGACAGATCCACAACATGACTGACAAAACTCTGGCAGTCAGCCTGCAATGGTCTGTCTGCTTTGCACGTGCTGTTGCAAGGAGACTGCACCGTTATGGGATGTAGGATTGCAGCTTTGTGAGGAATACATGGGATTTGAGTACCCATTCAATGCTTCACTTTTTTTTCCCCACATTACTGATCTGCAAAGTTCAGCGGAGTCAGTCCTTGCTACTAACCAAAGAGAAACACCACACCCTGCTGCTTGCTGAGGGGGACATAGGACTTTAATTGATCACAGAATCAATTAGGTCTGAAAAGACCTCTGAGATCAAGTCCAACCTGTGACTGAACACCACAGTGTCAACCAGATCATGGCACTGAGTGCCGCTTCCAGTCTTTCCTTAAACACCTCCAGGGACAGAGACTCCACCACCTCCCTGGGCAATCCATTCCAATCTCTTTCTTTGAAGAAATTCCTTCTAATGTCCGACCTAAGCATCCCGTGGCTTGAGACTGTGCACTCTCACCCGACCGCTCGTTCCCTGGGAGCAGAGCCTGACCCCACCCGGCTGCACCCTCCTGTCAGGGAGTTTGCAGGAGCCTCCTTTTCCCCAGGCTGAGCCCCTCCAGCTGCCTCCCCAGGCCGCTCCAGCGGAGCATCAGCCATGGAATACTGGGGACAGCAGAGGGGCCGCCTGCCCCGTGGGTGCTCGGGAAGTTGAAGGCTTCATGGAAGGCAGCGTTCCCCTTGGCTCCACGGGGTCCCCGCATCCCACGTCCCCAGCTCCACTCTCACCCTTGGTCCCCACAGCTCCCCATCACCCACGTCCCGCTCCCTGGACCCCCATCTCTGTGTCACTGATGCCGCTCAGTGCCCCCACCCCCATGTCCCCATCCCCAGGGATCCTATCCTCAGGTGAAATCTCCGGGTCTCCACATCCTTTGGGTCCCCATGCCCTGGGTCCCCACCACCACCCAAGGTTGTCACCCACAGGCCCCCATGCCCGGTGTCCCCCCGCCCGCTCCGCTCCCTCCCGGTGTCACCCACAGGGCCCCATGCCCGGTGTCCCCCCGCCCGCTCCGGTCCCTCCCGGTGTCACCCACAGGGCCCCATGCCCGGTGTCCCCCCGCCCGCTCCGGTCCCTCCCGGTGTCACCCACAGGGCCCCATGCCCGGTGTCCCCCCGCCCGCTCCGGTCCCTCCCGGTGTCACCCACAGGGCCCCATGCCCGGTGTCCCCCCGCCCGCTCCGGTCCCTCCCGGTGTCACCCACAGGGCCCCATGCCCGGTGTCCCCCCGCCCGCTCCGGTCCCTCCCGGTGTCACCCACAGGGCCCCATGCCCGGTGTCCCCCCGCCCGCTCCGGTCCCTCCCGGTGTCACCCACAGGGCCCCATGCCCGGTGTCCCCCCGCCCGCTCCGGTCCCTCCCGGTGTCACCCACAGGGCCCCATGCCCGGTGTCCCCCCGCCCGCTCCGGTCCCTCCCGGTGTCNGGCGCTCCCATGGCAGCGCCCCGTCACGTTGTCCGGTCCATGCGGGCGGGGCGGAGCCGCTCCCGCCCCAGCAGCGCCATGGCGGCGGCTCGGTGACACCGCGCTCCGCGGCCGCCCGGACACCGCAGGTACCTCCGCCCGGGGGATGCCCGCGCGGCCGGGCTCTGCCCGCGGGCGGCTCCGCCCGTCCCCCGCGGCTCCTCGCGGCCGCCAAAGGGCGGTGCCCGGTCCCCCCGCGGCTCCGCTCACCGCGCCGGGGCCGGGGAGCTTCGGCCGGGCGGGG
>VZTE01002616.1:1948523-2008361 GCA_013397775.1 Eulacestoma nigropectus | reverse complement strand
TGGAACGGCTGGGGAAGCTCTCGCGCTCTCTCTCTGTACCTCACTAGAGCAGCCCAGCCCTCCTTTGGGTTTCAGCATCCCGTAAGTCGGCTTTGTGGCGAGGGGCTGTGACTTGCGTGCCTTGCGCGACTGTTGTGGCAGAGGTGAATCGGAAGGTGCTCCCCGTCTTTAGGAAAAGTGCAGAGTCATTAGATGCTTTTCGTGTCATACTTTGTAGGTATTACTGGTTTACCCATCCAGATTTATTTTATTTTTTAAAATCTGCTTTTATATTTTTGCACTTGTTGCTGAGGTTATCAGCGCCTTTAATTTTTAATTTGATTTCTGTTGGAAATTGTGACAAGCATCCAAATTGCTACCAGCTATAGATGTGGTAGACAAGTTTAGTTTATGCTGTAATATTATCTGAACTAATGCAAAATAAGCCTCTGATCTGTTCCCTCCTTTTAATTACACAGTTGAGAATGTTGTCTTTTATTAGACTGGTTATTGTAGCTTGGAAAGTACACGATTTTCTAGGATGGTTTTCAGTTCTGAAATAGGAGCAGGGTAAGTCTCAAAGCTAAGTATGAGCTGAGGAAAAAAGTCCTTAATTTAATTAGGTATAATCAGTTTCCAAAGAAACAGAGGAGTAGTTGCTCTCTGCTGGGTGGAGAGTACTGGGAAAGGAAGGGGAAAGAATGGGAAAATGGTGCAGAGAGAGGAGACAGGTACCAGCCTCTAAAACCTGCTGTGAAGGCACTGGCAGAGATGAAAACGGTTCCTGTGGGAATAGCGGGGACATGAGTCTGCAAAGTCATGGGAGTGTTCAGAGGAAAACCTGAAGCTGCTTCCTGACTTCTGTTAGAAATATGGGAAGTGATGTAAAAGATGGTCACTAACCTGACAATGAAGTGTTAGCTACAGGAGATGTAGTTGCTGGTTAGAGCTGGGGGAAGTCTGAAGCCATGCTAACAGGAATAATAACCGTATCAACAAATTAAGATGAAACAAACCACATGACAAGCGCACACCGTCCTGAAAGTCTCTTAATGGGATGGGAATCTTCAGTGGGTTTTTGCAGTGTTTGTTTGTGATTCTCAAGCACGATAGCTGTGGTGAAGTTAATTTGTGCTTCCAAAGAACTGACTGATGTTATCTTGGAAGAAGGGGGCTAGGGAAATGAGGGAGATCGTAAATATCTGGATATGTCTTGCTGTGCGTCTGCTATGGCAAACTATATTTTGAATTATTATTTCTCTAAAATCAGCAGTTCTTACAGTGGATAATGTAGATGGGTTATACAGATTTAATAGGCTGAGAACTAAGGTTGCTATAATAGTATATAGTAACACCTTTCGTCTGTTAATCATGAAAAAATTGAGTTTCAGGTTAGAGATGTGTCTTTTTCTCTCTTGTGTATTGTTAAAGTGTAGCAGATAGCTGCTACTTTATCTCTGCTTCAGCCCTTTCCTGAGTGCTTGGAAAGTTGGTCTTGATTAATTGCTCAGGTCATTTAAATCTTAAATTAAAAAAATTGCTGGCTACAAATGTCATGTGTTATGTTGGATAATGAAAGTTTCAACTGTATCTTTATGTTGCTTACTTAAGAATTAATATATCTAGTGTTTAATTTGTCCAACTATTCTGATTTTCCGGTTTCTAAAGAAAAATGTAGCACTCAAAAACCTCAGTAGAAAACCTTGCAAAAATATTTTTGAATACAGAACTGCGTATCTCTCTCCTGGACCATTATGGAACTTTAAAAAAATGGCACAAAATTTATGAATATAAGATTTTGAAGATGAGTAAGAACTATAAATAAATCCCCACAGTATATAGAGAAGTGATCTTCCTCAGTTACTCTGTTTTCTGCCAGTCTTTAATTTATGACTGTTGTGTTACTGAAGGCAGTCATTTATACTTTTTTGTATCTCAGAAGTCACTTTGAAATGTCTTATCGAAGTAGTTAGAAATTCAGAATCTCTGAGCTTGACGTGCAGTGCATGGTCCTAGAATGTAAATACTTCGGGACAGTGATAATGCAGTGATTGTGTTTTGTACTTAATACTGTCTGGAAATATCAATGCTCAGATTAATGCAGCTCCCAAGTGCCTGGAACCGGCTGTTTAGAAAGTATGCATAGTATTGCTGATCAAGAAAACATTTTTTAAGTTCCACCAGAATTTTTCTCTTCTCTAATTGGATGCAGACCTGTCACTTACTTCATCTTCTGAAGTGTGTAATTAAATTTAGTTGTTATTGTTTCGTTCTTGTATGAAACTTCTGTGTTTTGCAACCCAGAGTTTTGTAATAGAATTTACGTGAAAGATCCGAAACAGAACTGAAGCAAATGCTGTTGAAAAACACAGAATGTGTGCTGTTCTCTCGAGGATGTGGTTTGGTACCTGACACCAGTGCAGAGGGCTTCATGGAGCTTTCTGGATAACAGGAGGCAGGGCTGTACAAAGCTGCAGCTTTAATTAAAAGGATGGCACTCTTCAGGCTTGGGGTCATGTCTTCAGCAGTGTTTGAACAACAGAATTGTCTTTGCAGAGAGCCTGAAACAGAAGAGCAAGAGGGGAACTTCTGAATGCTTTGAGTGAATGTCAGCTTGGATGCCACCAGTGATACTCGATGTGCCGATCATTGTGAGCTGCTGTAGTTACTGTGGGGCAGTGCCACAGTGAGAGCTGGGCTGAGGGTTTATAAAAACCAGAATTAATACAGGTATAGATGGACATTGGCTGACAAATAGTTATGCAGTTCATTGAAGACAGTTTCATTTCCTTTAGGATGTCTCAGCTTCCAAAAGTTTGTGAAATGCTGACATGCACTAAGCCAAATTTTGATCGTTACTGTAGCTCTTGCAATCTCTTGCCTTCTAAAAGGGCTTAAACTGGAAAGAAGGGGAAGATAGAAGTGCCTGATTGTATTGTAGAGCAAAAGGCACTCTCAAGTCCCACCTATTACATAAAATTAGTTTTTCGGGGCAAAACAGGTTTGACAATTTGCAGGAACTATTTTCCCCCTCCTTCTTACATTAAATCTCAGACAAATATTAATCATATGGATTTTCAGTGTAAGCCAAACGTTTGAGTCATTGTGAATCTCACTGTTTTGAAACATTAAAAGAGCTGAGTAATGTTAAGATTAAAATTATTTTATCAGGTTTTAATTTTAAAATGGGGTGGGGAGGGGAACAAAATGAAATCATCAAATCAATCCCAGGATTGAATGTGCTTCTTAAATGAGATTGAAAGTCTTGGAGCTGCTTTCAGTGACTGTCTTGGCAGCTTTACAAGAACAAATCACCTCCTCACAATGAGCAGTGGGAACTCTTGGACCTGCCTGGTTTGTTTTCATCATGCAGGTATTAATTCAGGTGGTCAGCATCTAGTCTAGCACAGGGCATCCAAGCAGTTTCAGAATAACTTGATGATTTAATTATTGTTGAATTATTTTTTGTATATGTTTTTCCTGCCCTCTATATATATATATATTTTTTTTAAATGTAGTAATTATTTCTAACATAAATTGCACTTGTGTAATTTTATGTTTATATATTGAACTGCAGTTTGTGTGGTATTTGTGTACATTTGAAGTCTTGCATTAAAATTAAAGGTGCTCATTTATGATCTGTTGTTGAAATGTGGTATTTAAGATTGGTCTGTTTAAAAGAAATATTTGATCCGAGTATTTTTCTGGTGACCCTTTGTGTCATACTTGATTGCTTTAGGTGATTGTTCATATAAAACAGTTTTATTCCTAGTTTGGAAAAGAAAGACATTTTTCTTCTTTCAGATGCTTGATTTAAGCTGAGCTTAGTTGTTACTGAGCTGAAAGAAGTATTCAGATTCCATGTGTAGATGTTATGCTTGTCAAAGTCTGATTTCACTCACTAAATTTAGTGTGTACCTAGTGATTTTGATTAGTTTTGATTATTTGACTTAAAGATTTTGACAGTGTAATGTAATGTCACGGTACTAAAAATTAGTAAATTGGAGTACACTAGGTTTTAGGTAGTTAAATTCTATAAAAGCTTTCTCCCCCGCCAAAAAAATGAATTAGGTTTAGGACCATGTATTTATCTTGTGTTGCCATTGAGGAGGCAGACTGGAGCCCTTTCCTTTGCTTGTACACGGTGCTGATGGGAAGATCTGATCAAGTTTTATTGTAATCTCAACATTAGGCAGAGTTAAAAAACCAGCACAGCAAAGTTTCCATGACAGCATGAAGTCCAGATGCCCTAGAATTTCAAGAAATTAATCATGACATTAGTACCATTTTCCTTCCATTGAATGGTAGGAAGGACATAGCAGGGGGGTTGGGTGCTCCTAACAATTTTAGGGGAGAAGAGCAGTGGTCCAGTGGGAGGTGTTACAGCTTTTTATAGGACAGTGAATGCGTCTTTTCAGTCTCACTGACTGACACTTGTTGGACAAGAAACTTCTTCACTGCTTTTTCAAGTAGTTTTAATACAAGGTGTCTAAATACAAAACGAATAGAAAGTATGGAGAATGAGGTGGCCCAGAAGTAAAACTATGGTTTTGGTGCTACAAACACAACCTTAATTTCTAAGATACGCGCCAGAAAAGGGGAAACTCGTCTTTTATCTTGGAAGCATCCCAAAAGAGGGAGCTGGATTATTTATTTATTTTTATACAGCAGAATAAAAATAAAATACTAGTCCAAAATAACTGTCCTGTAAATGAGTATTTACTGATATGAGCACTTCAGTGCAGTTGCCCACACTTTAGGAAAAAGCAGCTGATTTGGAAGGTCAGGTAGCTGGAGATGAGAAGTCATTAAGGCTTTTTTTTCCCTGCTCATCTGTTAGACTTTCTTACAAATGCAGATAGATGGGCATCAAAGGCCAAACATGCACTTTGAAAAGGGATGAAGTGAAGAAAGTTGACTTTTCCTGGTGGTGCTGCTTCACAAGCTTGAGGAATTCTCTGTTCTCAATCTCTACAGAAACCTCATGGCCCTAAATTGTAGAGCTTTGGTAACTGTGACAGGATGAGAGCTGAAAGGCCAACAACCTTAGCAAACAGTTGAATTGCTGCAGAGTTTTAGAGCTGGGCCTGTGTTTGCCTTTGCATTGAGTCAGGCATCCCCGTGCTTTGCATGCAGCTTCTGGAAGCAGGAACTGGAGAATCTTCAGCCATTTTTACTGAGCTGTCAGTCACCACTGCTGAGAAAAACTCAGATGGTGGAATGCATATCCCAAACATTAAACCCAAAAGGCTTCCAAGAGCAGTGTCTGCTCTGTGGTGAGGGCTAGAACTGACAGGGATTTAGCTGAGCTGCTGTCCTGGCTCACTGTGACTGAGGCATGTAGGGAGCATTTACAGGAACAGAAGTTCCAGTGGATTGGAAAGACCCTGGAGCAAAGCAGGTTGTGGAGCCATGGGCTCTCTCTTGGCCATGGTGCCTGACTGATTATTCCTGTCTGTAACCTTGGGCTTTGTCTCCACAGGGGAATTCTGCTGTTTATAACCTAGTGAGCATCATGTGTTCATAAAAAAGTTTTCATATCAAAAATAGACAATGGTACTTTGTGGAAGACTGCTACAGGTGGGAATACTGTACTTCTTTGCAGCAGCAGTTTGTTTCCCTTTTATCCTCTTCTGTTGGAAACTTTACTTAGGGCCATTTTCTTTACAGGCAGATAGGTCATTTCTGACTTTTGACCAGTTAAAAATTACTTTCTATAAAGACACCCTTTATTTTGAGAACCCTGCAAGTGTAAATATAGTTATGAACACAGTGCTACTGATTTCATTAACATAACTTCTTTCTTAAATACTGGATGTAGTATCTTTAGTAAGTGACTGTCTGAAAACAGGCATTACTGTTTGAGAAACATTAAAAGCAATTCCAAAGAGTATGGATTGGATATATCAGGCTCATCACAAGTGGTATCAGAAGTATATACATAGCCCATGTACCCTTAATCCCATACTTGAATTAGAAGGGGTGAAAAAACAGTACACAGGGTTTTTACTTTCTAGCACTGGATTTCTTATTGTCTGTTAGTGTGAGTTTTTTGATAGATTTTTTTAAAGTACATGCATCTCATATAAATGTAAATATCAAAAAAAAAAAATTTTTTTTTAGAAAAGCCTTCTAAAGTAGCCTGAACACTAGTCTGGAAGAGAATTAAATGTTCATGGCCTCAAATCACAAGTAATTGACCAGAAATGTGTTGTGAACCAAAAGCAAAATTAAAATTAGACCTGAGGGCAGTAGTTTTATCTGACCTTTGTATAATTGGTATTAAAAAAAGCACGAATGTTTATATTGCCTTGTTTTCTTGTGAAAGGGTGCAGCTGTAAGCTGTGCTCAGCTGCGTGGGGATGTGCAGCACATAATGCCTCGCTGTGACTCCGGTACCAGGGGAGTGCCTGTGGTGCTGAGTGGGGAGGAGGGCAGGGTGCTGGGGACCGTGTATACATCGAATGCATGGCTTCTCCCGAGCTGATGGTGCATTTGAAAGGATGCAGTGTGTGTGTGTGACTGGTACTGCTGGGCTTTCTGCTCCTCAAGAGAGTGAGAATGCTCCACTTTCAAAAACTGTCAGCCAGGAATTATTGCAGTTGAGTGTACAGTCATCTGAGCTGAATGGAGGCACTTTTCCTGTAGACACTATAGTTTCCCCTAATATGTATCTTCTCCACTGACTTTAAACCTGAAATCTTCTGTGCACTTGGTGCTTTTTATGCACACTGTGCAGTCTGCTCACTCTCAGATAACAGGAGGCTGCTTCAGTAATCTTTTGTGCCTGTAGGTGCCAGACCAGATTTTATATGCATAGCACTGCTTGGCCCTGCATGATGCCACTTCAGTAAATACCGATGTATTAGCCCCTTAAAAAAATCCCAAGTCAAACTTACTTAGAGATGGATTTAAATGTAAATGAGGGTCTTTCAAAATGACTTTGAATTGTCACTCTGCAGTATGCTTTTCTAGTAAAATGTTAAAGTAGCTTCTAGGTATGGCTGGCTATTTGAAGAGACAAAAGCCCTCAGCTCACTCCATATGTGTGTGTCCACCTGTCTGTCCCCAAGGAAGAAATTGGACTGGAACCATCTCTGTCTTCTTACTTCGGGTTATATCTTTCTGCTTCATTAAGATCTTTCTTGCCATTTCTTACATGTTTTGAATTGCAAAACCAGTAATAATTTGTTCAGTGTCCTGAGGTCAGTGAACCAAGTTTTTACTGAAGAATCATTATTATAGTCACTAAAGACAAGATAATTTGAATTTCACATGAAGTTCTGTTTGCATGGAGTGTGATAAAAATAAATCTGTGCTTATGTACTGAAACATTTTGACCTGGAAACGAACATAATGAATATAAGATGCAAGGATGTTAATTTTGGAAAAATTACTGTTGGACTGTGAAATATTCATAACTTTAAAAAATTCCTTCCTTCCTGTGCTTTTCTCAGCCTTATGCTTAACACTGAATTTCTTGAGGCTTTTTTTCTAGAATCTAGTGTGTGTGGGCTAAGAAGAGTAAGGCCTTTCTGCGTGTGTTTTATGAATGTACTTGGCTTAGACTTTAGCTGGGTCTTAGAAATAAACTCTCATATCTCTGAGCTTAAGACACCAGTCTCATGAGCTGTCAGGCAAATGAAGGGTAACCGTCTAAAGTCAGCAATGTTTATTTTCTAGTAAACTTAAGAATCACTTCACTTTAAATTCTAAACTGATTTCCTTTGTCTGTTTTGTGACTGCTGTCAACAAGGTCAGTGTTTGTTGGTCTGTTTGTCCTCCATGGAAACCATAATCAAACCACTCACCAAACTCAACGTGGGCCGTGCCCTGGTGTGTTGGGGCTGGTCCCTGTGGGATCACGGAGTGATTTGGGTTGGAAGGGGACCTTGAAGATGACCCAGTTCCAGCCTGACCCGTGTGGGTTCGCTCTCTGTGAGCCGAGCGATGGCTTCGAGACGTGGCAGCACCGCGGGACGTGCTCGAGCTGCTGCTTCCTCTGCTCCCCTCTGTGGCTGAAAAACACTCAAGGGTGATGTTTACTGTGCTCAAGTCTGAAGGTGAACACAGAGGTTTATATTCTGTTCGTAACTCCAAGTAGTTATTGTGGTAAACAGAAGTGTTTTGATGTGGCAGGCTTTATTTCAAAGTCCTATTAAAAATCCCTGGCTGAGTGTGTACGTGTGTATAAAATGGCACACATTTCTGTTCTTTAGGATGAGTAGGTCCCAGGTGTTTTGGCCAAGGGAGGAAGGAGCAATATTGTTGCCTTGAGACTGCTTGTGCCACCCTGTTGGTGGGTGGGGTTGTGTCCCTGATGTAACTGCTCGGGGCATGTGGGCACACAGAGAGGCCAGACTTGAATCCCTCTCATTCGTAGTTTGCTTGAGCCTCTCTTGTGACCTCTCCTTTCCAGCTGTCCATGCAGTTTTGAGCACACACATTCATCGGGCCCTTAAAATTGGGGATGGTATCTCTTAGAGGAATGGGTGTTTAAGTAAGTTCTGCTCATACCCTTCCTCTCGAGAGGCGTTGGTTGATTATTTCCTGTTTTTGTACCAAAGCTATAATGGAGACATATCACTTTAAAACACTTCCAAAATGTGCAGAAGTGCAACAATAGCACTGACCTCAGTGAGCGAGGTCACACCCAGGCTGCTTCCTGTTTTCTTCTTGGGGAGACCAGAGGCCCTGAGCATGGGAGAACTCCCCTTTGCATCTGCCTGGGGATCGGAAATCAGAGTGGCAATTAATTATTTCTGACAAAATGAAATTTAAAAATCTTAAGGAAAAGATTCAGTTAGGATTTCCAGGCTTACTTTCTAAATGGTAACCAGTTTTTGAGGGAATAACCATTATTCTCTTACTTAACTGATGTGTGTAAGATGTTCTGCAGTTAGTGCGTTCCTCAAAAGTATACATTAAAGATAAAGGAGGGAGATGGACTGAAGAGGTTTGAGAGGAGAGAGAAAGACCAGGGTATGCAATGGGGCAATTGCAGCCTTTAGATACTGTTATTTAAACTTATCCCAGCATTATTCTTCTGAGATTCAAGTATTAGTTGACCAGTATAAAAGCTCCTTGCTTTGTTGTCTTTGTTTATTGATGCAGTACTGCTACAGGTCAGAACAAAGAAAGCTTGAGAGAATGGATAGCTGGAGAGGTCTCAGAGAAACAAAGGAGAGGCAGCATAGGGCCAAGGTATAGTAAAAAAAGCCATTAAATGTTTCATTTTCCTCAGTGGAGAACTGAGTGTATGTGTGGTTCTCAAACAGCCGTACCATAGAAAATACATTATGTAAAATTCCAACTGAAATACCTTTGGTATATGAAGGTGTGTAACTGCAGCGCAGCATTAATGCACTTACTTTAAATGACTGCTGTGTGGGCCGAGATTTCACTTGATGTAAGACTTTCACCACCATGTCCAAGTTTGTAGATTTTAAATATGTCAAATCCATTCTCTTCAGGCTGTAAGAAATAAAACCTCTCTCTACTCTTCTGTATTCATGGCTTTGGGGAGACATAAATGACTGGGCAAAGCTGCCAAAGTCTTGTTTAGTATCACTAAATGAAGAAATGTTTTATCAAAATCTTCTCTGGCACATCCTGAATGTATAAAGTGTTGGTTTGTATGGTATGCTGGCAGGGCTCAGCTTCAGAGCCAGAACCCATTGTCCACAGCCTGAGTGTCTGTGAGTTACCAATGTATCTCCCTTGAGAGAGCTGAAGTATTTCTTGGTGTCTTTCCCCTATATTTAGTCAAGTGCTATAGTTAGCATTCCTTATGTTTAGCCACCTGTGTGATCACTAGAAGAGAGGATCATATGAAAGCCATGGAACCTCCTTTCTCCTGCTGTCTGTTGGTCACTTGGAGATCTTGCTGCGTAGGAGTGGAAAACCTGTGGTTGGTAAGTGTAGGTAAGCACTAATTTCAGTTCTAGAGGACTGATTTTTTGAAACAAAATGGAATTCTTACCTAAATAACTCTGTGGTTGATAGCTCTTAAGAATCCAGTCAAACAGACTGTTCTTTCTGCAGTCCCTTTAATCTCTATATATTTGGCACGAAAATAGCAATGTGTTGTTGTGGGGAGGGGCGTATTTACACTCTCTAGTAACTCTTGCAGAGAAAAGGGTATTTTTCCAGCCACAAAGTTTCGAGTCCACAGGTTGCAGAGAGAGTACTTTGGAGACAAGACCCTGGGATAATTTGTCACTGCCTGCCTGTATAATGAAGAATTAAACTCTTAGCAAATGATGTTGCTACTGAATCAGGACTAGTGTAAGGAGTAATTTATCTGTGGAACGCTCAAGCCTGCCCATGGCTTTCTTGGCACTAGATACACTGTGGAATCTGACTTAGTTAATTATTCTGCCTTGGGAGGCGCTTTATTTTGGTATCAGTAAATTCACTTGTATGAGTCCACTGAGGAGAAATTGCACTGAGGTGCAGTTCAGCCTGCAAATGACGGAGGGCAAGGATGTGCCTCCCTGGCTACACAAAGTCAATGCGCACGAGCTCCCTGTGCTGTTGCTTCTGATGGAAGCATCTCGTGTCCTCAACCTCATTTCCTACTGCTTTGGGTGTCCTGCAGTGGCACACCCTCGGCTACCAAAGGTACAAAAAAGTTCTTCCCTGTCCTGTTGCTCTTCCCCTCAAGGCCTCAGCAGGTGAAATTGTTCATAGTGCATCGTGCACATCATGAGTTGCGTTTGAAGAGAAGCATCTGACCTCTTTCATCAGAGGTGCTACCTCTGAATGCTGAAAAGCAGATACCACGAGCATTCTGCATCTGAGTGAACTCAGAATATTTTTTTTCTGATTCAGCATTTATTAAAAATATGAATAAGTCAGGGAAGTAAACATCACATTACCCCAGTCTCCTGAGATGCAGGAGGAATCCTCACTCACTCTTTCTGCTCATACAGGTGCAAGAGCTGATGGCTTTGCTGTATATATGACTGAGCATGGTACAACTGGGCTCCTGGGGAAATTCATGTTTGGAATAAAGATGTTTCTGGGCTGTGAAGCTGCACTCCTTCCTGGCTGTAGTGTTTTGATCTTGGAGGGGAGAGTGAACAGGCATTGTGTGTCCTTTGTAACCTAGTTTGGGTTGGTGTTGAATCCACTGAGGTTTTCAGTAATTTGTATGAGGAAAAATCTGCAACAACAGAGATCACCTCTGTTCTTGGCAATCCTTGTAAGCCCTGCCAAAAGCAGTGTCAGCGTTTAATCTGGTAAAACCCAAGTTGTTTACCTGATGCCTGGTAGCACACTTCAAAGTTGTGGTGGTGTCTTTATTCTCTGCACTGAGGACAGGTTTGTAGGATGCAGCCTCTGCTTTGCCAGTGCTGCCAAGCATCTCAGTTCTGTGTTCTGTGCTTCGCTGGTCACCTCGCTGATAGGCTTAGAAACAATATTACAGCAAGTAAAGCTAGCCTGGGTAATGGTCTTTGCAGTAACTACTTCTCTTTAACCATACTGCTGTAGCATCAGAAGTATTAAAACAGACACAGATGCATCCACAAGTTCCAAGTTTCCAAGCGTGTGCTTATCTTCCTGTGTTGCTGTCGTGAACGTGGTGACATCAGTAAGATGCTCCCACAGGAGTTTGACAGGAGTTCAGAGATGCTGCTTGCAGAGTTAGTGTGAATCTGGAAATGCATCCTTGAGAGTTTCCTCCCTACCCACTCAATTTCTGTAGTTTCCTGTGGGCACATGAAAATAGTGCTTGAAAAAAAAAGTAAAAATCTCAAGTGGAAGCATCTTTCTCCCAGTTCTGCTAAATACTTAAAGGTGGATGATGATCTGAACACACAGGCCTTTTGCCTTGGGAGCTGCTGCCAGGCAGTGCAACACTGTTGGATACACTTCAGTTTAATGGTTGAACTGCACTTAGTTTGTTTACTGTAGTATCTTGGTGTTTATACACAGCTTAATATCTCAGAGTTTGCTGTTCAAATGCTGTGTACTGGAAAGGAACTTTAATGCTTAAAGCTATAGTGATCCAGTTCTAAAGTGAACCTGGATTTTGTGGAAGCGTGTGCTGGTTTGAAGGCAGTTCTGCTCATTGAGGTGTAGCTTGACCTTGCACCACTGACACATTTCTACTGAGCAGTGATGCTTAAGGCTTTGCAGATTTAGAACATGCTGCTAGGGCTTTTCAACTCCTAAAAAAAGTTTCTTTCAAAAATATGAAGGATCATTGTCCTTTCATTTGCTTCAGAATTATTTTCAAACTAAATACATGTGGGTGAGTGAGAAGGCTTCTGGAGTTTGTCCATGTAGGAACTTGGAGAAGTGTAACACGATTTAAAGCTGTGAAGTTTAACAGCTGTGTAGCTGCTGGTGCAGCTTGGTACAGAAATGGCATTAGTGGGTGAACAGTGATGATATGAGTGACATTAATTAAGATAAACTTTATGTGCAGAATGGTCATTGATGGTCTTTGAATGCCAGTGCAGTGCTACAGCTCATTCTCAAATCTGCTCACAGCTTTACCTATGAATAGAAAAATGTCCTAACTTTGGGTGCTTGTGGCTGGCCATGCGTGCTTCCAGTTGTGAGTAATGTCACTTTCTTTATGATCAGTAATTCTCTGTGAGAATTTGAAGTGACTTGTCTACAGAGCACTGAAGTGTGTGGCACATCACAAGGCAGAAGCTGATCTCCCTTCTCAGAAAATTAGAGATACATCAACTTCCCTGCTAGGAATCTTTATCTCCTGTTAAAAATAGCACGCAAGACTACTGAACATCGGCAGACAGCATGGCTGGCTTGCTTTAGACCTTTGAGAGCATTGTTTTTTCTGTGTTACCTTTCCGTAGGTTCTGGAATAAAAAAGGAAAATCATACTGAAAAGGTTAATTTGACACTGTCAGAACTGAAAGGGGGCTGTATTTCATAGAGGTATCCTCATTAAAGGCATTAAGGTTGTAATTAAACTCGATAGCCTATAAAGGTATGTGATTAATGCGTGTGCTAAAGTCATGATTTTAATGCTTAGTTTTTAAAATTGGACACGAGTGTTGATGACTTGTGTGTTACGCCTGCTGGGCATTAAGCAGTGTTAAATAATCTGGGCTTCAGAAAAAGGAACATGGGAGAAAATGGAGTGGTCTAGAGAATTCCCATGTGAATTACAACATCTCTGTAGTGAGCAGAGCACAGGTTTAAGGAAGGGAAAGGTGTGAACCTCCCAGTTTGCTTACACATAGCTGGAGATACTAGTTAAGAGCTGAGTCACCATCCCTCTTACTGATGAGGATGTATTTTGATTTGGAGATGATCCAACTTATGTGTGTTTGTGAGTTGGTTCTGAAATGGACTTGAAGTGATACCTGTGGGTAGCACAGAGGTTGAGATTGAAAGGAAGTAGATGGATAATTAGTGAAGATACTTTTCTTCTTGAGCAGCAATGAAGTCTGTAGCTCTCAAACACTTACATAAACTGTTAGTCCAAGGATGATTATTTTATTACAGATTGCTTTGAACCAAAACTTCTCGCTCTTTTATATGGGTGTTGTGTTTTATAGATGGAAAAAAGCTTTCCAGAGTCAGTCTTTTAGAGCACATCACTACTGAACTGCAGAGAACCAGTAGCCAGACCAAATAAAGGGGTTTCCCTAGAGGTCTACAACTTACCAGACACACTGTGACCTTTTTTCCTCTGTTTTTTTGGCCATTTTTCAGTGGACTAAATAGGAAGCGTAGACTAACATTTTGAATAGGTTCTTCCTGATTCTTTTCCTTCCTTCCTCAATTTTCATTTTGTGAGTAGTAGTCTGACTTGTCTGTCTTCTATAAGCTAGAAGTGTTTTGGCTTTTTAGATAATGTCATGGGACTACCATCATCACTTTTCTGGTGTGCTTTTTCTGTCATGAAAAAATTACAAATAAGTGCCTGGCTTGTTTGTGAGCAATTTACTTGCTGATGTTGCTTTCACTGCAAGGATATTGAAGTCCCCGTGTGTGAATAGACTTAAGAGGTCTCTAGTGGTGTTTGGCTGCACTGCTGTGCTGGGTATAAAAAAACTGAAAATTGCTCTGAGGAAACTTTGTTCAACACACTGAAAAAAAATGGATGCAAAAATCTGATATAAAAAAAAAAATTACTCACCTGAAAGTGTGCCTGCATGCGGTCTTACTGTTAATTGATCTTTTTATTACGTTTGCTTTGAGTCCTTGTTCAGATGACAACTGCTTTAGGAAGCTGAGGGCTGTACCAGCCCAAGGATGCTTTTAGGGATGGTTTGGTCTTTGCTATCCCGTTTCGCTTTGTGGGTGCTTTGGAAATTACGAGATCATAGTGCCTTGCCTGAGAAGAGTATGAGAAAAAGGTGGAGAAAATCTGCTGTAGTCTAGGATTCAAAAATCTCTTCTTTAATTAAAATCAAGTCTGCCCTGGAATGTCCTGTGCAAGGTGCCTGTATCATAGCCCTGTTGAGCCCAGGGGTAAATACTGGAAGGACCTGCAGCCTCTGCTCTGTGTTGCCATCCCGGGGCACAGACTGACAGAGATTTCTGGGTGGGGGAGCAGGGAGTTACTACAAAACAGGTGTGTAAAGTACAGTGGGTGGCTCTATGGATAGATGCTTTTATATTCAAAATAAACTTCACTTAATTCTGCTTTTTGTGGTAATTCAGGAATTGAAATCACTTAGGTTTTGCCAAATTCATTGACACAATGTACGAAAGGGAATGTCTATTTGGAAGCCTTTCTAAAAGCAGAATTAAAAAATATATATATGTAGGTTCTTAGGTCTTTTGTTCTGTTTTTTAAAGAGGAGAAAAATAACTTTCCGTGTCTGTTTCTTCCCTCTTATTGGCAGGTTTTCTTCACCAGTGGAGTGTGAGAAATAGAGGCTGAACAAAATGAGTGAGCTGGAGCAGTTACGGCAGGAGGCAGAGCAGCTGCGAAACCAAATCAGAGTAAGAATTGTGAATTGCTTATTTTCTGTGATAAAGTTCCTCCTTTAAGGGAATAAGCTGTAAAGATCTATCAGTTGTTCCTGTTTCACTTGTGCAGAGCTTGAAATATTTTCAGAATGTTTGATTAAAAATCAGAAAAGCCATTGGTGTAATGAAGTAAATTTGTAATATTTCTTGAACAAAATGTTCTATTTCCTGTTGAAGTTTGCTAAGTTTTGGTGCGAGTGGTATATGTGTTTCTGCAAGTTTTATGTTCTGGATTTTTAAAAATAGAAGGGAGCAGCAAACTTCTAGAACCTAGGCATGACAAGTTGGGCTTAAGGGTCTTAGAAAAGCTTGGTCCTGCGCTAAAAGTGACCCCTGAGAAGACTGAGGTCAAAGCAGGGAGTGTGACAGAGCCTTCCAGGGTGGATGTCATTTCTACAAGCACTGTTTCTTGGCTTCCTGTTGAGTTTATTTTTATTAAATGCTGGTGGCCTCCATACATGCTATTTTTTTGTTGTATTTACTCAGTGAAGATAAACCAAGTATGAGCTGTCATGCCCAAAGTCAGTTTTCCAGGAGTCTTTTGCAACATGCCTTTATATTTCAGTGATGCAGTTTTCAGTAAAGTATAATAAGGATCTTCAAAGTCTGTTTATTTTTCATCAAAATTTTCAAAGCCTGGAGCATTGATAAATACGATTTATATGAGAATGCCTTATTTGCAAACATTCCCGTGAGTGAAGAGTACAGGTTTCTTGGCATATATTGCATGCACACAGGCTTTTTTTAGCGTGGCATCTGCTGGCAGCAGTTGTTCTGTGGTGTCTCCTGTGAGGTGTGAGGCTGCTTGGTGGTGTCAGCCATGTGCTGAACGCACTTCATGTGTCAGGACTTGTGTTGGGGGCAAATGCTGCTCATTCAGTGCCATCCAAGGAGAGCTCTGTGTCCTGTTCTCACTTAATACGCTGTGGGAAGACAGGGTGGGGATCAGGGAGTGCTGTGGCACTGTGTGCCCCTTCCACCAGCTCTGTAGAGGATACAAATAATTTTTAGCTTAAAATACTTCTTTTTTTTTTTTCAATTTAAGCTTTATTACAGAATTGCACTGCTAAAAGGGGTACATAATTTTTCAGTTCTTCCTCTGCATGCTGTGTAAAGACTTTATAATTATGTTATGTCGAGGGGAGCCAGTTAAGTCTTTGTTTAGTCTTGGTAATCACTGAGTCTGGTTTCGTGCAAAATTGTGTGAAGAAAGAGCTACCAGGCATGTTAGAGGGCTAGACTGTGCTGCAGGAACGTTTGCTTCTTTTTTAAATTTTGGAGCATAAAAATCTGATTGGTCCTTTGTTAATGACTCCATTTTGTGGCTTTAGGTCGATTTAACATTTCCTTTGTTACTCTGCCACTCAAACCTGTAACTGGATCTGTCAGATGTAGCTGAGAAACCATGGTTATATTGCCTTTGGAGTCCCCTGGCTCAGCAGTGGCCACTGGTGATTGCTTTTTGGGATCTAAGTGCAGGCTTGGATACCTTGTGCTTAATTTTAACTTCAGATTAATAGGCAAGTAAAAATGCTCCTGATGACTTAATGTCCATGAAACTTTCTGACCGAATAATTCAATTTCGTATTTGTAGAGATGACTACTTAGCTTGCTTGTTAAATCATTGCCCACTTTCTCTTTGTTTGGTGTGAGTGAAAGGATAGATACAGGATCTGGAAAATAGGGGTTTTGAGTGTCGAGGATATCTACTGGGCTGGTAATTTTCAGGAATTATTTTTGATGCACTCCTCTGAAGAGATGAGGTCACTAACAGCATTTGATATTTTATGTACAGCTAGCATTTTGCTGTCTTAGTTGTTGACAACTCTTGGGTTTTGTCTGATGTTTCCTCTAACAATGTAATCACAAAACATCAGCGCTGTGCCTAGAAGTGAGGTCCAGATAAGATGGTACCTAACAGCTTCCTAAGGTGTACAAACTGCAATGCAGAGCTTTTGATTCCCCAGTGGACTTCAGTCTGCAATATTTTAGAAGTGTTTCATGACTTTTAATTTTATTTTTGCAGTATCTAGGTGGGTACCTGTGTCTCCCCATGCAGTTACTGCAGCCAGAGCTCTGGGCTGTGCACAGACAATGTACAGCCTAAGCCTGCAGGAACTTTTAGTGCAGGAAGTTGGAACACTGAGCAGTGAATTGTTAGGTATCTGTCAGATGACTTGATGGTTAAAGCTGATTCCTAGTTCTGTCTGTGATGAAGTTCCCATGTGATATGTGTGTCCTCACTGGGAGAACTGAATTGAAGATAATGATTTTTAGAAGTGTTGCTTACTTGGCACAGTGTCATTCGAACCAGACATTTTGGACAAATACCACACTATATTTTAAAAAATATATGTAGTTTGGGGAAAAAAACTGCAATCTGAAGTGTGTGCTAGGAAAGTGTGGGGCTGCACACTGATCAAGCAGTTAGATTTTTCTCACAAATTTTGCATTGTCTGCAGCATGAACTGAGAAAAATCTGCAGTTACATAGAGGAGCTTTTTCATGTTTTGACACTAATGATTCTGTTAGATGATGCATATGTAGAAATACAGTTTCAATGTAAGAATTAAAATAGCCTAATAGCCTGTTGAAACTCTAATTTTCCTGCAATTTTGCCAGTTGTATGGCAAATATTAGACAGCCTCAAATATAGGAGTTGCTAATAGCTCGCTCTTAAAGAGAAAAAATGTTTTGTTTCATTCAGACTGCATTCAGAATTCATTTTATGTTGAACATCTTCAAGTATTTCAGGAAAATCAAACAAGTAGTCATTTAAAATCCAGTGTGTTTCTTCCTGTGGATGAAATAAATCCTGAGTGCTAAGGGATTTGCTGCTCTGGTATTTTAAACCCCTCCTGATTCCAGACGTCAACATTTTATAAATATTTCTACAGTTCAGACATTATAAAAATAAGTTGAGATGACTTAATCCGCACTCAGGCTTGCTTTTTGGGAGGAGAGCTATAAAGGGTGGTCAAAATAAACATGTACTTAAGAAATGTTAAAGTTGCAGTGTCAAGTAACTCAAGCAAGAGCTTGAAAAAAAATTGAAGATCCCATCTTGACTGCGTTGAGGCAGCTCCAAAATGTGCCAGCAAATGTTTCTTTTCCTGCTCTCAAAGGGGACCTTGCCATTCCTGCCCAGACTGAACTTTGGAGGGACACACGAAGTGCTGGTGAAGAGGCACCATCGTTTTTGGGTGGCTGCTTCAGTGGTTGCACAAGTTGGAGAAATTGGCAGGACTTGAGAGGGTTCTGTGGCTGATGCTTCAATACAGCTGTTGGTAGTTTTGACTTCGACTTGTGCTGCACAGTTCCTGTCTAATTTTAAGGCAGTTTAAACCATGTTTCTCAGAAGGAGTTGCTGACCAGATGGCTGTTTCTGGGGATGGGGCCTGAGCTGCAGGAGAGGGGTGCAGTCACAGCTATGACTAAAACCAGGTCTTGCACAATGAGTGTTGCAGGTGAGGCTCAGTGAAGCTCACCTGTGTCAGAGGTTCAATCTAGGTCTCTGATTATGCAAATGGAAGTGAAATGTGTTTTCTAGGTCAGGTTGAATCATATGCAGGAAACAAGTCCTGTGTCCACAGAGTCTGAGATAAGGAAAAAACCATGGAGTGTTTGTGTGGAGATCTGAGCACCACCCATTCCATGAAATGAGTGAGGGTGTTACTGGGCCATTTTTTTTCCCTTCAGTTTGTATCAAGTACATCATCACTTTAAGCTTTGGTGATCCTGCTGTCTGTCCTGCTCCCTGGATCCTGCCTGTTGATTTTCACCCTGCCTCTCCCAGCTAGCAAGGGAGTTAATTTGTGCAAGAGCCTCGTGTGGCACAGAGCTTGCTAACCCTGTGTAATATGTGGTTGCTTTTCCAGGTGGATCAGTTCTTCCCTTGTGCTCAGCACACCCTGAGCAAGCACATCCACCCCAGGGAAGGAATACAGGGAAAAGGGTAGGCACTGGGACTTCAGGATGGCTCCAAATGCCTTTGAATCCCATAGTCTGTAGAAAGGGAGATTCAAAGGCTGCTGGGGCATGGCCCTTCTTAAGTCCCGCTTCCTCCACTACCGCTTGTTGTGTGCCATTGCTTTTTAGATTCCTTGAACAATAAAACAAATTAGGGTGACAGAAGGAATATTGGCATGTCAGTGTGTGGCTTTGAGTGTGTTGAAGTTTAGCTCAAGAGTTACCTTTCCTTTACACCCTCTCTTTAGACCACTGAGCTGATGCTCAGTGTTGCCTTTCCGATTCAACTTGTTGCCTTCTTTTGTTTCAGGATGCCAGGAAAGCATGTAGTGACACAACTCTTGCTCAGGTATGTTTCTGTTCTTTGTGTAGGCTGTTACTTGAGAGATAAAAAAATAAAAATATCAGTTTGTGACTGTATCATGTTCCTGTGCAGTAACTGAAAGAATAAAGTGAAAGAAGCCTTTGGAAATGTACTGTGTATTTATACAGTTATTTAAAACTAAACAAAGCCCCACCAAAAAAACCCAAATAAACAAAACAGCAAAAAAACCCAACCAGTCAAAACCCCCCCACCATCTTAATGGATCCTGCTTCCAGTTTACCTTTTAAGTAGACTATGTTTATTGTGTTAAATATATTTAGAAAGACTTAAATAAACATTTTTTAGCAGTTTTTTGGAAACAGAATTATTTTGCATGTAAAGTTCTGCCGTGCATTAGAAAGTAACAGCGCAGTAAATACTGGAGCATTTTCTTTCATTGGTTTAAATTGCAAACTTTCATATTTAATAATCTGAAATAGTCTTAGTATAACGTAGAAGTATTTTAAAAGAGCTTCCTGGAGTTTCAGTGTAGCCATTGTGAAGTGTGTTATGTCTGTCATCTGTAAAATCTGTTTGTGTCGGTGTTGCTGGGTGTACACCAGTATCTTATTTTTTTCTGGTTTTTGTTGTGTGCCAAGTTAGATAATATTCTATCAAAGTTCAAATGTATTTTTGTTATCTTGTACATTAAAAATAGTTCCCAGTATCTCAGGGGTTTGTTTTGTTTATTTTTAGATCACAACAAGTCTGGACTCAGTGGGTCGAATCCAGATGCGAACCCGGCGCACGCTCAGAGGTCACTTAGCCAAAATCTATGCCATGCACTGGGGATCTGACTCCAGGTTTGTACAGAGGAGCCTGAAACCTGCCAGTCACGGGCTGGAGATCAGATTGGCACCTGGAGGTTAATGTCAGGTCCTGGGAGCCTCATGGAGTGGTGTTGGTGCCCTTGCAGGGGATCGCAGAGCACTGGTGGGGGGTTGAGAGAAGAGGTGCTTTGCTTGTCCTTGCTGTAGATATTTTGCCTTCTCCTAGAATCTGTTCCCAAGATATATTTTCACCTGAATTCCTTATTTGCTTTTGTGTAACTGTGTACTTACATGAATAATGAAAGCAGTTGTGGAGGGAGTTCATAAAATGTGTTTTCAGCAAGTTGTTTGCTTGTGTTCATTTCTAATCATGAGTCCCCATGTGATTCCTCAGTCAGGTAATATGGAGATCTAGATCTTTGCAGACTTTTTCCAACAAATACACCCCTCCAATAAAAATGAAAAAGCAGAGGATAATAAAGAAATTATGAAACTTCTGACTCACTTGATAATCATGCATGATGTATGTCTGTTTTGAGATTTTTTTGCTTGTTTTATATTAATATATTTTATTTTGTGTTCATATTTAGGCTACTAGTCAGTGCTTCTCAAGATGGAAAGTTAATTATTTGGGATAGTTATACAACAAATAAGGTAGTTATTTATAATCCTTATCAATAATTTATGTATAAGTTTTGTGTTTGAGCAGGCTTGTGTCTATTTTTTCCTATGGTTGCAAGTGAAAAATCAAAAGCAGTCTTTCTCATTCAGACATAATCTCTTTTTGTTCATGGCTAGATGAGCACTAGTGATGTGTTGTAGTTTGTGTCTGAAGCCAACAGTTAATCACATTGTAATATGTAACATTCTCACTATTACTTTGCTAGGGCAGTAGCTGTAGCTCTCTGCCTGTGTGGTGTTGCTTCTAAAACTAACTTGGTTTTGAGTTGTAGAAATAAACAACCTTTGAATTCACAAGAGTGCTTTGGGTTTGAGGGCCTACAGAGGAGAAGGAAGAAAAACAGCTGTTAGGGAAAAGCTTAGGTGGTGTGGAATGGAGCTGTGCTTCTGTAAACTCTCCAGTCTCCATGGGGACAACCATCCTCTCTTACAGCCTATTGTTTAAAGATGTAAAAAAGTTGGACAGAGAAAGCTAACTAGGATGAACAAATGTTGCAAATATTTAAGTTTACGATAGCTTTGCTATGAAATAATGTACTGAAGTTTTATATATCTGCCCTGCAGATACTACTGGTATCTATCACCCAAGGGTGTGTAAAATGCAATGAGTTGTATGTAACGCGTTGTGAACCCAAATACTGGCACGGGGGGTGTCCCGTGCCCGTGGTGTTTGTGTGCCCTGCCCCACGGCCTGAGTCCGTGCCCTCGGTGACGAGCTGTGTCTCTGCAGATGCACGCCATCCCCCTGAGGTCCTCCTGGGTGATGACCTGTGCCTACGCTCCCTCCGGCAACTACGTGGCCTGTGGGGGCTTGGACAACATCTGCTCCATCTACAACCTGAAAACCAGGGAGGGCAACGTCCGAGTGAGCCGGGAGCTGCCGGGGCACACAGGTCAGCCGTGCTCTTGCTTCACCTGGGTGTGTTACTGCACCGAGGGATACAGTCCTGCTTTGAGCCGGGCAATGCTTGTGGTGGTTATGGACTGGCTGTGGGAGAACTTGGATGCTGTTCTTGCATTTTAACCTTCAGTCATTACTCCTGGGCCAAAACCTTACATAACTGTTTTGTTTTTAGGGTACTTGTCCTGTTGTCGCTTCCTAGATGACAACCAAATTGTCACTAGCTCAGGAGACACCACTTGGTGAGTTTTTGAGCTCTGTTGGCCTTTCTTCACCCCCTCTTTCTTCTTTTTTTCTCTCCAGTGCCCTAATTTATATTTAAAACTTGAACTCTGAAGTAATGACAGACATTGTGTTAATGGTGTCACTTTATCTGCAGTGCTTTGTGGGATATTGAAACTGGCCAGCAGACCACCACGTTCACTGGGCACACTGGAGATGTGATGAGCCTCTCTTTAAGTCCAGACATGAGGACTTTTGTTTCGGGCGCCTGCGATGCCTCCTCGAAGCTTTGGGATATCCGCGATGGAATGTGCAGGCAGTCGTTCACAGGGCACGTGTCAGACATCAATGCAGTTTGTGTAAGTGATCCTCCTGTTTCCACGTGGGAAGAAGGGGGAGGATAAAGGCTACATTTGCATGAATTCAGCTTAGAGTCTACTGAGCTACCTTGATTTAAAATCAATTAGTTAGGGTAGAGAATGTTGAGGTGTATGTAATGGAGAAGGCTGTGTAATAACTTACAGTCTCCTTTGTAACTGAATTATTATTGCCATTTTCTGTGATGCACTGTGCTATTCCTGGAATAGTTTCACCTGTGTTTTTATTCAGTAACTGAGACATCACTTTTTTTAAAGAAGTAAAGAATGGACTAGGGAAAGTTTTTGAAGTGTGGCAGTGTGTTAAAAACTGAAAATTGTAGGTACGTGCAATATACCGAGAGGGTGCAATACAGCCAAGCATCCTCATCTTCAAGGTTTTTTTGTTGAACAAAAGGAGCTTCCAGCGAAGTAGTCTGGAAGGCAGTTAAAATCTGTATTGATGTTGAATATTCCCTAGAATAATTTGGTAATATTTAGAAACTGGATTATATTTCCTCTCTGTCATAGTAACACTATGTTCTGATCTGCAAGATCCAAGCTCTGGTAAATAGGGAAAGAAATTTAAAGTCGAAGCTGCATCTGTTTTTGATAAACATGAAAAATTGTTAAGGCTGAGAAAATACCAAACAGATGACCAGTACAAAAATGCAGTTCCTATACTTAGACCTGGACCCTGAGATGTGCTGGGCTCTCTCCATTCCCATTTCAATCAATATCGCTGTTGAGAGAATAACTCAGATTTGGAGTAGATTTTTTTAGGAAATTGAATTGCTTGTTTGCAGTCTTCTGTCTTGGCTGAGCCAACCTGGCTGACCAGCTCAGGATGGAACATTGTGTTCCACTTCAGCCAGGATGTGCAGAACTGGGGCTTGCTTCGTTTTGTAGGAGTCAGTGGCATCCCCTGTGACTCCTGTTACAGCACACGCAGGAACTGCCTGGGTACAGTTCCAGTCACTCAGGTGTCCCCAGTACTGTTCCAGAGGTGTTCCCTTGCGTAGCCGTGTACGTGCATTTTTTAACATGCAGATACTTCTTTAAAATAAAACATTCTGCCTTTGGTCACCCTGGTAAAACAATCCCGTGACGTTGTTAAACTAACTCACGACCCGCGTGTTTGTCTGGTGTCAGACCGTTGTCTCTCAATTAAACCTGGCAGTTTTTCCCTAATGGACACGCGTTTGCCACCGGCTCTGACGACGCCACGTGCCGCCTGTTCGACCTGCGCGCGGACCAGGAGCTGATGATGTATTCCCACGACAACATCATCTGTGGGATCACCTCCGTCGCCTTCTCCAAGAGCGGGCGCCTCCTGCTCGCGGGTTACGACGACTTCAACTGCAACGTGTGGGACACCCTCAAAGGGGAGAGGGCAGGTGAGGACACGACTGCTGGCAGCTGTTCCAAGGCCTCGGCAGCCCTGCATAGCCAACATCTGTGCAGAGTGCAGAGCCAGGGCACGGCCAGTGCTGGTGCTGATGATGTGGAATCTGCTTGATTCCTTTTAACACTCCTTTCTCTTGGAATGGCATCCTTTTATTGCATTTGGTTGCGTCTTCCAGAAGTTACACTGCTTCCAGTTCCGTGTCTGGGGTGGGAGCAGTAAATGAGTCAGGAGAACAGGCCTATTCTTGGGCTTTACAGATCTGTGTGCTGGGAGATCCCAGCTCTTGAGGCTGAGGAATGCCCTCCAAAATTGCATCTATAGAAAATGTATTTCACTGAAGTGTTTGGAATTAAGTAGTGCAAAATTACACGTTTGCATTGACTCTTGCACCCATGAGCAGCAGTAATTCAGATGTAGCTACAGGAGTCTTTTTGCTTTGCATTCCCTGCTGTTGGGAAAGAGGGGAAGTGGAAACTTCTGGTCCTTGAATTAGTCACTTGTCAGGACACAGCATGTTTTTAGCACAGCTGTTTCTTTCTCACTTCTTACAGTAACATAAATGCTGGGGCCTGGTTCAGTTCTGAACATGAGTTCTGCTGTTCAGCCTGAAAACAGATCCTTTTCCTTAGTTCTGCTAGACATATGGATAGGGAACCTTGGGAGAGCAGACATGGGCAAGAAGGGGTAGAGGGAAAGCAGAACAAAAGCAGCAAAGAGGCAGGATAGTGCTGCTCTTCTGTTTGTCACAATATATGGGGGATTTGTAATCCCTAGGGTTTGCAAAACTTAGGAAACTCAAGGCAGTTAATGCATCCAGGGCTTTGTCAAAAGACATCGCATTTGATTTTGGAAGTGCTTGATGGCTGCAGTTGTGGACAGCATGGCAGAAAATGGGGGAAAACCGGTAGAGAGCCTGATTAGGGAGGAGGACATCTCTGGGACCGGAAGGAGAAGTCATAAGGGCAGAGAGAAAAATGGAGGCAATATTGTGTGTACATATTTTTACATACCTTATTGTTGGGTTTCTTGATAAGGCTGTTACGGTCTATATGGTTCTTCAGGGTAAAGACAAAAAGGAGGATTAAGATCTCGCATTGCATCTTTTTTTAGTAAATTTAAGGCTTACCTGGGAGAGCAGAGTAACAACTGAAGTCCTTGACATCCTGCAGACACTAAACTTCTATTGCTTCTTCTTTTCCAGGTGTCCTGGCTGGCCATGACAACCGTGTCAGCTGTTTAGGTGTTACTGATGACGGCATGGCTGTAGCTACAGGGTCTTGGGACAGTTTTCTCAGAATCTGGAATTAACTGGGAGCCAAACATGTACATTCTCCATTTGAGATCTGGAGAGATCAATGCTGCAGCCTATAGCTGTGAAATAACATTTCTACCTTGTATTTGCAGGTGAAGTTTTTCTATTCACTGATTATTACACAAAAAGGCTTTCTGTAAACTAGAAAAAAAATCAAGTGAAGAAATAGGGGAGGGGGGAAGAAATCACTGACTTTTTAAAAGGGGCCAGCACACATAATCATGGTGACCGACAAACTAAGAGCCAGTCTTTTTGTTTTTGGTGGTTTGGTTAGATTGTCTTTGAAGGGTTTTTGCTTGTGCTCAGTCTGCTAATCCTGTACTTTTTTTTTGTACATAACAGAATATACACATTATAGCAGCCAACCATGTAACGTTTGTCTGTATGTAAAGAAATGTTTGCGTTTTTTAAGGAACTACATTTATAGCTTTGCTTTTAACCCGAGATGTCACTTCTGAGTTTTGTAGTGGGTGAACTAGATTGCTGTTTTAAATGTTTTTGTGAATTTACTGTAGATAAAGTGAAGCCAATGGTATGTGTGTGTTTTTTATAATGGAAGGCATTTGAATTTTTTTTAAAGGCCCTGGAGACTCCCAGTTAATACCTACCGCCTTATTCACTCACTTCTTGACCTGCTTGCCTATTTTTGATCAGGAGGGTTCTTCCTTCAAGCCAGTGGTTCCTGGTTCGTCCATTGGCAGTCATGACCTCCAAACACCAAGGAGTTAATGCCAGGTAGACTTGCACCAACAGCAGAAATAATTGGAAAATAAAATAAATACAGAAGTTTTAGCTTCCTCCCTGCAGGTTTTTGATCAGTTATCCCATGCAGTCTGTGGGTACAGAAGCCAAATGCTGAGTGCTTTCCCTTTGGCCAGCTCAGCTCTGCCCAAATGGATGGGCTTGGCCCCTCTAAAGCTCCAGCTGATCTGCACTCACAGTGACTTGGCGGCTGCTCGGAGCCCAGAGCAGTGTCTGCAGAGCTTGCTCATTCCACACCACCTGAGAAATTCAGGACTTGGCTTAAATTCCTAGAGAGGATTTAACTGTGCAGTTAATTGCTTGTAATCGCCCTCCAAATTCAGGGGTTGCCAAAGCACACACACAGCTTGTTGTCAGCTCTGTGCAGTGTGAATTTCCAAAGGAACTGTGTAACTCAGCTGTGCCTGTGTGACCCCTGAAAACTGCCCAGGATAACCTGAAGGATGTGCTTGTTCTGTGTGGTCCCTGAGGGCTGTGCCATGGGCGTTTCTAGATGCCAGCTGTTCTGCAGCTCCGACACTGTAAATTGCCGTTTCTGCTCCTTTGCTGATTTGATTCTGATTTTGATGTCAGTTGCTGAGAAATGTGACCAAGTACAGTTGAGTGCAGTGACAGGAAAATCAAGTGACTGATGCCCACTTGAAACTGCCCAGGGAGGTTGCTTAACTTTTTAGTGCCTGGCAGCATGTCTGCAGTCACAGTGGATGTTGCCTTGGGAATCTGAACGTCTGTGGCTATTTTGGAATGAGGGATTAAGTCTATTGGCTTCTCTTAAGTGACTTATTTTAAAGATAACGTGAATTTTAAATCACCAGGTTGGAGGATGATATTAGTCATCATTCATTGGAACAGATGGGGAGTCTGGGTGTCTCTGGGTCAGGTAGTAAAGAGAAGGGCCCAGAATCCTGTAGTATATCCAAATGGATTTCTGGCTGAGATGACTTTAGTCAAGTTTCTGATATTTTTTAATCCTAAATTTCAGTACTTCAGACTGTGCCTGTAAACTTGCCATGTCTATAATGGTGAAGGTGCCAATAAATGTACCAGTCAATCACGGTAAATTCACTTTTAAAATAAGAAAAAAGGCGCTTCTTATACTGGAGAAAGGAACATTTCCTAACAGCAGCCTGTGGTGTAGGACCAAAATCCCACTGTATTGTCTCTCACAGGAATTCCTCAGCGTTTTGCTTTGTGATCTGTCCGCATTAACAGAACTATTATGGAATTCTTGTAACTCTCTTAAGTGAGCAGCTCTTTGGGATCTTGCAGACTCAGTTTATTTTTTAGCGGTGCACTTGATTATTTTTTTTTAACTCACAGCTGCCTTGAGTGAATCATTCTGGAAATTTACTAAGACATTTTAAGAAAATGTTCTTTTTCTAAAAAAATTTTTTTCCATAGAAGTGTGTTTTGAACCAATTTCCTAGTCAACACCTTTGCCAAGACAGGTGCCATTTTTACATTCTGGTATTAAAACTGGTTTCTACTTGTGAAACTCCAAAACCAATTTTACAGCTGTATATAACTTTTCTTACCAGTTCAGGTAGCCTGTAACAGTGGTAATGGCTCTTGTACAGGTATTAATGCAATTAACTTCACTGTCATTGTTGGATGGCTGTTGTCTCTTGGATTCAGCTGCTTTTAAAATAAATACTACAGAATGCCAACTACTTGCTGAGGTGTCCAACGGCATCACAGAGCTCTGCCTGCCTCTGTTCCTCGGTCACCCCGGCTCTGAGGGGCTCCAGTGTCAGCACACAAGAGGCCTGGGAGAAGCCTGAGCACAACGGGGGAAATTGCGTCTGGTGTGTCTTTGGAGCTGCTAGGAAGCCTGTGATAGATCCTGCCCAGGTGATGTTTGCTGTTCATTGCTGCCCTGGCTGTGGGTCATTTTTCAAGCCCGCAGATTCCAGTACCACAGGTACTGTGTGATGCCACAGAATGACTCAGGCCGTGGCATTCCCTTCTTCAAACAGCTGGCAGGGACCTCTTGAGGTTGATGCCCCAGCTGAAGTGGAGGTGGCTTTTATGGTAAAAGCTCAAACTCCTCCTAAAAGAAGGAAGGTCGTAAGATGACCCTTGATAGGTTTTACTCTAAAAAGGTTTTACCCCAGCTGTGAATTTCAGAAAAACTGGTGTGTGCCTGCAGTTGTTGTGGGCCCATGTGTGCAGCTTGTGTGACTTCTGACTCTGCATCATGACAGCAGACTGGCTCACAGCAGGTCTTGCAGCACAAGTGGGCACATCTTCGCTGGCTTTAAAAGTTTGTAGCCAAACTCCATCCTTAGCTGAATTTCAAATAAGTTGTGTCATTACAGAACTGGAGTAACCAAGAGCGTTGTGCCAAACAGTGGCAGAGTAACTCTTGCCCAACATCTCTTCTAAAGGCAATCAGTTATGGCTTGGGAAGCAGACCCACGTGCTTGGTGTAACAAGATTTATTTTATTCTGGTAGTTTGTCAGCATTTTCTAATGTGATTTGACTTTGCAACAGAGAGCTCTCCCTTCAGGCAAGTGCCCAGCCTGGGTGTGTTCCCATCTAGCCGTGGATGGCTGTTTATTGGTGCAGAAAGCGGTTGCGATTCTGGAAACCACAGAAAGCTGCTGCGGCTTCGTGCTGATGTTTGCTGGTGTACTTCAGTAATGTGGCCTGGTTCCATCTGTCTCCAGCCCTTTTTCTTCCAAACACTGCTGTCCTTTGCTGTGCTGAACTGCAGATCCATGGCAGTGCTGACAGCTCCATGTATTGACAGGATTTGTACCATTCCAAAGGGAACGTGGATTAAAGAGGGCTTTTCCTGCTGCGGGACAGGGCCTGACCTTGCCTTGGCAAAGCTGAGCTGGAGCAGCAGCAGGTCCCAGTGTGTCCTTACTGTAATGCATGGGTTGGAAGTAGCTGACTCCTTACTTCAGTTGTGTAACCGCTCGTCCCACAATGAAGTTCACATTAATTACTTTAGGGTGGAATGAAAACATTGTGAAAACATTCCAAGACTTGTAGTCTGTCCCCTCTGGGGACACTGTCACCTCCACTAGGTTTAGTGCTGTGCTTTAAGATGTTGGTGAGAGTATTGGCTAATTGGACTAGTTGGTATCAATGGTTGTGTAGCAGAATGGCTGGTTTTGAGATAGCATTTCCTGTACAAGTACTTAGCATGGGTTGATGGTGCACTGTGTATCCAGTACTCTGGCATGCATGCTGGTCACACTCCTCCTACACTTCAGAGGCACCAGAGCCTTTTATCCAATTGCTGGTTATGTAAAATACATGCAGAATGTTAATGCAGTGTTGTTATGGTAAATGTGTGAACAGTGTTACTAATTGATATAACTGATAACAGATTACATGTGCCTGACATTCTTATACCACACAGTATGTTTAGGTTTTAACTAATATGGACTTCGGTGGAATAGTCTTAGGTATTTCAAGCCTTTGTTTTACTTACACAATGGTGCTCTCTTTGTGTTTTTGTTTTTTTTTTTAATAAAAGCATCTGAACACTTGTAGTACATATTACATCCAAAGGAGTCCAAAGCAAAATGCTTCTAAACATGCTTAATTTACTTTGCCTTTAGTTCCCAGCATATCTCATCAGCTTTTTTTTGTTTTTTTTACTTGTTGCTGACTACTTTGGAAAACTTTGGTAATGTTACCAATTATGAAGTGATTCTGCACTGCCTTTGGATTGTGTATGTATTCAGAAACAGTCTTAAAGCTTTTATTTAAGCTATTAAAAAACCAGGGACTTGTGCTATTTGTTCTTTAACAGTGCTGTTGTAAAAAGACTTCCCTGTGACAAAAAAAATCACTTGCTATGAACTTTGTTTATAGCTTTTTTTTTCCCCCCGATGGATCTTTTTCTTTGTATTTGTACAGTGGCTCAGTGAAAGATGTTGCCATGAGTTGATATTGTAACCAATAAACAAGTGCTTTTAACCAGCCTGGGTCAGCTGTCAGTGTTGTGTGAGAGCAGCCCCTGGCCTGCAGCTGTCCCTGGGATGGGGATGGAGCAGCCACACAGCAGCAGCTGGGACCTGTCCTGGCTCTGCATTACCTGTGGGAATGATGTGCAGGTCCTCACCTGGGACAGAGCTGCCAAAGAACTTACCAGAGCACAGGGGTAGTACTTTTTTTAATAAATAACTGTAGAACACATGCATTGGAAGTTTTATCTTGATACAATGTCAATACAAATGCTCCACAAACAGAGCATTGATACACAGCAGTGCCCTCACCCACACCAAGGCTGGGCTCTTACTCCCTGGCGCATGCCACAGTTTTCTTCAAACCCCCAGGGCTCCCCATGCACAGTCAGAACAAACACCTGAACACACTGGAACTGCCGGCTTCCCTTAACGCCTCTAGCATTACATCTTACATCTATTTCTTGATGAGATAGCCCTTAATTACTGGAACATAGCAAATTCTATACCTTAGAGCTGAATCTTTAATTTAGTCAATGTTAACACTGCCATAAAAATATATAAATACTCTGAAAAGGCTTTTCTTTTAAAATAATTTTAAAAAGTCTAGTTTAGAAAAAAGTAGATGTTGAATGACTGCAGCTAGCAGCAGCAGAAACTTTTTAAAGAGGCTTTGCTGGAGGTGAGCAAAAAAGGACTCCAGCACAGCTGCCTGGAGTTTGACCTACAGGAGACCTGTTCTACAGCAGAACCCCCTACAGGGGGACTGGCCAGGGAGCAATGAGGTTCACCATGTCCTGCTCCCTGAATCCAGCAGCAGGAGCTCCAGGTCTGTCCTGACACCCTGAGCTTCCCTACCCAACCTGCACCAATCCCGTCCAGACCATCTCAGCAACCCCTGCAGACCTGGCTGTGAGCTTGGGGGGGGTGACACACCTGAGCTCACCTGACCATGGCTCTAGCCATGTGCTCACGGGCAAAGGACCACTTCACTGCTCTTCCAACTGCAAGAAATAGGTTCACTTTTACTTAACCAGTGCCCTCTTGGCTCAAGGAGGTGGCCTGAGGAGCCTCAAGCCCACTGCATTTCCTTAGTGCAGTTCACCCTCATCCTTTGCTGCCCTTTAAAGAGGAACCACTGCCCGACACACTGGCACCTGCTTTCCAAACTCATCAGGAGTCCTTTCCCCTGCCAGAGTTTGTACTTCCCTTCACTAAACAAAGTCAAACCCACATGGAAAACCAGCACTCTCCATCCCTGGACAATTCCTAAGCAGCTGAAAGCAGGAGACTGGGCTAAGCTCTCTCCCTGCCTAAAGTCCTGGATGCCAGGAAGCGAGAGTTGCCATTGCTACATACTGAAGAAAACCAGTGAGGATTTGGGGTTTTATTGTCAAGTGCCCAAAAAAATTTAGTGTTTAAAGGTAATTTTTAACCCAAAATCTGCAAAACAAACATAACACTCAAGAGTACCACAGCTCTTCAGTTTCGTTCACCATCAGAGTCCAAGTTTTACAACAAGTGTCACCAGAGTAACATTAAAAATATAAATCATTTCAAGTGACTCCACAGAGTAGAAGTGTCACCTGTAAAATTTCTACTTTGCCCTACAAAGGAGCACAGGGAAGGTTGACAGTGACATTTTATTTACTCTTTTGAAGAAAATGTTTTGTGAAGCGATCTAGTTCGTTCTCAAGGTGAATGGCTTTATTTCTGTAAAACAAACAAAAGCAAGGGATTTACTTCAGTGCCGGAACATCCCAAAGGCAGGATCGACATCAGTGTTTCATTTCTATTCCTCTACTGAGACCCCCAGCACTAAGCAAACCTAAATGCAGGTTTTTAGAAGAGGTGTGTGGGGGGCAGGTATTCACCTGACAGTGGTGGTGGATGCACAAGGCCAGGAGGCAACAGCCCAGAGCCAGGGCAGCCTTTCAGCAGGGGGAAAGAACAGGAAACTACGGCTGAGGCTGCTGGCAAGTCCCTGAACCAACTGCTGGAAGTTGCTCCTCTGCAAACACCTACTACTGGCACCACCAGTACTGCACTGGATGACTCGACACAGCACAGCTGCTCTCCTGCTCTGCTCTGGGGAGGTGCCACCCTCAAGTTACCAAAAGGAGACTAAAAATTCTGGTCAAAGGCCTCTCCCCCATACACTTAAGAGAGACAAGGGTAAAGATTATCTAAGAAATACTATTTTTGGAGGTTAGCTGATTCTCTGAGGCAGCAGCATACATTTATTTAACTTGCCCAGAGCTGTTCAGGGTATCTTTGCATCCCCCTCTGCACCTGAGCTAACCTAGTTCAACTCCAGAGTAACAGCAGGCACTGATCACTCTGAAGTCAGCAGGGCTAAGAGATGCTTGTGGCCAGTCACACCAAGACTTACCTCAGCTGCTTGGAGCTGCTCTGTATGTTCTCCAGCTGATCTATTTCTTTGGAAAGCCTAGCTATTTCTTTTTCCAGGTTTTTCTCAGTAATATCCACCTGCTGACAGAGCCGAGCAAAGGTAGTGGCCATCTCCCTAAAGCAAAAACAAGTTTATAATCATGACTTACAGAAGTTTATGCAAAAAAAAATAATAAGAAATAAAATAAAATCTCATGGCATTGCAGTGTGTAGAACACAGGAATTAAAGCCTCCAGCTGTTACAGGATTACAGAATAGCAGAAAGCAGGAGAATTGGATACTTTTAAATTAGACAAAGAAACCCTCAACACATCAAATGCACCTCAGTGCAACATTGTGCCTGGCCATTTTCACAGAACATTAACAGGTACAAGTCTAAGATGGGGCTCTGGCTGTGGCAGGAGGTGCTACAGCAGCCCCACACCCCCAAGTTCAGTGCCCTGTGCCATACGCAGTGCCCTGCTCGCAGGAACGTGAGCCCTGTGCAGGGTGAGGAGTACCCCAGACCTGCCCCCTGAGGCACCTCATCCTATGTCACTCCTTAGCCACATGCTCCCAACCCCAGTTCCAAGACTCGTCCTTACACAAAGAGAAAACAAACCCAGTTACCAGCCCGGGCCAGCACCTAAGCTCTCAGGTAGGAGAGGAAGCACCCTCTCCTCTCTACTGGAGCATTGGTTTGAGTCCAGCTCTTCCATGTCCTCACAGAGCTGCTGGACAGAGGGATGGATCTCTTTCCTCTACTGAAGCTTAACTTTTTACTATTCCACTTTTTTTT
Organism: Eulacestoma nigropectus; assembly: GCA_013397775.1. Classification (NCBI taxonomy): domain Eukaryota; kingdom Metazoa; phylum Chordata; class Aves; order Passeriformes; genus Eulacestoma; species Eulacestoma nigropectus. The sequence goes on along the minus strand of VZTE01002616.1, from coordinate 1,975,559 downwards.
GTCTTCTCCTTCCAAAACACTTTCCCACCTGTCTCTGCTAAGTAATGTCCAGCTGATTGTCTTCCTTAGCCTCTTGTTGAAAGTATGTGTTTTGATTAAATCATTATTTCAGAAAATTAGGCCTGCTAATGCGCCCTCTAGCCCCCAGGGTGCAGAACACCTCTCCTGTGGAGCTCAGGGAATAGTTCAGAAAGGCTCTCAAATTCATCTCCTGCAGCGCAGAAGAGCCAACACTGGCTGCTCAGAACTTGCCCATAGCAGCCCTCGGGGCAGCAGCTCTGCTCAGCCTTACAGGCACTCCAAGGGCAGAGCAACTCAGCCTCCACTAGAATGATCTCTCACGTCTCTACCGAAAGGTGCTGGACAAAGAGAGTCACCATCTTCTGAGCACCTCAAACAGCCACGCACAGATGCAGCTATTGGCCTTTTCAGGTGGGCATTTTAAGCTCTCTTCAAACGCCCTCCCACTAAGTGCCGAGGGACACTAGCGGTGCCTTCCCGCATGGTGCAGGGCCAGGGAGAGTGGCCTGTCCCAGGGAGGGGCCAGCCCGTGTGACACTTACTGCTGCACCTGGTGGCTGCAGTTGGCGCTGGTGAGGCTGACGATCATCTGCAGCTTCTCGGTGGCGTAGTTCACAAACTGCTGCTTGAAGGCTCTCTCCTTGGCCCGAGTGGTCCAGGTCAGCCTCTCGTACAGGTACAGCAGCCCGTACATGCTCAGGGACAACGAGATCAGTTTCCAGCCTACGGTTTTCCAAATCTGAAAAAGAAAACCTTCATCAGCTTAAATAAGTTGCCTTACAGAGTAAAATCTAATTCCACCTATTTTTTTAAAATCATCTCCACAGCCCTTTCACTGGATTTATTTAAGAAAATAAATTTTTTCCGTAATATTACTGCAGAGCAATACAGCTACATCCACATGAGCTGGTCCCCAATGGCACACAGAAAGTGCAGGTTACATACGCCTTCCTGCCTTCTTTCGTGAAGGAAGAAGCTAAGCTCCAACTAAATTCAAACTGAAGGAGGTACCATCAGATCACCATTTAATTCAGGCACTGAACACAGACTCATGGCCCAGAGAATATGCCCAGCTATCCTCAGAGTGATTAGCCTGGTTTTTCACTATGAACTGACTGTGGGTATCCAGGGCACTGCACATGCTCATCTGGCCCAGTGTCAAATCCATGGCACGCTCTGTGTTACAGCCCAAGCAGGACAGAGCAGGTCAGCCTCGGCCATCCCTTCCAGCAGGGAAAGTTGCCAGTGCTACTTGCCACTCCGCCAACAACGATGATGCTCATGGAGGTCCGGGATGTCAGCGAGGCTAAACTCAACACCAAAGGAACCATAAAGTCATCCTGGGGCACGTTCTCAGGAGTTATGGCAGGAAGGCTGGCGGCAGACGGGGTGCTGGCTAAAGGACGAGGGATCTAGAAGATGGGAACATGGCAGCCTGAGTCAAAAGCATTAAGGAACTACACAGAGGGGTTTTATTTTCATATATTCAGGCTTTGATTTACTTGAAAGAAACCCTTCAGCAGAGAAATCTGAACAAGACTCCTGAGGAGCAGTGGAGGCTTTGACAGTTCTTCCAACAGAGAATAAGGGTCTGTGCAGGGCTGGTTCCGACCTAAGGATCCAAATGTTACAAATGGAACAGGCTAATGGAACCAAATGGAACCAAAGGGTTCAATCCAAAGGAAAACCAACTTGTCTAACAGCTGCAGAAAGTTGAGGAGATGTTTTTAGTTCCATTCTAATCCTGAATATAATCCAATAAAAACAACCCTCACCAAAAATATTTCACACAATGGGTCTAGGGAAAGGTAGCAGGAAGCGTGTAAATAGCACTGGCAAAGAGTAAAAATCAATATATTCTTATCAAGGTAAAACAAGGCACTCAATGGTAGCGCAAGCTCCGAAGGACTCACATGTAGGTTTGGATCTGCTAATCCCAGGAGTACTTTCTGAGCTTGTTTAGGACCCAAGAAACGGTTTACAAGAGAAGTCCATCCCAAAGAAAAGTGGAACATGATATCCTCTTGAAAATCTGCACACAAGCTATGACAGTTCAGATCATAGCTAAGGTCAAACTTCCTGCATGGAATTAGCAGGTGGAGCTGATCCTGAGTACTAGAAGGCAACAACGGTTTCAGATTTTCTAGAAATAAGAACAAATAGTAAAGATAAGTTAACTTTTAGAAGAGCATATTCACAAGCAGCATCCCTGCACTGTTGACCAACTTTGTCAATTTAAAGAACCTAAACTGACCACTACATTATTTATTTCTTTTTAAAATCAGTGGCATTTCAGCAGGATTGACCCTAACAGAGCAGGGCATTTATTGCTCTGATACAAGAAAACAGTCATGAAAATCAACTCAAAGCACTGCTGGAAAAAAGACGCAAATGAACTGAAAGACCTCCATCAGTTGTCAAAAGATAAGGATGGAATAAGAAAAAAATTGATTTATCCATCAGTTCTGTGGTGCTACACAGAAAAGACAACATTACCACATAAGAGGACGGAATGGTTCACATAATTTCATGATCGTGCTCTGAATCTTTTATTACCAGGAACAGACCAATAGAGATGGATGTGCAATAAAGTTACTACTTATAAAGAAAAAAAAAAGGGGGAGTGCACAAATCCTTTGTGAAATAAACTGTTTTGCATTCTGAGTCTGGAGAGACCTAGGGAGAGCATTATACTACAGACACATTTTCTGGTAATTAGTGTATTTGGCATATCTCTTGTGGAAGCCAAATTTTAAATGGTTTATAAAAGGATTAGATGAGTTTCTACAGGACAAGTCCATTACTACTTGCTTAAGCCATTAATCCAGATGCAGTGGATCAGCTCAGAAGTCTCTAAAATGGAGAGGGATTGCTATATTTACTCTGGTTCATTATTCTTCTCCCCCAGCATCTGTTACTTGTTAATATCAGAAACAGGGGACTGAGCTAAACACTCAGTCCTGGTCTATCATGGTTTTTCCTTAATCATTTATAGCATCAATGTTAAGCATGATCAGAAGGAAAATTTTTAAAAAACTGAATTTTCTTAGATTGTCTGCCTTTAAATGTAAAGTGTTAACATTCCTCCTCCTTCCTCTTACCAATAATCTCCTGCTGGGACTGGTGCATTGACTGGTTGACTTCACTGGAGCAGCGCTCAGCCAGGTTCTTCCCCAAACCGTCTTCTATATGTTTGTTCAGTTCCTGAAGTGTTATGAACAACACAAGCTCATCAACTTGTATTTAGCTAATCAGTTACATTATATGGAGAAGGAATATGTTAACACCAAGCACTGTTATTTACTGTGAGAAGAAAAGCATGTTTCCATGGAAATACCATGCTTTCCAACTGCACACTGGGACTGAAAACATAACTAAAATGACACAGGAAAGACTTCCCAAGGACTGTAAACATTAAAAGGCATATGGAAGTCTTTACTTCCAATAACGTGTGACAGCGAAAAGCAAACCAATACCTACTGCCCTGCAAAGCCCTTACGGTGTCATTTGATGGGAGCCAATTCCACTGCTCTGCACAGGAATAAACCCACCCCACCAACTCCCAAGGGGGCCTCCTCAGGATACTCTGCTGACAAGAAACAGCACAGATTGTCCTGAAAATGCAGCACTCCCAGGTGATCAACCAGGCTGTAACAGCCTGAGAGGAGCTCGGGTGGTTGGAGCATGGTGCTGTCAACACCAAGGTTGTGGCTTTGACCCCCATATAGGCCATTCGTTTAAGAGTTGGACTCGGTGATCCTTGTGGGTCCCTTCCAACTCAGAACATTCTGTGATTCCAGGGGGGAGCTATGGCAGTCATCAGCAGCAGCAAAGTCTGAGCATAAGAGGCAAACACAAGGATACATGCCTTAATTTAAGCACTAAGTTTGAGGAGGAATTTATAAAAGTTTAAAAAACCAAAACCAGTTTTTATTGTGTTGAGTATTTGAAAGCTCATTTTATTTTTGGATCTATTTGATTTTAGGAGTAGTGAAAATTATTTATGCAAAGTCTTATTTACTGGAAGTGAAGACTAAAAATTAAGAATCACTCTACTATTACAAAGATGGTTGAAACAAAAATTAATTTCTTTCCAAAAACAAAGTAGAAAGTATTTTCAACCTTTTTCAGTTTTGGGTAGAGATATGCACGTCAGCAAGCAAAAATGCTGGAATGCTCAGACAAAGTACCATAAAATCTATGCAATTTATGAAAATACAGAAGTAGAAATTAAGGGAAAGACAAAGAGCCTGGCTTCAAACCACTCAAAAAAACTTACTGTCTTATAGAGCTTCAATACTTGAGGAGAAGGGTGAAAATCAGAATAAAATTCATCAACTAAAACTGAAAGCCGGCAAATCTCATCAGTCATGGCAGAAGAGACCTGTAAGAACACAGGAAATACATAAAATGTTTCTGCTACCTTTTCCAGAGTAAGCACAGACTACTGCATGAACTGTCCCAAGAAATGATTCAATCACCTGACAGTCAGGAAAGATTGCCATTTTAAGCTTTTTTCTTTTCTTTTTTGTATTGAAAAAGGAACGTTCTAGACATTTCAAACATAGTTCCTGAGATGGGTGGGCTCCAAAAGGAGCTGCCTGAGACAGGAGGCAACACTTGGATCTGGAAAGTTGTTCCCACTGCCTTTACTTACTTTACTTTCGACTTCCTCAGTAACGCGTTTGATTCTGTCCTTGGTATCTTCTGTCAAAATGTTCAGCTGATTTCGAACGAAGTCCAGCCTGTCCTTCTGATCTTCTCGCTCTTCCATGGAATGGACTCTAACCCAGCAGAAAGGAAATCACCATCACCACCATGTAGTCTCCCGGGAAAGAAACAAGCCCTTAACCAGGCATGGATCATCCAGCTGATGGTTTCTGAGCAGCCAGAGGGAATCCCAAGTGACACTGGCTGCCCAAAGCAGAGGCACTGCTCCAGAAGGGCTGCACATGGGTGGTCCATGTGCACGAGCATTTAAAGGCTGTGCTGAGCAAACACAACCCAAAACCAGCATTTCAAGTCAGAATTGTTATCACTGTATTATCACACAATTACAACTAAAAAAGGTGTGGGGAATCATAGGCCTTTAATAACTCGTCTACCTTGATTTAGAAAAAGGGTAAATCTGACCAAACTGCTGCTCACAAACAGCACTCAACTACTCCTTAACAGTGACGTAGGTCTGATGACCCTACAAAGGAAAGGCAACATGGCAGAAACCAATCTTGTCACAAACAAGTCTCCTTAGAATTCCTTGACCTATCACTTAAGCAAAAATTCCTGAAAATCTAGAGCAATTTCATCTTGAAGGGCCAGCAGAAACAACAAATAGCAATTCGGACTAAGAGGGGTCACTACAGACATTTTGGTTAAATCCACTGACAGAAATAAGTAGAATATCAGAATATTTTCAAACATTTCACAGCATGTTTTCATGGGATCTGACAACGTGAGACAAGCCAGTATGTAAACAGGCAGTCTGTAAAAGCTGGCATATTCAGGGGGATGAGTGTGTTTGACAGCACAGTGAAGTCTGTTGAAACACAAAGACACGTTATTGACAGGCAGGAAGGAGATGGATGGGAAGGATTAATCGTGACAGCAAGTTCACTGTGTACAAGAGACACGAGGTGGCAACGAAAGAGAGGAAAAACTCCACAAATATGCAAACCTCAAAGGATATATGAAGCTACCAGACAGAGCAGATGAGCTGCTATCATTAGCACTAAAGGATTACATGAGCAAAGAGAGAATAAAGATTTTCAAAGATGCAATCTGGAAAGGGCCAGAGGCCAAGCCTCTGTCAGCTTGGGTTCATCTCATTCCTTACAGTATTCTGATCACTTGCAAATTAAAGCATCTGCATCCTCCCATTTTTTCCTTCAGTGTGATTGTTAATGGAAGTAAAGCAGGCCCAAACATCACCTCTGAAATGTTGGATACAGCTAAAAAACTTTAAAATTTTAGACATTTCATTTGAAAACACAGAGACTGCAAGTCAGTCATGAAGAATAATAAAGTAAACCAAGATCCCTGTACAGAAGTCACAGACCAAGAACACAGCTGAGTGGGCAAGTGAAAAATGGTAAGACTGACATATTGACACACCAGGGAAATTGTCTGTTTCTTACCAAGCAGAAAAGTAAATTTTAAAGTCCGTAAGGGCCCAAGAAAATCACCAGCACAGAAATGGCTCCTCAGATGATCTGGACAAACCAAAGCCAACCAGCCCTCCAACCCACCTACCTTTTCTCTGCTGCTGCCACGTTTATGGTGTCCATAATGTTTTTCACAGTATCTATTATCTGTTTAGCTCTGATAGTGTGCTGTTCAAACTTGGTTTTCACGGCTGACTGCGAGATACACTCCTGCGAGGGGCCCAAGCCACAACACATTACTGCAATTCCATGCCAACACAATCAGGAATTTCACTGTCAGAAAGCACATGCTGCCAATTTTACCATGAACTTAAACCAGTGGGAAGTAAAAAGGAAAAAAGTATAGAGAAATTAAAAAGACAGAAACTGAAATCTCAAATGAATCTACAGCAGCGAATCTGCCTTCGTGTCCATTCACAGTAATGTGCATAGGTTTTCATTCTTTTAAAATAAATGAATAATATAAAGAAAAAAGAAAACTCAGATGAATACATAAATCTATCTCTTCAGGAAATTTCAAAACCATCTATTTTTGGAATTACAAATGTCAAATATGAATGCTGGCAATGTGGCCTGGCTTGAGTTTTCTTTGTTGCACTACACTTAGTTTCAAAGGCAATTCTGTCAATAAAATTTGACATTCTTATGTCAATACTGATCATCCAGGAACAAAATACACAATCAGGAATAACAAACAAGGGTTTTCTCATAGGATAAACAAAAGTTAAGTAGGCCTTAAAATATCAGCTTGTTTGTATATTATTGAAATGTTAAATGAGTAAGTAGGAAATGCTCTAACAAAACAATTTCTAATCAATCTTCAATACTGAACAGCAATTCAGAAATACAGGACAGTGACTGAAGAGATCTTGTGTTTGAGGGGAAGAAGGCAAGCAGCTGATTTCCCTAAATCAGATCTGTGGGATGTTTAAATTGTTCTCCATCTGTGGATTCACCTTTCACGGCACAGGTTTGGACTGCTTTTAGAAGACTTCCCTATGACCTTAGCATATGCCGTAATAACAAATTTCAGCTATCTAAAAATAATAGATGAAAACAAAATAAACAAAATGGGTAAAACAGTCCCTGTTCCTCGACGAAGCAGATCTAGAAATCAGCAATGAAAGGCCAGAGTTTCTTAAATATCAGCACATTGTAAGAGCTAGACTAGGCACAGAGCAAAGAGTCTTCCCAACATTAATATGTGGTAGATAAAAGGATGACAGTCACTCACAACACAATCAGAAAATCCAAGTTAGAGCACTAGGAAAAACACAAAGGTTAGTTAAACGAGGGGGAAAGATAAGAGGGGGACAGCAGCAGTTTTGCCGTTAGTCTGTATGTAAGTATTTACTGAAAGAAAGATAAAGGCGTGTTTCAACAGTCTAACCAAAACCAGTTACCTTCCAGCACACTGCCAGTGTCACAGGACAGTCGGTAAGTGCCCAGTGTGTTCTGTATTCCATCCCCAGGCAGTGCTGGGGAAGGGCTCTGCAGCAGCTGCCTCTTTCCAGCTCTGCCTTCGCTCCCATTTACAGCCAGGAGTACTCTTCCACCCTGCCTCCCTCCTCCCCTACTTCCCACAACACTTCTGCTGCCAGTATTTTTGAGAAACTTGAGAAGCACCACAACCTAAGTCATGGCAAGGTTGTTTTTATGTAGGATATCTACTAAGCACTACTGCACACAGAGCAGGGTGCAGGCATTTCTTTGCTGTTTTAATAAGGCATTCTGTGTATCTCACTGCAAAATTTCAGGAAATACACTGACTATTTTCTGTTATTCCCAAATATAACAATTCAGAATTGATTCAAGAATTCAATGCTTTAAGACTGCTTCCCTCCTTTCCTTTGTTGCAATACAGCTGGCATACATAGTAGCATCACTTTTTAAAGCTACTACACGAATCCCTAAAATCCTAATTTCCTCACTGCTTACAAGTGTTTCTAGTAATGTCTGCACCAGTTTTTTTTTAGCAACTTCAACCACTCTGTGCTTTGCAAACATGTTTCACCTAGTTTTGGAATGGTTTCTACCCTCACACAAAAGTCTATATAAATCATAAAAGCCTTTCAAAAATAGTCCAAATTTTTCTCATATCACAACTAACCAGCGCTGGTGGGTTGTTTCTACTTTTTTTTTTTAAGATTCTAGCTATAATGAGCTCATATCAGTCCTCAGGAATGAATAGGCTTTCCCATCAGGGAACTGATACTAAAATCAGGAATATGGAAGTACTGGAGAAGTAACAGTTCCTCTTCTCAGCCCATATGGAAAAGAGGAAAAAGCTGTCCAATTTTAGTGAAGACAAAAGCAGGGTGAGAGAATCCAGGAAGAGCAAACCCAGCAGATACAGCCAGGAGGAACAAGGCACATGTGGACAGGTCTGTAAATGAGGTGACAGATTACTCAGAGATGTGAGCTGGACAAAAAAGTGAGAGATGTTTGGCAAGTTTGAGCAGGGCACCTGCACAGGGACAAGGAGATAAAGGCAAGACAGACTAAGGCAGGGGAGGAGTCAGCGTTTGATGAGAACAGACAGAAGTATCTGTGCTCTCATCCCTTCCTTTTCACACACTGGAGTGTAATCCACGAGTCTTGGGACTTGCAGCTCCTCTGTCAGGAAACAGAGTAAATGCAAAGTGCTTTAGGCAGAAGTGCTGAGGCTGTACTCAGGGCTGCAGAGCATCTGAGTTTCGTCTGGCAGCGCACAAGGCAGTGAGGATTTCACACAGAAAGTTCCTCCTGCAGTATGATACTCTTCATTAATACAGAGCCTAGAGCTGGCAAGCAGAACTGATGACAACAGTATGCTGATGTCAGCTACTTTATCAGCTCAGGTGACAGTAATTTAAGTATTAGCTCTGAAGACGTCAGACCTGGTGAACCATTTAGTTTCAGCCTTGCTTTAAAAGCACATAAACTGCCACTGTAACTTAGGAAACTGCCATAAAACCTGAATGTGAAGGAGGCTGCAACAGCAAGAGCTCAAAATTTAAATTGCTTTGGCAATCTTAATTCAGCACAGTTGTCACTGTCTTTAAATGATGGGATCACATTCCTATTCAAAGCCATTAATAATGATTTTAGGATGAAACACAGCTGAGCAGGGAAAAATACTACAGAATCCACTCTCACTGCTGGAGTCAGGTGTGCAGCCAATGTAACATATTGTAAAAGAAGAAAAAAAGTTGATTTAAGGCCACGGAGTGCTGTCACAGAATTGTTCCTTGTCCCAGCCTCTGCCACAGAAACTCATCACGGTTGTGATCCTGTGACAGATACTTCTCATTGTGGTGGCCAACTTAAGTCTGTGACATCTGATTTACAGATGTGCTGAGCACTCACAGCACCACATCATTTAATAAGTCATCATCTATCTTCATACTGAAATATTCTAAGCACTGAGTGCTTAACTGTAATGATAAGACATTTTGTCAAAAAAGCTTTGGGTACAGCAGATGGCAAAATACATTAAAGAATAATAACTGATCTAGAAGCTCAATTTTCACTTTTTACCTGCTGGCTCAAAGTCTCCTACTACAGTTCTGAGGACAAAAATTGCAAACAAACATGCATGTTTGACTACAGCTAGCGACACCAGAAATGTTGTGTCAGGGAGCCAGGCCCTGCCAGCACTATGAACCCTTCATTTCAACACTTCACTCACCTATCGTAAGAGTGTGGATAAGGATTAAATTCAATCTGACATTTTCTTGCTTATGCAAGACCGAATCAAGCTATTATTTTAAAACCTTTCTGATATACACACATCATTACAGAGTGCAGTTTTGCTAAGGTTAAATGGGTTTGTTATAATGCAAGAACAAATACTTTTCAGAGGCAGTTTGATTTTTTTTTAAATACTCATACACAAAACCATTGAGGGATGGTCCAAGAGGACTCCTTAAGATATCCAAAAATGGCTTTAATTAATTAAAGTTATCAAATTTAGCAAGTCAAATGGATCCTATCACAAAGAAACCATTAAACTGTCTAGCCAGTCCTACTTCTGTAGAAACTGAACTCCAACTATGAATATGGCTAAACTGAGGTGGAAGGGTGGATTCTGTACAGCATAAAGGATGCAAGGAGAGTGTTAATGCTCACAGTAACACAGCTAAGAAGTACACAATGGTGATAAATTCAAAACTCTGGCTTTAGAAATGAAAGTAAATTTTTAGATTTACATTGATGAAACTGAATTTCTTACTGCAAACATTCACCAGCACATGGCTATAAGTGATACACACATTTCAAGACCATAATTTCTTCTTACATAGACGACGTTGGTATTGACATCTCAAAACAGGAGCTAAGAGTTTTGGTCGCTTCCCTCACTGAATAACACTCCTTTCCAGCAATCTGCTACCCAAGGTGAGAAGGTATGAACAGAACCCACAGAAAAGGCAAAGCTGCAGATGGTTTAAATACCTTACACTCCTCCACTTGCTAATGTGGGTAATGCTCAGTAAAATAAGCTAAGCATAAGAAAAAGCTACCTTTGCAATAAAAATCAATCAGTCTAAAAAGCCCATCATAAATACCTCAAATATCTGCTCAAAATGTTGAAATTCCTGTAATCTTGTTTGAAATCCTTCAGCAAGTGCTCCACCTGTGAAACAACAGACCATGAGGGAGACAGCAGTACCTCACAGCAGGGACTGCATCTTAAATATATTTATCAGGTTTTATAGTGTTCTTCTGTATTTGAGGAAAAGCAGGAGTTCCTACACACCACCCTCTGGCATTCCTTGGGCCTTTTGTCTCCTGGCACTCAGAACTTCTTTTGCTGAAACAAAAAAGATGCGATTCCTTGCTTCTACAGGATCAATAACCTTGAGCTCATCGACCAGGAAAGTCAGACAGCGCTCCATGTGCTGCCTACGCACCTAAGGAAAAGGTAAAAAGCTCATGAAAAAAAAGGCAGAAGCTGAGCTGTCAAAAAATCACAACATCAGAGTCAGAAATAGATGCTGAACAACCCTCTGACAGCATATGCCTGCCAATCCTACAGAGGCAGCAGCTGCTTTTACTCCTTTAAACAGACCCGGACACAACAATACTTCCCTTTACAACTGTATTTATGTAAGTCAGAGATCTCAGCCAGTCACCGGGGTAAACACTTCATTCCCCATACACAGAGAAATAATTCTCACTGCAAGCTGGTTGCTGTTGGGAAGATCTGACAATCCAAACTGTTCCCATCTAACGCTGCACTTTACCAGCTACTCTATGCAAGTATAAATGTATAGACTGTGCCCTCAGGCTGCACTATCACTGCAGAAATAAAAAGTAATACAAATAAGATTAAAAAACAAGCTTAACTTTCCTCCTCTCCTATGGAGGAAAAAGGTTCTAAAGAAGTTTCCCATTTTATTACTTGCCTGCATATATTGTCACTTGAATTGCAGGCTGCTTTTTGCTTGTAACAAGGAATAGATTATTTCCATTTTCTGACCATATAACTTAGCCTTTTATTAATAAAACAAAGCCTGTGTTTCCGTATTAATACATACTAAATACCTGTCAACACATATAAGAGCCATCAATTCACTCACATCTTCCATGTATTCTGGTTCTGATGCAGAGGCATCCCATCTATTATTCAGGATGAAGATGTTTGGCTTGGAAAGTCGTTCGTTCACTTTATGGAAAAAATGTTTCTCCTAAGAATTAAAGCACAAACAGAAAACTCCCCAGACATCCAAACCAGAGTCACACATTCTTCCATAACAGATTCTGAAGTTTCTCCAGCTTTTTAAGAGTTTATTATAAAGAATTAATCAGTATTAAAACCCACAGATATCCAGCACATAACAGGCTTAGGGTAGTTCAAAAGTCATCAAATGTCTTAAAACTGATGCAAGTGCTGTAAGTCAAAGACACTGCAACTTCCTCTAAAAATCAGTACAAATACAAACTAAGAAAACTTAAAAAAAAACCAGTTCAAAACCCACTGATGCCTGATGAAAGAAGTGAAGTCTCTCTTAACTACCAAGGTGCACCTGCTAACTTTGTCAAATCTGGTTTTATATCCACAAAATACATCATCTGACTATTCTTCAGCTAGGCAACAACAGCCTGAACTACAGAAAAGTAACATTTCCTGCATGAGGACGCATGGTTGAGACACAGCAAAAAAAGTCATTGATGAATGTCTTAATTTAACAAAATTAAGTGTATTTAGGTCTCTTCCCTGCACCTACCGCCCATTATTGCTGTTTACAGAGTCATAATGGGTAAATCGTGATGGAGTGAGTCCCCGCTCAGCAAAGCTGAAACGGAAGAGATCTCTGTGCTGCCATAAAGTTTTCCAGACTGCAGCAGGACACCACGACACATCCTGGACACAGCACTGGAGATCCATTATGCCCCATCAGCTGGGAATAAGCATGTGCAAACAAGATCATTGCTGCAGAAATCAGAACTTTGTCTGAAGAGAATTTATGAGGGAACAGTAGAAGAATCACGTTTTCACAAAAAAAATCTCAGGTAGCGTGGCAGAATAATGCCAAGTATTCTCAAACTTCTTATGGTAAGAGGCAAAAAAAACGCCTAAGGAGGATGAGAACATAGTTGTCATATGCTTTATCTGCAAGATAATTTGTTATTCTATATAGCAATGAGATGTTCACTGAAATAATTTATTTTTCTTTTCTCTTTAATTAAAAGACCCCAACAACTGTGTTATACACATAATGTAAACAATTTATAGATTTTGTCCACACTAAAAGCCAAAAAGTGCCACTCATGTGACATAATAAAGATATGGCCACGGTGGTGCCAAATCCTCTTTCCCTTGAATGTTTTAAGAATTTTCTTTTTCTTCTAAATCATGTCTTGTATTTGACTCTTTGTGGACTCAGCTCAGAAGATGGAATGCAATGTCTTTAAACTCCCATTCTTCTCAGACTTCTACCGAACCATTCTAATTTGCTAGAATGCAAAGAGATACTGTCTTTGCACACTCAGTTCTTTATTGTATTAAAAACTGTCTCAATAGTTAGAAAGTTCAGACCTTTCAGGTCAGAACTATGCTCAGAACCAGAGCATATTATTTGGCTATAGTAGGCTTAATAAAAGTCATCAGGAATCTTCTCAGTAGCATTATTCTGCATTCTGGCAGTCACACTTCTAATAACTTTGAAACCTTTTATTGTCTGCATCCACAATACTTAGTTTAGTCAAAACTGGAGATCACTACAAAACTACACCAAATTTCTGATCTTGTATTTTGATTATTGCAACAGCTCTTCTGGCCACCTTAAATGTTCTCCTCTTACAAGTCATACAATATTTAGGCTGCAAGGTACAGAGAACTCTTCTCTCTCCTGAAACAGAGCTTTACAGAACAAAGACATTAAAATATGTTCAGCTCTCCATGCTGCACAGAACCCTGCAACATGAATGCTTATTGCTAACACCTTCTTCAGAAGAAACACAGCTCACTGAAGGGAACCTGCAGCACTCATCCTCAAAACAAGGTGTATCAAGGGAATTCATCCTCTCCTGAGGGAGGAACAAGACAGGAACTCAACTTCCTTCACCTATTTTATGTATTTTACTGAACTTTTGGATATTAAATACTCCGTAATTTCTTTGGTAATACAAGTGTCTTCAAGTGACAAATACCCACATATTGCAAGGCAAGACAAGCACTCCATCAGCCATTTATTAAAAAAGCAATTGAAATGGAAAGAACTATTATGACACCCAAGGCAGAGAAAGCCAAGCCAGTAAGAAATTTAAATTTCGTTCTCCTTTTCCTAGTGAGGGATATACATTATTTCTTGCCTCCCACCCCCAAATCCTATTCACAAGATCTAAGCGCAGTGATTCACCTTCTCTAAAGGTCTCAGCTATTCTGGTTATGGAACTGATGAATATTTAAATGAAGAAGTAGCATAAAATCATTGCACATCATACCGTGTTCATGAGAGTTGATTCAGAATTGGCAACCAAGACAAACACATCAGCATCTAAGCAGAACTTGTCAATCCAGCTGTCCAGTTCTGTAGTGACATCTGTGCCAGGGCTGTTGAGAACAAAAACCACCAACTCCTATTTACACAGCAAAGAAGCAGTTGATTTTTATAAACTGATAAAAATAGACTGGAAATGCCTAAAGGCCTTGCAAGAAGTTACAGAGGTTTGTATCTTGAAGCTGATGCCTCCCTCAAACTTAAGGTAAACACTGCAAAAACCAGTTACCATCTAGAATTTATCAGTCACTTGATCATTAGACCATCTACTAATTCAAAATGCAATTTCTGATTAGTAAGTATGCACATATAATTGCCAAGTGAAGTGACAGGCAGTCCATCAGAAACCCAGACAGCCTCACACAATGGTTTTCCTTCTTGGACCCTAATTTTAATCAGAAGAGAGAGAGTTGTTCATAAAATATTTTTTTCATTAATAAAGTCCAAGTTTAATGCAATATGCTACACAAGCTGTGCATAGGTTTAATAAGAAACCAAAATGAAGTTAAAACTATGGGGCTGTCCATAAAGTGGAATATAAGCATTAAGCCATGTTTGCAACATCTAAATTACTGCTGGTTCAAATTTTCTCAATGTAACAGTAAACGGATGATTTTCCCTTTTCAAGTACCTGCTCTCTCAGAATCTATGCTCTTTTCTTTTCCCTTTACTTTTTACCTTTAGCAACTGAGGCTGTGCAGATCAAATGCACCCAAGAAAATAACGACAAACTTCCAGTGATTTCAAAGTACAAGACAGAGATGGAACAAAAAACCACTGCAGTTTATTAGAATATACTCTGAGTGTTGTTTTGTTGAAGAAATCATACTTAAAAATTCACTGACACCTGTGTGAATTACTTTCAAACTCAGTATTTATTGATTTACACGTTAGGTACAGACCACCTGAAAGTCTGAAAAGCTATTACCAGGTTATACCCCAATGGCCAGAAATAAGGGCATTTGGCATGGACAAGGCAATCACTTCCAGCATTCTTTAAACACACCAACACATAGGAAATGCCAGCCTAACACAGGGCACACACAGCTGACAGAGTCACAACTACATTTTGAGGTCACCCATTACTTTGGTATGTAGGCACTGCAACTCTTATCAGAAGCTTTTAAAAATGAAGTCCACATTGTTTATACTTCACAGGATCAGTCTGAAGCGTTTCAAGAAAGGAAATGAGCAAAAGGTTGTTGCTGCAACAACCCTATTCACACTTCCATACTGTTTGTTTTAAAGGTAGAGTATCCTCAGCCAAAAGCTATTCCCTTATTCAGCTCAGTCACAAGACACTTGTCTGTTCCAACTGCTACAAGGGCAGAATCAGGAGGGTGATGACAAGCAGTATATATACAAAAGAACAAACTCTGTCCTTTCAAACAAAAAAACCTTTCAATAATTTTGAATCTAAACCAGTCTCTTTTCTAAACATTATAATGGCTCATATCCTTAGGAAAACATTTACTGAAACAGAAAAGATACCTGTCCACTAAAACCAAATCATCTCTCAGCAGGGCACACTTTGACTTGGGCCAAAAGACATGGACGAGACAGCCAGCCTTCAAATCTTTATCCATGTGAAGTGCATGAGCCAGCTGATTGACCGTCTAGAGAGAGCATAAAGAGAAGACAAACATGAATATGCACCTCAAACAAGTCTGTACATCAGTCTAATCCAGTTAAACTTGGACAGGATCTGTCTTGAAGAGGGTAACAGAGTTCATACTTTGTTCTGGTGAATAGCTGTGATTTTTAAGCTCTTCAACTCACCAGCATCTAAAGAACAAGTTGTGCCTTGAAAGTCAGACAAGAGTTTCTTTCAAGCCACAAGTGTTCCCCACAGGGCTGGACTGTGTGTTACTGAGTATCATCATGAATTTGTCTCAGAGGTTTAACCTATCAGCATAAGCAGTTCAATAAGCTGAGCACCGTAAGTCCAAATGAGGGGCACATTCCAAATCCTTAATCACTAACAGAACTTACTTAGTCCTATAAAAATAAACGACTCAACATATGCTATGCTACAATGAGACACACATTAGTTGTTTGTCTGAAACAGCCAAGAAAAATTGCAGAGCAGAGCACTTTCATCAGTTTCTTCTTCCCTCCTTAATAAAAACTTAACAATGCAGATGGAAGGAGCCTTATACTTTTGTTGGACTTGAAATTGTTGTTAAAACAGAGACCCTTCGAGAATCAGTTCCTGTGAAAACTGGCATGAAGTCATCCAAGAAATGTACCTTGACACTCTTCTTTTCATCTGATCCTTCTGTCATAAGATAAGCCTTATCTCCATCAGTCCCTTCCACACTGAGGAAGCAGTTTGTTGTATGGCCAATCCCACTGGGAAGTACCTTATCCCACAGCATTGCATTAATGACTGAACTTTTCCCACTGCTTGTTCTAGAGGGATAGAAAATAAAAGCACTTTGAGCAGAGCACAGCAGCATTAAACACATCTTTCAGCTGAACTGAATGCACCCCCATTGGACTGCATCAGCCCTACAGAGCACAAGCTGTTTTGGGGACAGGGCTCCCAGCCAGAAGAGAGGGGGGAGTGCTCATTCAGAGAAACTGGTCACCCACTCCACATTCTGCAAGCACTTGAAGTCCTCAGCAGTGTCCTGGTTTGCACTAACCCTCTACCCCTCACCCATAAATATTTGAGGTTTAACTATTACACAACAGCATGAAGTTACAAGGACTGTAACTTGGTTTTGAGCCGCTTCCAGAAAAAGTTCTGTGCTCACTGTACAACAGTTCACAAATTTATTCAAAATGCCAGAGGAAGAGTTGAGTTCTCTTTTTCCTGCTCTGAACTTTTTCCCTTTGCAAAAGCAACTTTTATCACACATCACATCTTGTATTCAACTTCTAACTTTTCAAAGTATCATGGCTGAGATATAACTAATTTCTTTATTCCAGTACCTTTTATAGTTTTTCTTTAAATAACTAAACTAGTTTTAGCAAAATGAAAGCAAGACCACCGTTGTACAAGTTTTTTCTAATACCATTAGAGAATTTTTAGAACTCAACCATGAAGATTCATACTCCAAAAATATGTAACCACATGTTTAAATGTAAGCACAGAGAAATCAATCTCCCTGAAGCAACGTGGACTAGCAGACCACATTGTTACTGCTATCCTTAAAGTCATCACACAGATCTATCAGACTGATGTTACAACCAACCACGCAATCATCTCTGTTTCTCTTCAGCTGCTTATAGACAGAAACACAAACAGCTCTAAGTTTAGTTCTTCAGCACTTCTTATCAAATACAAAAAAAAGTCCTCAGCAGGAACAGTAAAAAATATATTAAACAAACAAAACCACCATCTTGGGAAAAAAAAAAAAACATTCTGGAAGAGATGACAACTTCAGACCTTCCCAAGTCAAAAAAAAAAGAAATTAAGCACTGGTAATTTCGTTCGTTACCTGCCAAAAAATGCCACTTTCATGTGTCTCCGTGAGAGCACCTCTCCAATGACTGCCAACTTGTTTTTATATGCTTGTATTTTTGCAAGTTCATCTTCTGTTGCTACATGCTCAAGCTCTGGATTCTTGTATGTGGCTACACACAGAAATGAAAAACATAAAAGCAATCACATACAGAGGATGTGCTCCGTGATACAAAGTGTAAGTAATCAGTACCTAACATGCCAATTGCAAATTTTAATTACAGTGGTAAAACTAAACAAGCAAAACCCCTCTACAGACACTGGTACCAGGCCTTATCATTTGACAGCTCTGCCACAAGCACTGGTGAAATCACGACGTAAATCACTTCAGATCAATCACCAATCCAACTGCTGATCCACTAACCCTGTGAACAGGGCCTGCTGGGCTCACTTGCCCACATCCTTGGGACACCTGCTTCCCTGAGAAAGCCAGGAGCTCTCATGGGTACACCAGCTAAGCTGGGCTGCCTTCCCCCTGCAGAGCTCAGCGGGGTGATGAGCAACCAACTCTGTGTGGCCACACACATTCCACGCTGCTAAAACCTCTGAGGGTGTGACCAATGGTTCCTTGCATTGCATCACTGATGCACCTTTCTGCTGAAAAATGGGAGAACCTGTTTGTCCTTCCTTCTGTGCAAAAGAAACCACCATAGAACTGTAATGCCAGAGTGGTTAAGCTTTCACGCTCATGGAAAGGAGGCCAGGCTGCCAATCCAAGTGACTTAATCAGCTTTTCAGGTATGCAGCCATACCAGGTATTCCTTCCAGCACACGCTGAAAAAAACCCCAGTGTCAAATGAAAAATGTGACTATTTCTAAAGGCGCATGTTTATACAAACAGTACAGTAACAGATAACATAGGGTACATTATGCTGCTGTAAAACATTCTCAAAGCAAAGGACAAGGCCCTCGTGTTTAAAGTGAAAGCTCACCTTCCACAAACGCTGCTCCCTCGGTGACATAGTCCAGCAGCTGGTCGAAGATGGCAGTGATGGTCTTTTTGGCCAGCACAAAGTGCTTCAGTGGAGAGACAGAGGCTTCTGCCATGCTGCAGCTGCAAGGAAAGGTGCATAAAAGTGACCAAGCACTCGGTACACCCAGCTAATTAAAACTCATACACTCCTCACACAGCCATTAAAAACAAAACAAAAAAAACCAAACAAAACAAAAGTGCCCGAAGCCCCAAACCAAAGCTCTAAACTCCAAAGGGCAATAAGCTCAGTTTGCGCCGTTTACTCTGATCTCCTCCCCTCGCCACAAGCGCCAAGAGCGGCTGGCGAAACTCGGGGACAGGTTCGAACCGATCATGGTGCTGCCTGTCCCGGAAACACGCGACTTTCCCCTCATCAAGCGCGGCTCCCGCCTCCCCACCGCCCGCGGGTCAGAGCTGTCCCGCCGGCCAGCGAGGACGGAACCCGCTCCCTCACGGAGCCCCCGCTCGGCGGGGTCAGGCCGAGAGGCCGGTCCCTTACGGAGCCTCACTCGGCCGTGCTCCCTCACGGAGCTCTGGCTCGGCCCCGGTACCGCATGAAGCCCCGGCTCAGCCCCGGTCCCTGAGGGAACCGCCGCTCGCCCCGGTCTCTCACGGAGCCCTGGCACAGCCCCGGTCCCTCATTGAGCCCCCGCTCGCCCCGGTCTCTCACGGAGCTGCCTGTCCCGGCCCCTGTCCCTCACGGAGCCCCGCTGGCCCCGGCCGTGCCCGTCACCGCCGCCGCCGGGACGGGGCGGGCGTCACTTCCCTTTCCTCCTCCTGTGACCCCGCTCGGCGCCCGCCCGGGCACCGCCATGTTCAGTGCGGGCTGAGGGCGGCCGCCGCCATCTTGAGCGCGGGCAGGTCGCGAAATGGAGCCCGGGGAGCAGCGGGATCATCCCGCGGGGTTCACCCCCAGCACCGCGGTTCAACCAAAATCTGCCGAAGTGGCGGCGCTGGGGGCTTGCAGGAATTAAAGCGCACTGATACCTCATGCATTTCGTGCAGGAGCATTAGGAAATGAGAACCACGATGACAATCGGCGACAACAGCGTTCTCGAGAACACGTTATTTGAGTATTACTAATCCGCTGTATTTTAAGATCTTGCATTAATTTGTGGGATGTAAACTTTGTTTTGAAGTCAACAATCTTTCAGATAAAAAAGTTCTTTTTCTCAATAAGAAACATGATCTAGGCATCTGACACATACAGATTTGTTAAGGTTGGAAAATACCCCTAAAATCGAGTCACACATCAAAACTAAGAGTTCAAAAGCCTGAAAAGCAAACAATCAAATACAGATTTCTCACAAACACAAAACACTACCAAAACCAATCTCATGATTTTGCACAGCTTCTGCTTGGAATGCTGTCCCTGAAACAGCTGAACCTTGTAGGTACCAGTGAACAACTAGAATTTGATACTTACTGCCTTGGAGAAAAATAATAAATACTGGCACAGTCCTGGTTCCTACAGTTCATTTCTGCCATTCCAAACCCAGATGAGCTGCTCAGGCTCCAGGGTGACACATCTGTGGCACTACCAGAGCAGCTCCACTCGGGTCAGAGCACTCACCTTCCACTTACGCGCTTTGCCCAAATAACCCAAACGTCCTCCCTTTGCTGGGAACACCACGCTCGCCTTGGCATGCTCAGCCATGCCTTCCAGCCTTCCAGATTATAGGCAGGCTCATTACCTATTTTTCCTACTACTTAGTAACTTTCTTGCTTTAACATGCAGATCATGCGTAAGCCAGCAGTGTACTTCTGTTCCCTTTTTAAAATTTTAAAACAAGACATGCTACTCCTGTACACTTCCATTTACTCCCTGATAGATATTAAAAAGAAAATACTACCATTAGTCCTTCATTTACACAATCCAACCTAAGATGACCTTGGATACATTTCCTGTTTAGACACTGCATTTTAGTTTGGAATGATCTGGCTTCACAACATTCCTATGGGGTATTGTTTTGATTCCCAGTTTAGAGATTAGAAAAAACTCAAAAGACAGCCATGAAGTTATTCATGTGAAGAAGGAAGTTTGTGGTGTCATAGGGCTCTGTGCTGGCACAGGACACCACCTTTCCTGCTGGAGACACAATAAATACACACTTCTTAAGCCCCCTTATTTATTTGGGGGTTTCTTTAATGCCTTTTTTCCACTTCTTGTCATTGTCTCCTGGAGCAGCTTTCTCTAGAGCTCAGCTGTGCCATTCTACCTCTGTGCCATCAGCAGAAGCAGAGTTTTCAGAGAACCAGCATTCCCCCTTTCAGATATGTAAGCAGAATTAACTTTACATATATAAAATAATTCATCTTAGTGTTTTGTTAACTATATTATTGCTACCATTTTAAGCCATCCAGGAAGAACGTGTTCAAAATAGGAAATGAGAAATGCTACCACAGATACTGTACAAGGGACAAATAAAATACAGCAGGACACCCTCAGGTTGCCCTTTTCAATGACAAAACACAAGATTTAGTGACACATCAGCATTTCAAAGTGACAGAAATGGTCTTGCCTCCTACAACAAAATATACACTAATGGGCTCATAAGACTTTCCAGAAATACTTCTCTGGAAATCAGAACTCCCATTAATTGTTAACATTCATCCAAGTTTTATCCTTAGCTTTAAAAACCAAATCCAAAGAATCTTGCATGCCTTGAAGCTGCTAACAGCAAATCTCACTGATCAAGAAATGTTTGATACATTAATTATCTCTATACAAAGCTTGCATTAGACAATCTTACATTACAAATTTACAATAAATGCAGGAAGAAATGTAAACTCCACCAGTAATTTATGGATGTTTTCACCATGGTATCTAGCACAAACTAAGTGAAACTCTTGTTTTTATCCGTCCAAGTATCTACTTGGAAATAGAGCTACAGAATGAACTGTAAAAATTCATTTCCAATGATTACAATGGCAGGACAGTGCTATATATAATATAAAC
The DNA here is from genome assembly GCA_013397775.1 of Eulacestoma nigropectus. Lineage (NCBI taxonomy): Eukaryota > Metazoa > Chordata > Aves > Passeriformes > Eulacestoma > Eulacestoma nigropectus. The sequence goes on along the minus strand of VZTE01002616.1, from coordinate 1,953,991 downwards.
GAATGTGTGAAATAATTTGAGAGTCATTAGTAAAAATTTTGTAATGTACCGGTGTTTTAAGCCCGTATATAAAAGTTTAAAATTTACAGAGTTAAAGTAACATTCCTCAAGTTACTAGTGGTGGAAAGCTAATTATAAATACACAGAATTATTACAATAATATAGGATACTAGAGGTTTGCTCTAGTGAGAGGTTGGTGACATACATTATTTCAGTGAGATATAAGTTAGGATTTTATGTAAGAAATTCATTTTGTACATTCTCATAAGGATCACTACAAATTCCTTTTGCAATTACTCTTCAGAGCATGATCCAATCTAAACCCAAGCAATGAGTGTCTCCTCAGTGCAATAATAGACAAGAACTAAAGGTAAATAAAGGGAATATCACGTGAGAGTCATGTAGTACATGTGTGGAAGAGTGTGTTGTACGTGCGTTGGACAGTCCCACGGATGGGACTTAAACATGGAACAAAGTGAACAATGAGGTCAGAAAGGTACCCAAAGAGAAAACCAGGACAATTTAAAAAGCTTATCAGGAGCATGAGGTGGGAAATGAAGGCTGGTATGTGAATTTGGAGATGCCCACGCCTGGGAATTTTTGGAACACTCTTATCTTTGGCAGGCCAGTGCTATTGCTAAACACCAGTGCAATGACCTGCTGCCAGAGGGTAACATGAGCTGGATGTGGAACTGAGACCAGTACTGGGTTATTTAAACATGGAATTAGGTATGTGCTTTGTTTTTGTGCCTTTTTAAGCTCAAGAGAGCTGGTCCTGTACACTAGACATGAACGAGCGGGATGACCATCAGGACTGGTATCACAACATGCAATTACTCCACTGTCCCTCCCCCCAAAATCTGATCCATCACACTGTAAATGGGATTATTCCAACTGAAACCCCTAGACAAGGAAAATCACACCACGAAGCGCTATACATGCTTTGCTGATATAAAGATGAAAACATTAGAAATGTACAATTGCTGTTAAAATTGTATTTAATATCACATTCCAGTGACTGGAAATTAATTCAATTTCTAACAAATTGATTACAGGGAAAGAAAGCAATCACACTGTCTCATGTATCTGAAGATGACTTAAAAGATCTTTTTCGTTCCCAAACCTCATTAAACAATCAGTACATTTATGAGGCAAATCTGCTGAATGCCTGAAATCCAAATGAGTTTTAAGGTCTTCAATCTGTCCCGTTGAATATTCACAGTATTGACACAAGTAAATCCCTTCAGATAAATGAGAGCTTAGGTGCTTGCAATATTCCAACATACCTGAAAATCCCTTCCCACAGTCATCACAAACATGAGGGAATATTTTGGTGTGCTCAATAGCTACATGCCTGTTGACATTTGTATGCAGCCTGCTCCTAAAGCCGCACACCTGGCACACAAAGAAGTTCTTGCATTTGTCAAAACTGATTTTGTTGATGAGGCTGTACTGGCCACGCTCCTTGTTGTTGTAGCTGTCGCTCAGCTCGATGAGCCGGCAGGCGTGCTCGTTCACCACGTGGCTGTGCAGATCCTCGGGGTCATTCGTCTCGTGCTCACAGAACTGACACAGGTACTGCTCGTCACAGCTGTGCTCCTGGAAGTGCAGGTACAGCTCGCTGCTGGAGGAGAACTGCACATCACACTGCTCACACCAGTAAAGGTGGTCGTTGAAGTGAGTGTCTGCTATGTGCTGACTTAGATTCTCAAAAATCACCGTTTTGTAATCGCAGTATTTACAGATGTATGGATCCTCCTCGTGTAGTTTGACGTGTTCAATGAGCTGCACTTTGCTGGAGAAGCTTTCTTTACAAACTTTACAGACATGAGTGTCTGTACATGTCTTATGCTTCAGGATCATGTGCTGCTTTAGATCAGAGAAGTACTTGCTGTTGAACTCACAGAGCTCACACTTGTACAAGCCGCTGCTGTTGGCTCTCAGCAAGGGCCATTTCTGTTGAGCTGTGATGTTCAAAGCCTGGTTCTTCTCAAAGATTTTACAGGTCTCCAGAGGGATTTCCTCCAGGTCCTCAGCTTCCAGCTTCTCAGGTGACACAGTCTGTGTTTCTATATCGTGAACTTCTACAGCATTCACTTCTGTTGTAGAAATTTCTACAGTTTGGATATCTAGAGGTTTCTCTTCTTCTGTGGGGCTGTCACTGAATATAGGGGAGTCACATAAGTCTCTGCACATTCCATTGTTAGTACCTTTATCTGCAGGAGGAAATACATAATGGAAGGTTTAAGAAAAACCACTACAAAACACCTGGGCCCATTTTTAACTTTTCAGTCAGCTGCAGCAGCTTTCAAATGCAAAACCCAGTTATTTTTCCCCTGCCAGACTACGCTGTATTTTCAGCTAACAAAATAATACCAGAAACTATAAATCCTTCACCTCTTCTGTCGAAGCAAGGAAGTTACATGAAAAGCCCGCAGCAGCGGTGCTGTCCAACATCCCAGCACCTCAGCTGCAAACACACTGACCTTTACCTTTATCCTTCTTTTTAGGGTCTGTACAGTGCATCCCAACATTCGAATGTGCCCCGCTCCAGTGAGAGCTCCCGGCATGCACCGGACTCCCGTCATCATCTGTGTCCAGGCTCTGCACAGGACTGTGGAATCTACCTGCAAAGGGAAGGGAAACATTTCCTTGTCATCATTTGTCCATACTAGCATCATCCCGATTCCTTGATTTAGTCATAGATCTTATTTACTATTTATTTATTCTACTTGCATAAATTTATCTTTCTATACTAAGCACATCATAACCTACATTTAAAAAAATGTAACAATAAATACCGTAAAAATTATTTCCATACGTGCAGAGGAAAACAAAAGAATTCAAAAAGTAGCAACTCTGTATTTAAGATTTCAGCAGAAAATAGTCAGCTGATTATACTGAAAAAAACTTAAAATCCTTAAATGAAATGTTACATTTAAAAGATACAACTTAAAAAAATATTCTTCAATATTTCTGGACACTGCATTTTAAAATATTATACTTTCTAAAACTTCTGCAGATTTGTTGGTTAAGTTATTAAAGTGAAAAGAAAAACAAATAGACTAAAAATCCACCATCACGTTTGCTCCGCTAACTTTCCACCCACTATTGGGATGTTTTATAAAAAGGCATTTTGTTTTCCCAGGTACAAGCACAATTCAATGCAACTGCTGGTAATTTCCATCTGAACTCATCAACTTTGTTACCTAGGTAGTGACTATTTGAAGAAGTTTAATTACATTATAGATGTAAAATTGAAGGGTCTTTTTGTTGTCATTGTTTCTACTTTGAAAACTGTATTTCATTTGTAACAACTGAACAACTTTCCACCAGTCTAAGGCCCATCAGATCACAAGGACGCTCAGAAATCACCTGCTATATATTGTGTGTTATATTTGCTTCTATGAATAGGATGACACATTAAAGAACTGCAGAACAAGAGTCCAAAACATAGTCTTACCTCTGTTTATATCTGGCTGTCTCATGGAACAGACACTATAGCAGTGGTCAGAAAAAATTCCACTGTTGTCTATGTATCTGCTTGCACCTGAAGAATCTAAACCAAAATATCAACAAAAAAAGTTTAAATACTAATGTCTTGGTGTAGCTACAGACGTATTTCATGTCCATCAAAATTCTTTTCACATTTCTACTTTGTTTTGGAAGAATTCCTGTTGTGATTTACACCTTCTAGCTGCTGCCCTGATGTTTGGAGTATCAGGTCTCTGCTCCCACTGAGGGCAGTGACAAATGCATCGTCCATTCAGTGCTGAACACTTCTGTCTACCCCCACCCAAACTTTTACAGAATTCCTCCCCTCTGTGGAAGCAGAATCACCTTCATATGCAGCTTCAGCCAGTTCCCCCATGTAGAGGGAGTACAGAACAAACCGTTCAGGTGCATTGGCTCAAAGTGGCCCAACAAGGGGGCCCGCAGAGTGGGTGCTGCCCATTCAAGCCAAGATTTCTTATCCCACCCTTTATGTCACTGCTTTTCCAATGTGTATTGGCACATGTGGTCCCTTCCTGTAAAGTTATTATTCTGAGAAAAAAGATTAACTTACTCAAGTGTACATAACTCAAGCTCTAGACTGACCTGAGTAACGAGAAGGATGCAGAGTCTTCCTTTTCCTCTTTTTAGGATGTTCGTTCATTTTGAACAGTCTAAATGAACTGTAAAGTAAAAACATTAAAGAATTAGACTTGTTGGTATCTAGTTTATCTTTCAGGACCTTATGGAACAATACAAGCATTTTGAAAACCTGCATATCAAATATAAAAGTTTTTTCCTACTCCCCCTTCTTGCCCCCCAGCCCATTTTGATACAGTTAAGAACCCATTAAGTGCACACAACTGCTCAAGTCCAGTTTCGCATTCCTGCCCTGGAGCAAAAGAAGGTTCACCATAAAGACAAACAACTCAGAACTCCAGGTACTCCAGCACTCAGGGTCATCTACAAGCCTGCTCTCCAGCACCCTTTTTGTCAGAGACAGGACATTCTGAGGCAGAGCCCTTCAGAAACAAGTTTTAATGTTTAAAATACTAACACAGTCATGCTTTCTTACCAAAAACCCTAGACTTTTCAGTATCAGGAAGCAGAGCAGCTAAGAAGCTGATGGCTGTACAACTTCCAAACGTAGAGAATGCATCAGCTCAAGAAGATTTTCACCTATGGAGTGACAGCATTTTAAGCTACTTAAAACTTTAGCACAAAATAGAAAAAACACAGAATCTGATACAAGTGATACAAGTACTGCAAAGAAGAATCTATGGAAATTGAAGCTAGAAAGCAACATAAGAAGTTTATATTAATTTCAGTTTAGAGCATCAAAATTAGTGAGGTGGATGCACCAGTGTATTTCTTTTTCTTTTGTCTCAGGCTAGTTGGCTTTCACTGCACTTGGCAGCTCCTGAGAGCAGAAAAGTATCTGGAAACGAAACAAAAATACTTGAGCTATATACGGGACAAAAAGTCTTGAAGAAGAAAAGGCTGCAAACAACCAATGTGATGTGGGTTGACATAATTGAAGAGCACTTGCGGGCCCAGGATCTTCTGCAGTCAGTGCCATGCACCAGAGGTGAAGGGAGGGGAAAAAAGGGCCCTGATCAAGTCAACTGTGTTCTCCTGAGATTAAATATTTTCTGAACTAAAATTTTATTTCAAGGGATGGAAAAATCATTGATTTTAACGTTATATCATGATCTAGAAGGATCAGTACCCTCACCGTTTTCTGTGATTGCAAGGGAAGAACCGACAGCGCACTGACACCGCGAGTCTCACCCCAGGTAATGCGCTTGAAAAGCTCAATCTTTTCTCCACGGATCGGACCGCGGGGCAGCAGGGCGGGTTGTTTTATTCCAGCGGCTTTCCCTGGCCCTGAAAAGCGGGATCCGGGCCCCGAGAGCCGGGATCCCGATCGGCCCCGGGGTGGCGCGGCCTGCGCGGAGGCCGCACGGGGAACCTCT